>CM067366.1:36223150-36725650 GCA_034401795.1 Chaetoderma sp. LZ-2023a
GCATGACACGTGTGTTAGTGATGATTATGATGCTGATGGACATGGTCGCTGTGGTGGTTGTGTTGAATGTGTTTGAGATTGTCGTGTGGTGTGCGGTTGCAGTGATTGTGGTGATGGTGGTGTAATGATGATGATTAAAGGTGCATATTCACACCTGAATGCTTGAAAATAAAATTGTTAAAATTGTCAACTTTTATAGGCTTAAATGATGTGGCTAGATGTAGCGAAACTAAATAAATCTTATCATATAATGACTTGATTCCCTTCAAAATTAATATAAAAGTTGTGAAATTGAAATAGAGGCACAAGTCCTTAATTCAAATTCACAACTTTAAAAATTATATTAATTTTTATACGCAGTGAAATATCATGTGTTAAGATTTATTTCGTCTCATTACATCTCGGCCCACAATTTAAGCTGCTAAAAGTATAAAATTTTAACAATTATATTTTCTGTAATTTTGGTGTGAATATGCTTCTTTAACTGTTGTTTTATTTCAGGAATGCTGTGAATTGTGCCCTGAAGCTTATAGCATGGATATATACAGGCTCATCAAGTATGTTCTCAGAGTTTGTGCATTCTGTAGCAGATACATTAAATCAGGTATGGGGATGTACATAAGTGTATTATATCTACCTTTTCACTTCAAGAGTATACTTACCTCCCTAATACTTTTTGATATTGCTAAATATTGGCGTTCACTCAATAAACACTCAGAATAAAAACAGTTAGGTGCCCCTACTGGGCAGGTAGACAGAGGGTAGTCTGGTGGATGCCAGCCCCACCACCGCGCATGCGCCGACTACTACTTCCTCTTTGCTAATGTATTGGCAGAGAGAACACATGTTTTATGCTTTGTGCAATTTTCACTGTTCAACGCGACTTAATAAGCCTTAAGAGTGTTTATATATTAGAAAATAAAGAACCTGGATATGTCAGAGAAAGTGGCTTCGCCGGAGGATGGCGCCGGATCTTTATATCAGGTGATTTCTAATATATTCTAGCGAGTTTTCCCCGGTGTAATGTGTTTCCGGGACTCGCGTTTACCGTGATAAGCGCCTGTTTTAGTTGTTTTATTTCAACATGGTGCTATATAAGACTAATCTCTCTCTGTGTTTATGTCCACAGGTCTTTGTGAGGATATGTAATGGACATCACAGCATCTGAGGTTTTGTTTCTCTCCACCAAGGTTCCATTTCCTACTAATACTGTTAGGTTATCTAACCAAGATTTTTATGTCCAGTGAGTTGGAGGCCTAGTATAAAGGTCTTCTCACTTTGCCCTCTTGATCCAATTCCTTCCCCAATGAGGTGGAGAGTTAAGAGGCGTACAGTTGGTGGAGTGTTCCAGTTCATCACGTTGGATGGTTTGTTTATACAAGGTATCAGGTATCTAAGTAATGATATGAGGTGAGGTTAATTATGTAAAGAAAATTAACTTTGATTGCCATTGTTATCGATGTGTATCTGATGGTTGTGTAGTCTGAATAACCATTCTAACATGTTCTGGTTATGTATACAATTCGTCCGCACACCTTGTTGTTGGTTCGGATCGATTTATTTCTGTCATGGGATCATGACGTCATAATCAGCCTTGCTATTTATTAACAATTAATGTTTTGTCCAAAGCTGGTTTTGCTCAATTGTTGATCTTTATGATCATTTCCCTCTCTTTTAATTTGGTTTTGAGTTTCTAACCTTAACAAAATTACTCATTGTCCTTGTCCTTTGTCCTGTTTCAGAGACCTGGTTGTTCGTCATGTGGACGTTTCTTGAAGGATCGTTTTGTGCCCCACCTTTGCTTTGGTTGCAGTCCCTGTGGACCATTGCTTAAGTGTGATGTATGCAAGCATTGGGGGGGGGGGGGCAACTTAATGTCTGAATTTCTATCTTTACAGGCGAAGGACAAGGTTGTGGAGGAGGAGAGGAAGCAGAAGAGAGAGGGTCTAGGTAAAAAGGGTAAGAGGAAGCCCGCGATGTTGGGAGAGATGAAGAGGACGATAAAGGATTTGGTTCCTGAGTTGCTACGTGGCATGCTTCCTGGACCAAATCCTTTGTCGTCCTCGGCATCTGCTTCCGAGCAGGTAATCCCCACCTCTGAATCACCTTTCCGTAGGCCGGTTCCATTGTTCGACGATTCAGAGGTGGCCCCATTAGTGGGGGCGATCCACGACCCTGGCAGCAGGCTTGGTGCCGCGCCGAGGGGTCGTGGACGGCTGTCGCTGGAACCTGGGGACTGCTTATCAGTCCAGGGGTATCCGCACGCCGCGGGTGCCAGTACCTCCTATGGCACCTTTCCTGGCCAGTCCGGGTTAGCTCTCTTTGCTGACCCGGAGTCTAATCTTTCTGGCCAGGAGGAGGAAGAGGATTACCTGTTAGGGTCGCCTTCTGGGGACGTGACCAAGGATTATGACGTCTGTGCACCCCTCGCGGGGAATACAGGCAACATATTCCATGGCTCTACTCACGCAGGAGTAGAGTTCACGGCGCAGAAGGTGGCCCTGGCCGATGCTGATGGTCAGCTTTACCGCATACCTCGGCTTGCCGAGAGTATCGCTGGTGCTGGCCGGGGCCGTGGTGTGGCGGTATCTGCCCCGCGCTCTACCACGGCGCCTGCTCCTGGTCAGGCCATTCAATTTAACATGCCTGTTCTTTCGGGCCCGCATGTTTTGTCTGGCTTGCCAGGGGTATCAGCATATCCGCCGTCAAGCTCTGCTGGCGCTCAGGAGGAAGACGAAGTGTGTGGCGGATCGTCTGTTCGACCATTGGGGGAAGCCCAACATCGATTTGTTCGCAACGAAGAAGAATGCGAAGATGACGACGTACGTCTCTCCGATTCCAGATCCAAGCGCTTTCGCAACAGATGCGTTAGCTATCAGCTGGGGGGGAATGTATGCATACGCATTCCCTCCAGCAATCCTGATTCCAAAAATTCTTCAGAAAATCAGACAGGAGGAATGCCAAGTGCTTCTGATCGCCCCGGATTGGCCAAGCCAATCATGGTATACGGATCTGCTGGACCTTCTGGTCTGCAATCCGGTTCCTCTGCCTCTGATGGACGACATTATCTTCCAGGGCAAGGCCCTTCACAACAATCCGTCAATGTTCAGATTGACTGCATGGATGTTGTCAAGGAATCTAGAATTAAGGAGGGCTTTTCTGAGCAAGCAGCCATGTTTATGGCCAAAGCCAGGAGGGGGTCAACCTCCAGAGCATATAATTATAAAATCAACAGATTTGCAGAGTGGTGCTCAAAAAGATGTATTGATCCAATGGATTCATCTATTCAGGTAGTAGCTGATTTCCTCTGTCACCTGTATGATGCCTATAGCCTCAAGCCTAACTCTATTGCTGGATATAAGTCAGCTTTAATGACTGTTATTCCTTGCTTGGCTAAGTGGGGAAGTGATGAAGTAAGTACATTAAATGTATTAATTAAAGGCATGGGCAATCTAAGACCAAGGAATCCCCCGGTGATTCCTTCTTGGAGTTTATCGCTAGTGCTTCAAGTACAAGGTGATAAGCCTTTTGAACCACTTAGTTCCATTTCTATGAAACTGTTAACTCTTAAAACTGTATTTTTAATTGCTGCGGCCTCGGCTAGGCGTAGGAGTGAGATTCATGCCTTATCAGCCGAGGATGACCGTTTTGTGGTTACAGGGGAAGGCCTTAAGTTATTACCTAGGATTAATTTCTTAGCTAAGAATCAGTCTGAAATATCCAGGTCAACCTATTTTTTTGCCTGCTTTAACTAGATATGATCCTAATTCTAAAGCATGGTGTCCCGTTCAGGCGCTACTTCAGTACAAACTGTGTACTTCGGAGCGGCGGACCGATCAGTCAGTGTTATGGTTGTCATGTATTGAACCCCATGACAGGGCGTCTAAGGACACCATTTCCAGGTGGATTGTAGAGTGTATCCAATTTTGTCATAAATCCGCCACTGGTAAGCAGGTTGACATAGCCAAGGCTCACAGTGTCCGCGGCGTAGTGACTTCCACTGCCCTATTTAATGGGGTCCCTGTGGATAACATTATGTCCGTGGCTCAGTGGCACTGTGAGTCAAGTTTTACAGACCATTATCTCCGTGACACCTCGAATCCTCTCGCCCTGTCGATTTTGAAAAAATAATCGCTTGTATGTTTTTTGAGGAGGCTTTCCTCATTGCTTATATACTTCACAATTAACTGATGGTAACAACCACTTTTTGGGACTGCATCGGTCTTCTCCACTGGGAAGAGGATGACAGCTGCCAAGTTCAACAAGGTCAGTCTTGTTCATGTGTTGTTCATTGTTGATTGTATTGTCACGTTACCCGTTGTTATTAATATGGTGATGGTTTGTGTTTTGATGTGGTTCATCATTGAGAGTATACGAAAATGGAACCTTTTCATCTCTGTCCTATTGTACATGGCACTGGTACATAGAGAGCGTATAGGACATTGAGGTCATTCTAGTCTTCCTCCCAGGAGGGGGGGGGGAGCGCATATGACATTCGGTCATCTCATCCATCGGTTGGTGTAAGCCGATGTTCATCAAATCCTGACTGTGTTTTCACACAGTTTCAGACGTTTAAGTGCCTTGAACGTGTGAAAGCGCATAGGGAAGAGCTGGTCTTTTGACCTCGCCTCCAGCCGAATTCCCTGTCGAATTCTGGCAATATCAAAAAGTATTAGGGAGGTAAGTGTACTCTTGAAGTGAAATAAACGAAATCAAGGATTTCTTTTTTCACGAGAGTTGATACTTACCTCCCTAGATACGGACCCGGCCTCTCCACCCCACAGAGGCTCGGTCTTCAGGCTCTTAATAGTTGCATGTGTGTCAGCCAATAAATTAGTCAGAGGAAGTAGTAGTCGGCGCATGCGCGGTGGTGGGGCTGGCATCCGCCGGACTACCCTCTGTCTACCTGCCCAGTAGGGGCACCTAACTGTTTTTATTCTGAGTGTTTATTGAGTGAACGCCGATATTTAGCAATATCAAAAAGTATTAGGGAGGTAAGTATCAACTCTCTCGTGAAAAAAGAAATCCTTGATTTCGTTTAGTTTACAGGTGTCTGACACTCAGTCTTCACTTGAAATGTCAACATTTACCTGTTTAATGGAGGAATCTAGTTTCTCAGTCAATCATATGACGTGACGTATAGGCTGATGTTGTAATCAATTACATCATGAATGACTTGATTTCGCCTGTCTTAAGCGCTTAATCGTCTGTCAGGTTGTACGAATTGTATGGCTTTACTACCTAACCCGTTAACATTCATATCCACCAAAAATGCCTTCTTCAGCGGTCTTGAGAAATGTCCATGTGCAGACCAAGAGAAGAGTATTTTTGAAAATTTACCACTGGAATGACTGGCTCGATAACCGAGCCTGTCATTCCAGTGGCATATTTTCAAAAATACTCTTCTCTTGGTCTACAAATAGATATTTTCTATGGAACAATTGAAATTTTCTTGAACAAAATTTGAGTGTTAAAGTATTAATAAACACACTGAGAGGCAACAACAGCACCCAGTCAAATTAGTTTCAAAATATTCAACAGCTTACCTGTATATTTTTGGGGGAATTAAGATTTAGAGAGTGCAGGGAGCAATCGATTCCACCGCAGGCGAAGCATGGGTGGAGCTTAGCTAGACATGGGCGAGGCATGATTAAAACTGGATTCATTCAGTCAGTCATTCATTCAAGACCGGTGCTGAAGCCATTTTGGGCTGATATGAGTGTTAAAGGGTTAACACAGGAAATGATGTGACCGTACACTAGGATTGACACAATGGGTGGACGATGGTCTGCACCCTCCGATCGCTCTTGGTAAACAAAGTCATGTCTTTGTTTGCGTTGCACAGATATGGCTACTCAAACTTACGGTATATTTTTTCATTGTCTTATGACATGATGTGACAAGACTTAATTATAAATAAACTACAACTTTTTTGTGTTCCTTTTTCCTGCTACCAAATAACGATGTTTCCTGTCACTTTTATCTCTATATATCCTTCTCTTTTTCGCATTCCATATATGTCTATTTATAAAACAAGGTTGATTTCACCTGTGTGACTCAATTTTACGGACCTGTCTGATTAAAATCTGTTTCTTTCCTGCTTATACAAACTGAACTAAGTGACTTTTGGCAATTTTGTCAGAGTAGGCTTGTGCAATTATTGCTTTGAGCGTTCACAATCGATTATCTAAAAATAATCATGATTACTTGATTAATCAGCTTGGTAACAAATTACCAAGATAACAACAAAAGAATGGCAATGACGAAAATCGCAATAGTGTTTAGAAAAGTCCATTTGCAGGGCAAGAGAAGACTATTTTTGAAAATTGCTCTGAGTGATCACAGTCGATTATTTTACTCAATTAATCAGTTTGGGTAGAAATTACCAAGACATAGCAACAAAAGAATGGCAATGATGAAAGCTGCAATTGTGTTTAAAAAATTTAATTTTCAGACCAATACTATTTTTGATAATGTATCACTGGATTACCTGGCTCGAGTCTCGAGCCAGTCATTCCAGTGATACATTTTCAGAACTAGTCTTCTCCTGTCCTTCAAATGGACACACATTCACTGAGCAAAATATAAATTTTCATAACCGATCACATTAATTAAAGAGTAATTAAAAGATAGCTTTTGAAATATTTTATGCAATAGAAAATATTCATGATTATTTAATTTTTAATCATAACTTCATGATTTAAAATATAATCATGATTTTCGATTTAATCACGTAATCACGCGAGCCTTGGATACATTGTTAGCTGTCCCAGACAGTCAACAGAGCCCGCAGAGTGGGTGACCAGCCCTACGCTGTGATGGGGCTGACCAATATGAGATAGGGAATTTTCATTACATGCCGGATGAGAGACTTGAGCACTCCTAGATATTGATCCACAGAGTGATATGCGTACTGAGTAAACTAGCTGACTTCGTTCATTCATCTGTTTGGCATTATGTCTGTCTTTTAGATATAACATACTCATATATAATGGAGGATTTTGATCTGTCACTCAAGTATGTGACATAATCAAATAAGTCACTTGTTAGCTGATGTCATGTCAGACGTATGTCCATTAGAGCTGGGCAGTATTGATATTTACATGACGGTATCTGTACCATGAAAAAATACCGCGGTACCACGGTATACCGTCATCTGAGCTTGAGGCATGCCACGAAATTAGAACAATTTTTTCCATTTCCTTTTCACTGCCATCTCCAATCAACGGTAAATATAGGTTAAATAAATAAATCGGCTTCCTGATTTAGAGAAGAAAAACATGGCTATTTAGTTTCACGATTTTATTAGGTCACTATTTTTATTGACGTAATATCATTCACGGGAATATCGGTCAAAGGGTGTGATCGACTCGCTAACTATTACCCGCTGTTTGAGACATTGGGGTGCACTATTTTCAATCTGGATTGTTCTTGCTTATTAATGCGTGCGACCAGCAAACGGTAAATTTTAGTTTGGCAGTCGAGCGCTTTGATAAACAGAGTCAGACAAAATCCGCGAGTATTTAAACGGGGCGAGTGTTGTACTCTTTTATTTCTGTTGGAGTCATATATTCTGTTACTCGCGAAAACAGGCCTATACACATACATATAACACAACATTGAATATAGCTGATTCCAAAGCTTCTGATAATTACCGAGTACCCGATGTGCAGACTCGTTACTCACCATGCTTCACGTGAACAATGCGTGTAAAAAGCTATTTCCGCGAACTTCCGACGTGTAGCCAGTTGAAAAATTAATTACAAAAACTAATACACTATAATTTTTAGGTGTCGTTACTTAAACTGGATTTAATCCTTAAAGAAATTTCTTAAAACAAGCCAGAAAAATAAAAAATAACAACTTCAACGCTTGCTCGTTGTTAATAAATTAGCACGTGATCAAAACGGCGCGAGCAAATACTACGTTTTAGTAAATTTTCATTGATAAATTCAGCATAGTAATGTATTTTCCCATGGTCTAGTTCATGAACAACCAATCAGATACGTCTGCGAGATCGCTGTTGTGTTTGAATAGCATGCAGTTTGTATGTTATTTTGTTATTCTAGCGTGTTTGTTCGGTGACAAAATGCTTGGAGTAATAAACTACAAATAATAGAAATGGGAATAGGGAATATATTATAGTGTAATTACTACCGGCGGACGGCCAGAGAATGAGTTTAGATGTTTTAAATAAAGCAATTTTACCGTGAGACTTTCAAGACGTACGTTTGACATACAATTCTGCCTGTCATTATTTTGTAATTGACGTCTTGATGTTTGTTTTTACAACGACCCTTTCACCTCAACTCGGCTAATAGTTAGGGATGCCTGTATTTTTGGCACTATTAGCACTTATTTACCCTTGGTTAAGTCAGATTTTATGAATATATTTCTCAAATATTGGTCAACCATTATGGATGGTATTCACAGTATTTGGAAATGTCAACGGTCACGGTATCGGTTCACGGTATACCGCAGTCCTCACGGTACTACCGTCAGACCACCCAGCTCTAATGTCCATCACAAAAGTGGCAATAGTCCATCATGAAAATATCTGAATTGTATGTCTTTGGTGAATTTACAATGTAATAAACATTCTGTTGAATATTTTGAAACTAATTTGACTGGGGCTCCCAGTCCAATTAACTTCAGAATATTCAACAGTTTACCTGTATGGTTACTTTGAAATTGAGGTTCTGATAATTTCGGGTTCAAAGGCTTACAATTGTTTCAAATATGTATACAAAGTGGGTGGAGCTTAGCTAGAAATGGGCGGGGCAAAACTAGTAATCTATTCCTCCATTGTGCTTCATTTATTTGCAGGTCATCCTAGCTTTTGGCTTGTACCACTCCATCAAGAAGCCAGATGCTGATCATCCGTATGTATTCTAATTGATATGCATATAATCAATCTGTCTTACAATTGTCTTACTTAGTTACCCCGTAAACAGAATAGGGTATTACAGTGGGTTAAACCAGTTTGAACTATGCCATACCCATCTCTAGCTAAACTCCACCCATGATGTACCCATGTTGGGATCGATCGATCCCTGAACTTCCTGACTATCAATTTACAGAAAACTGTACAGGTAAGCTGTTGAATATTTTGAAACTAATTTGACTTGGTATAGGCAGCAACAGTGCCACGTCAAATTAGTTTCAATATATATGTATTCAACGCCATGTTTATTAAATATTAAAGACATACAATTTGTACAACAACGCTTAGTCCGTCATCAATTAAGCGTTCATGATGAACTTATAGATACATCATTGATTATTACATCATCATGCACGTCACATGCTTGATTATGATGTCATATGATTGACGGATAAACTGGAAATGTCCATTATGTCTCTGTGCATCTGTCTCTGTCTGTCTGTCTGCCCTAAGCTATATTATCAAAAACTTACTTATTAGATTTGTCTCAATTGTTAACACAACACACGACCTAGCATAAACTAGGATTTCCAGGCTTTGGCCATGATCCAGATAAGAAGCCCCGGATCTGGATCGGATCAAATCAAACATCTATAGATCTC
The DNA here is from genome assembly GCA_034401795.1 of Chaetoderma sp. LZ-2023a. Lineage (NCBI taxonomy): Eukaryota > Metazoa > Mollusca > Caudofoveata > Chaetodermatida > Chaetodermatidae > Chaetoderma > Chaetoderma sp. LZ-2023a. The sequence goes on from CM067366.1 coordinate 36,232,697, forward strand.
TCTGAAACTATTGGTCCGATTTAGCTCAGATATTGACACAGGAAATGGTGTGACCGTACACTAGGATTCCAATCCTCTGGTTTATAATCCGAAAAACCCCAGGAAATTTTTTTTAAATTACACTGTGACACAAACGGGTGGGTGAGACTCTGCGCTCTCTGATCGCTCTTGGTAAACATTGTCATGTCTTTGTTTTTTGTTGCACAGATATGGCTACTCAAACTTACGGTATATTTCTTCACTGATTAGCGGTGTGGGGATCTTCTGTTTCGGCACTGGCTTGTCATGGTATCACGGTATCCACAGCTTTATGCATCCTGGAGAATTTGGCTCACTGTTTTGGGTAGGTTGTTAGTGGCTTAACTCGCTAACCCATTAATGGTCATACCGGCCTCTGTTATGGTCTTGTGAAATGCCCATTTACAGGCCAAGGGAATATAATTTTTGAAGATTTATCACTGGAATGACTGGCTCAATAACCGAGTCAGTCATTTCAGTGATAAATTTTCAAAAATTGTATTCTCTTGGCCTGGAAATGGGCATTCAATAGGCAGATAGTTCAATTTTCTTGACCAAATTTGACCATTAAAGGGTTAGTGCTTAATGTTCTTACCTAGCTAATGTATGTGTAAGTAAAATGCATAATCATATGCATTACGTTCTGAAACAGTGGAGTGTGTTTTAGCAAAGACTGTGCACTGTCATTATGGTCCCCGAAAAAATTTTCACGGGAGCATATAGTCGCCGCTTTGTCCGTCCATTCATCCGTCTGTCCGTTCACCATATATAAGTTTGTTCGGGGCATAGTTTCAAGACTCACATATGGTCACCAAACTTGGTATGTGGATGCATCTTAGGGAGGTGTGCAGAGTATGGAAAGTAGGTCAAAAGTATGTCATGCTAACCTACTTTTCATGGTCAACTGAATATTACAGAAAATGTTTGTCCGGGATATAGTTTAAGGCTTTTTCACATATTGTCTCCAAACTGGGTATGTGGATACATCTTATGGAAAAGGTTGCGGAGTATCAAAAGTAGGTCATGCAGACATACTTTTCATGGTCGACTGAATATCACAGTTTTAATATGTATTTTTCGTATGGTGCCAAGCAAACTCTGTAAGTGTATTTATTTAGAGAAACTTAGATTTTGCTTTTATTAATCTATCCTTAACAAATTGTTCGCTAGGGCAAATCCCGCCAGACCAAAAGAATGATGGCCCACCGAATCATTCCTACTCCCCAAATTGTGGATTTAACATCATTACCCCAAACCAACAATATTTTTAAGGATGGCGTAATATGGTGATATCTCATTGACAATTTCATTCCTAGCTAAAAGGTTTAAACTCTGTTCACTGCAAAAATTTGTTGTATTTTGCTATTTGAATTTCTGCTTATATGTTTATTAAATAAATTAATTTCACATAGATTTGTCCTGCTGAAAATAATCATTGTTTATGAGATATCACCTTGCATGACCTGTCTATATTATACATTTACCGGCTGCATGTGTATAATGTAGATCCTGCACGAGGTGGCACTGGAAACAGCTATTGCTTGTAGCCAGTAATGTAATGCACATATTACTAATTGCTTGTGTGGCCTGCATATATATATTAGGTTATCCATTCACCAATTCATCCATGCCGCCATATGTTCGTTTCTCTGTGTCTGAGCCACAGTTCCAAACCTTTCCCGGAAGCATATGCCTTCAGGGTTATCCATTCAGTTTCTCTGCAGAGTATGCCTTCGGGGAGCATACATCAATTTATTGATTTGCCTTGTTTAATTAGTAAGTACACTATGCTATATCTAACAAATGTGGTCAGAAACATTTTTCCATGCTCTGATCAGCATAAGAAATGGAGGGATCCGATCTCACATTCAAGTATATGAAGTCATAAACAATAGAGGAATCCCGTTGTTGCTGCCCCGCCGCCACCACACCTCCAACCCAACCCACCCCATTCTAGCTAAGCTTCACCCATGCTTTGACCATGTTGGGATTTATCGATCCCTCCACTCTCTGGATATCAATTTATCAAGCTGTTGAATATTTTGAAATAGACAGCAACATCATTCACCAAAATTGTTGAAAACTGTACACCAGTTTCTTTGCTATTGACACGGTAAAGGATAGAATATTAACATCAGAGTGGTTAGGGTTAAAGACGTCTGAGCGAATAACATGTGTTATAAGAATATCTATTAATAGAATGAAGAGGTGTCTAAGAGGCACACATGCGTCATTGGGGTCCACAAATACAGGTGTCCTCTCAAAGAGGTTTAAGTTTTCATCCAGAATGAGGCCCCGTAATGAAACTATAAAAGTTTATAAATAAAATCAATAATTCATGTTTATTTACTTTGCAGGCTATTGCTGTGTTGATGGGTTCTCTTGTCTCAGAAGGTGGTAAGTTTTCTCATGATAAATATTACGCTATCTAACCATTTAACTCTCATATCAGCCAAAAACGGCTTCTGCCATGGTCCTGAGAAATGTCCATTTGCAGACAAAGAGAAGAGTATTTTTGAAAATTTACCAGTGGAATGACTGGCTCGATAACCGAGCCAGTCATTCCAGTGGTAAATTTTTTTAAATTGTTTAATCTTGGTCTGCAAATGGACATTTTCTGTGAGAAATTTTTTATTTTCTTGAAAAAATTTGAGAGTTAAGCGGCTAAAGAGGCTATTGCTACAACAGAAGAACTGCAGATTGTGTTTTTTCACCGACGGGTGTTAAATGGTTATGGAAATTTGGCATGAATCAGGCACAATATTGTAATAACAATTTGGTACCAATGGCGGAATCCAGTTTTAGCTCCGTCCCCGCCCATCTTTAACCACCACCCACGCTTATTGTGAGAGTAGGCTTGTGCAATTATTGTGTTGAGCGTTCACAATCGATTATCTAAAAATAATCATGATTACTCGATTAATCAGCTTGGTGACAAGATAACAACAAAAGAATGGCAATGACGAAATGGTGTTTAAAAAAGTCCATTTGTAGGGCAAAAGAAGACTATTTTTGAAAATGTATCACTGTAATGCCTGGCTCAATTCTCGTCCCTGCACTCTCTGAATCTCAATTTCCAGAAAACTACACTTGGGTAAGCCTATGGCAGCAACTGCGCCCAGTCAAATTAGTTTCAAAATATTCAACACCATGTTTATTAAATAGTAAAAATATACAATTCGTACAATCATGTTTAGTCCGTCATCAATTAAGTGTTGATGATGAACTTATCTACGTCATTTATGATGTAATTGATTATGACATCATCCTACATGTCATGTAGTTGATTATGACGTCATATGATTGATGGATGAAGTGGATTCCTCCATTACTTTCAATCAATTTGTTTTCTAGTTAAAGAATCTATAATGTCGGATGGGGGAACAGAGGGTAGTGGGACAGCCTACTGGCTAAGGGCTCTTTAACCATATGGCTGGTGCCTACAGACTCCATGGTGTGGAGATTATATATCCTGTATGCTTCATTTTCCTATCCTGATTGGCGTGATTATGTTTGCACATGGGTCCCCTCTTAGAACCTGCGTAATGCAGTAAGAAGCATGCTCTGTCCTACGGTTAGGTAGTGCTATATTGCTCTTGAATCCTCAGTTTGAAGAGTCTTGATTCCCCTGCATAAGGGAGAGGGGAGGCGAGGTACCCATCGCCCCTCCCCTCCCCTTCTCATGCTACTTCTATGAAAAGAATTAACTTTGAAATGGATCGCGGAAATATCTCTGGTTGGAGATTGTCTGTACTGGCTCCTACCATATTTTGCTGATTAAATTAAACTGGTAAAACGTGATAAGCCACGTCGCTGAAGTATACCTGACACTTGTCTTCGGTTGGAGGATGAAAGTCAGATGATCATCATCTGACTTTCGTCCTCCAACCGAAAACAAGCATCAGGTATACTTCAGCAACGTGGCTTATTACGTTTTACCAATTTTAGTTTTCTAGTTAAGTGTCTATAGTTAACCACAGTGTGTGGTGAATGCTGCCTGTTAACATAGTATAGCGGATTAAATCTTACTCTCTTAGCAATGGACATTTATTTGCTGTGTTCTATAATTTCAGCCAGTTTACTCGTAGCTCTGAATCAAGTCAGGAAAAGCGCTAATAGTCGGAATATATCTGCTGCAGAGTATGGTAAGAAACTCGTATTTGTGTACAGTTTGATAGGGTTGGTTAGTTCTGGTGGTGGGGCTGCATTATTAGATCACCTGGCCAGAATGGCCGCCAAGTGAACTTATGCCGTGCCGACCGTCCGGCGTCCATCCGGCTTCTGTGCATCAACTTTTTCTTTAATCGACTTCTCAAGAACCACGGGGCTGTTTTCAATTATTTCTGGCAGGAAGCATCCTTAGAGAATAGAGATACAGTTTTGTCCAAACAAAGATGGTTGGCCAATTAGGCCGGTGGCCATCTTGGATTTTGACTGATTTTTAGAAACTTTAAAATTTGAAACAGCTTGACAGATTGATGGGAAACTTCATCTAGGGAGAGCTGAACCAAATTTGTTCAAGAGAACCTGATGGGTCTATTTGCTTGACAAACCATCTTGGATGACCTAGTTCTTGTTGCAATGGTGACCAAAACCTTAGGATTCTACTTAGAGGGGATGGCCTTTCTAGTTGAAATGCATATGTTCCATGTCAGCGATACAGGCCCCTCGGATCTCTTGTTTGATGGCTTCTGTGACTTCATATCCAAAATGACATGGTGACATAAATACAGTATAGAGCAGATATAAGTTAACATGTTTTCAAAACAAAAACAGAAACATGTTAATTAGTAAGAAATGTTCTGTTCTTACGCAACAATGTCATCCAATCCAATTATATTCCAAATATTCAGCCGTACATTCATGATCAGTCTGAAGAATGAAATGCCATCAACCAAACCTTATCTCTACTCGTCAGTATTGGTAAAGCAAATTGACATTTTGCTAAGACTAAGTGAACGTCCATTTACAGGACAATAGATTATTTTTGAAAATTCATCACTGGAATGACTGACCCATTAAACCTATGTTAAATGTTTAAAGGTATATAGGTGGCCCTAAAATCATCTGTGTTAAAGGGCCATCATTTTTTGGCCCCCAAAAGCTATTTCATGATGGTGACAACTGATTTGAATTAAAAACATGTACACACACCTGCACACATGCACATCTGCATGTACATGCATCACACGCACACACACTTTTACAACACGCTCTAGTGCACACACGCATGCATGCTCACGCATGCACACACACTTAATATTTTATATTTCTCAGTACTGCGCGGCTATGATCCTAACGTGAATGTTGTGTTGCTGGAGGACTTTGCCGCCGTACTGGGCGTGACCGTGGCGGCGGCCTGCATAGGCATTACCCACTACACCGGCAGCCCGTTTGCGGATTCAATGGGCTCAATGGTCATCGGTGGACTATTAGGCGGTGTTGCGAGTTTTATCATCTACACAAACACAATTGCGCTCGTCGGAAAGTAAGCACATAACATCTTGTTAGTGTCTAGAATTTTATCCGTTCAATGGTCAAGCTGGCCACGACCGGCCTCTGAAATTATCTTGAGAAACGAGCCAGCCATTCCAGTGGTAAATTTTCGAAAATAGTCTACTCTTGGCCTGTAAATGAAGTTATTCAGCGATAATTTTTAACTTTCTTGGACCTAGCTTGACCATTAACCTTTTCATCGACAAGTCTCTGGGAAAAAAAATTCTTTAAGATGTAATACTTATCCTGTTGAATATTTTTAAATGAATTTGACTGCTTCAAGTCAAATTAATTTCAAAATATTTAAGTTTCCATGTATTGTTGCCTTGAAAATGAGATATGGGGAATTCATCAGTGAAAGGGTTAGAGTTATGTGGCAACCTTATTGAGAACCAAAAACCGGAAACTAAAGTCAGGTGGTCTTTTACCTCAGTCAGGACTATCATATTATAAACATAGTACATTCGCACTGCAGTACAAGAGGTATTGTGGTACTGAGTTGAAACCTAACCTTGTTTTCTTGGGTCTAAGTACGTCGTAAAGTTGAATATTCTCTTTCAATCATTGCTGCCATTCTCCAACCTCAAATCCCTTTTTCTAACTGTGTTATGCCCAGTTCTAACTACAGGGTTCCCGGCTACTCTGGAAATCAAGGAAAACCTTGAAAATGAGTTCCCACTTTCCCACTCTGGAAAAACTCGGGGAATTTTGAAACGACATAAAACATCAGTGAGGCTCAGGGAATTTGATAGTGTCCCAGAAGGGAAGGATTTCACATATTATCAGTTTGCCGTAGGCACGTCATGTATTCAAGCTGTGTCCATTCACTGAAAATCCAATCCAGTTATGTTCAAAATATTCAACATTATGTTTTATTTTGTTTTGAAAACATTTAAAGTTAATTCTGAGCTGTACTGAAGACTTGGTTATATGACATTATATTTTGTCATTTATCTAATACTCACAGACTAAAAATAACAAATCTTTAAGAAATGTTGTGTTAAATACTTTGCAACTAATTTGACTGTGAGCTATTGCCTCCTATCACAGCAATAACTCCCAGTCAAATTAGTTTCAAAATATTCAACGGACGGTTTATTAATTAGTAATGACATACAATTCGTACATTTGACGGACTATTCAATGTTCCTAAAGGAGCTAGATACGGTATTCATTGCACATTTTTAATATGATGTCATCCTACATGTGATGTAATGTAATAGATTATGACATCATTCATTGATCATTTTGATTTTGATGTCATCCTACATGTGACGTAATTGATTATATCATCATATACTTGAGTAAATGGATCAGATTTATCCGTTGTGTGTATAGAAGAAATGCTATCTGAATCATTGCAGGTCCATACCTTGGGAATCACAGCACCTGATGAGTCTGGACCTAGAAAGGGATCGTATGATCAGGTAAAGAAAATCAGGTGTCCTTGTCAGATGATTTAACCCTCTAACACTCATATCGGCCAAAAATGGATTATGCAGTGCTTTTGAGAAATATCAATTTGCAGACTAATTGAAGACTATTTTTGACAATTTACCACTGAAATGACTGGCTCGATAACCGAGCCAGTCATTCCAGTGGGAAATTTTTCAAAAATAGTTTTCTCTCTGCCTGCAAATGGACATTTTGTAACAAATTTGAGTGTTACAGTGTTAAAGAAGGATCTATTTCTAACTATGCCCCGCCAATTTCTAACTATGCCCCGCCCATTTCTAACTATGCCCCGCCCATTTCTAACTATGCCCCACCCACTTTTTACTAGCACATGGAATCGTTTTTAATACTTTGAACTCTGCATTCCCAGAATCACATTTGTATACAGGGCAGCATGAGGTCCCAGTCAAATCAGTTTGAAAATATTTCACAGCATCTTGCTTACATTATAATGAATTTCTTATTTCTGATCGGTGAGTGTTAAAGGGTTAACACATTTCCTGTATGGTTACCATGGAGACACCGTGATTTTATGATGGCATAATCAAGGTCAACAATTAAAATTGCAGCAATAAATTACCATATTCTGAAAATTTGTGTTGCTTAAGAAAATAAACTGTCGAAAAGATTGCTATCTTACATTGTCCAACATTTGCTGGCCTGTGACACTGGAGGTAGCCGAAATGGAAAGAGCAGAAACTAGACTTGCTATATCCTACCATAACCATTTCACCCTCAAATTTGTTCAAGAAAATTTCAATTTTCATTTTCTGATTGAAACTGTCCATTTACAAACCAAGAGAACATTAGTTTTGAAAATTTATCACTGGAATAACTGGCTCCATTATTGAGCCCATCATTGCAGTGGTAAATTTTCAGAAATAGTTCTCTCTTAGTCTGCAAATAGACATTTATCAAGACCTCTGGAGAAGACATTTTTTAATGATGTTAAATGCTTAACTTTCTATTTAAACCACCTAATTGCACTTTGGCCTTGCGTCAACTTATGTAATGACAAGGATAAATTTGTCCAGTTTTTCAGTTGGGCCGCCTTGAAGTCAAAAGTGTCTATTTTGGAAAAAATGTTGCTGTAAGCGGTTGCTGTAGCGTTTTAGCTTTTCAACCCAAAATCGGCACAGCTCTCCAGGATCCCAAAGGCAAGCTTCCACCCAAGGTTGAAGAAGGTCCATCCAGAGTAAATAAAATGCATCAAAAATGTCCATGTTGACAGCTGTTGCGTTTCGGCTTTTAAGCCCCAAATTGGCACATGTCTTCTGGACTCCTCATGGGAGCGACCACCTAGGTTTGAAGAAGATCGTTATGGACGTTAACTAAAATGGAAATAGAATTATCATTTTATTTTCATGCAGAATTAATATCTTTTTCTCACGTTAACTAGGTCTTTGCATGATGTCAAGGCAACAGATATGGGTGGAGAGATACGATTTAAAGCCGAAGTTGATTTTGACGGACGTGAAATCACTCGAGCATATCTTTACAAACTTGACATGGAACAACTTTTACAGGTTTGTGTTGTTCAAGCACTGTTCTGAATTAACCCTTTTACTGACAATTCCCTGTAAAAGTATATTCTTTACAATACAAAACTTATTCCGTTGAATATTTTGAAATTAATTTGACTGGAAGCCGTTGTTGCCTAAGGCAACAACGGCTTCCAGTCAAATTAATTTCAAAATATTCAACAGTTTTCCTGTATTGTAATGTTGGAAATGAGATATGGGGCATTCTGTTGTGAAATGGTTATTTGATTAACCCTTCCTGTGCCACTCACAATGCTACTCTGAATTAGTCCTTTAGCCCATTAACACTCAAACCGGACAATAACGCCTTCTGTCATGGTCTTGAGAAATGCCCATTTACAGACCAACAGAAGACTATTTTTGAAAATTTATGACTAGAATGACTGGACTGATGATAACTTATGATCATGTCGATAGTCACTTTAGGACTGGCGGTATGATCAGCGAACGAAAAGAAGAAGAAAGAACTGGATCGATAACTGAGCCAGTCATTCCAGTGATAAAATTTTCAAAAATAACATCTTGGTCAGAAAATGGAGATGGAAATCTTGAGCAAATTGATGGTTATAGGGTTAACAGTCCAAAATTTTCAAAATAATTATAATTTTTATCAGTTCGAGTTTCAAGCAAAGAGATTATTTCTTTACCTAAGCCAATCAAATAACAGTATTATGTCATGTGACTTTACTGAAATAAGTATTGTTATTAAGTAGTGTTCATGTAAGTCTTAAGATACTGTTGCTAGTCTACCAGCCTCGTAGATTCAGGATTTCCTGAATTTCAAGCCTTGCCGATATTGATTTTGTATTAGCAAGAGTTATCTCCTTTTGCACATGTTAGCGGTAACGCATTACTAACTTGGTTTGCAGGAGATGCAAGACTTGACGGAGATGGAGGAGGCGGAGGAATTCATGCTGAATCACGGAGAGAAGATTATTGATATGCTTGGTGAAGAAGTGGATAGAATCGAGAAAATACTTAAGGTATGGTCATACAGGACAAATATGTATCATCTACACATTTTGGATCTTCGTATACGACATGTCTCTTATAATGATAACATTTCTAATTTTCCGTCACCTATGTGATTCTTATACTATGCCAGCAACTGTTCCCAGTCAAATTAGTTACAAAATATTCTACAGAATGTTTATTTAATTGTAGATTCATTAAAGACATAAAATTTGTACACTTTCATGACCGTGTTTTCAATTTTCATGACAGACCTGTCATTTTGATTGTTACATCAATGGAGGAATCCCGTTTTAGCTATGCCCCGCCTATAGTGTTGTTCCAATTAATCGATTTCATCGATGATTGATTAGTTTGCATGTCCAACCAACAGATTGATCATGATTTCAGAAATCGATTCTGACTGCTTATAAACTTACGATATTAAAATTGCAGATGACTCTTTTTTGGGCAATGCCATTTTAATTAAATTTGTACAGATCTAAATAACATATTTTTACTCCATACGAGTCCATACTCTAAGACATTAACCCTCTGAACACTGAAACCACAATACCAATAGCCTGTTGAATATTTTTAAACTTATTTAACTGGAAGCTGTTGCTGCCTAAGGCAGCAACAGCTTCCAATCAAATTAGTTTTAAATTATTCAACAGATTATTTCTTAAAGGTTAAATATCCATGAACATGCAATAATTATTGCATTCAAAATTTCAGAATGGGTAAAAATGAGAAAATGTTATGATCGATCATTAAATGATCATAGGTTAGTATGTAAAACCAATCATTGATCACAAAAATAGTACCAATTCCCAACACTACCCGCCCATCTCTAGCTAAGCTCCAACCACACCTCGGCATGTGTTGGGATCGATCAATCGTTGAACTCCCTGACTAGAAACTAAACAGGTAAGTTGTTGACTATTTTGAAACTAATTTGACTAAATGCTGTTGCTGCCTATCAGCATGTTTATTAAATAGTATTAAAAAATTTGTACAACAACGCTTAGTCCATCATCAATTAAGTGCTTGTGATGAACTTATGTATGTCATTCATGACATCATTGATTATGGCATCATCCTAATGTCATGTAGTTGATTATGACATCATATGATTGATGGATGAACTGGAAAGATCCATTAACTTGTGATTTAATTGATTATGTTGTCAGATACTTGAGTGACGGATCAGATCCATTTATTAAAGTATGACCAAACTGATTTGGTTTATAATTGGTATATGGTCAGAGGAGGAAGCCAAATGTTTTGTCGGGCAAAATTTCAAGCTCAGATGTTTGGATATTTCTAAAAATTGTTGGTCCCGAACCTGGAATGATATCATGATAAGGAAAACTAGTTACCTCTCCAGGACGTAGACATTGTTTGAGTATAGCTTTCATGACTATCTCGGTCACTCCTTCAGCACTCATATGGAAAGTCAAGGAGGCTATTGAAATCTACAAACATCAACCAATCACGAACTGAGACGATGGCTACCGTATATCAGTGATCTACCAATCAATGCTGTCACCAGGACTGGGGTCAAATACAAAAGTATTTGTATTTAAAGTAATTTAAATACATTTTCATATATTTGAAAGTATTTGTATTTGAAAGGTATTTAAGATACTTGTTTCTTTTTGCACCCTGAGTTTGATATCTTTGATTGTCCGTCTTGTAAATTTTAGGGTCTGGCTATGGTCACTAGAGTTACATTGGTCTTCCATAAGACATGTAAGAAGTATTTGAGAGGTATTTCAAATACTTACCATAAATATTTGTATTTAAATACTTTGCAAAAAACAAGTATTTGTATTTGAAGAATTGTAAAGTATTTGTATTTGTATTTAAATAATTTTAAAAGTATTTGGCCCCAGGACTCTGGCTCTCATGTGCTTCTACAAGAACTGGCCAGAGTAACATAACCAGCGATCGTCAGTTAGTAATGAATAAGTGACTGAGATGGTCACAAAACCTACACTCAAACAATTTCTGCATCTCATTTATTAGTCTCGCCACAAGCCTATTGTAAGGACCTTGTTTGTCTGCCTGCCTACCCACCTGCCGCCTGCCTACCCACATGTGGCCTGCTCACCTGTCTGTCTGTTCAGCATGATGTACATCAGGTTCTGTCGCAGCAATCTTCAATACACTTCGTTGGGAGGTTGCCCATTGTGTCCACGAAGCCTCTTGATGTTGAAGTTAAACGATTAACCCTTTAATGGTCAAGCCGGCCCAAATTGGTCTCTACAGTGGTCTTGAGGAATGTCTATTTGCAGGCCAAGAGAAGGCAAAATTTGAAAATTTACCACTGGAATGCCTGGCTCGATAACTGAGCCAATCATTCCAGTGGTAAATTTTCAAAAATAGTCCTTGCTTGGCTTGAAAATGGACATTCAATAAGCAAATAATAAAAAAAAATTTACCAAATTTGACCATTAAATGGTTAATAGCATTGAAAAGGCTGGGAGGGTGAACCTCTGAATACATGGTTAACCTTTTCATGGATAAATTTGATCAAGAAAATAAAACATTTCCTTATTTAATGTTGATTTGCAGGCCAAAACAGGACTATTTAAACAAATTTACCACTGAAATGATGTGCTTGATTCTTAAGCCAGTAATTCAAGTGGTAAATTTAGAAAAATTGTTTTCTCTTGACCAGCAAGTGAGCATTCCTCGAGACCACTGCAAAGGAGGGTTTTGACCAGCTTGGCTTGTAAACGGTTAATCACCGTCTCGCATACCGAGACTGCGAGACACAGGGGTTATTCAAGAGACATAGGGATTATTCAATCAGTGTTCTTGTGTTCACATAAGAAGTTCTTGTAATATGTATTTGTATTTCTCTAGGGCCGCTATCCTGATCTGCGTCATGTGGACTTAGAGGCTTTGTGATGAAGGCTGGATGGATAAAATAACTTCACAATCTTTAACCGTTTAATGATCAAAACTGGTCAAGAAAATATACTTGGTTGAATGAATGTCCATTTACATGCCAAGAGAAGAGTATTTTTGAAATTTTACCACTGGAATGACTGGCTCCATTACCACGCCAGTTATTCCAGTGGTAAATTTTCAAAAATACTCTTCTCTTGGCATGTAAATGGACATTCCTCGGGACAATGGCGAGGTTGGTTTAAACCGCCTTGGCTATTAAGGTGTTAAACAGAGTTCTGAGATTCATGTGTAGAGGAGAGCTGTATTGGGATAGTTGTGTGCTGGAACATATCCGCTACAAACAATGATATTATCCTGCTTTCGTAGCTCGTCATCGTCGTGTGTGACATCATGTCATGTGTAATTTAGTAGCGCTCGCTAGATTTCTTATCGGTATCGTAGACTGAACTAAACAAGCTATTAAATTGTTACCAGACTAATCAAATTTTTTTTTTTTTTTCCAACTTTACTAAATATGACATTTTTTTTATTAAGTTGGACTGAAAGGTGTTGCTATTTTCAGTCTAATTATTTTTTAATTATTCAACCGGAAATTTACCTGAGTAAATTTCATATGGTTACCATGCATTAAAAGATCAGCAAAAGTGTTTTTAGATCGACATTGTGAAGTAATGTTCTTGTGGAATACACCAACTTATATATGCTGGCCGCGACAGTGGTGGCGGTGTCAAATCTTGGTTATACCCACGTTTTCAAAAAAAATCAGGGATATTGTAATCGCTGTCTGTCCATCATGCTATCGCCTCCCAAAAGGTGGGTGGAATTCAACTAATTTTGGTATGTGGGTTACCCATATGATTGCACTTTGAAGACGATATTTAGATTTGATGCCACCTGGCAGTCAGGGGGCAGGGTCAAAAGGTTGAATATCATAAAAACTGTCTGTCGTGCTACATTTGATTTCACATCAAGAGTATACTTACCTCCCTAATACTTTTGATATTGCTAAATATTGGCGTTCACTCAATAAACACTCAGATTAAAAACAGTTAGGTGCCCCTACTGGGCAGGTAGACAGAGGGTAGTCCGGCGGATGCCAGCCCCACCACCGCGCATGCGCCGACTACTACTTCCTCTTTGCTAATTTATTGGCAGAGGGTTCACATGCTTTTTGTGCTTGTGCAAAGTTTTCACTCGTTCTGGGCTTATTTAGTCTTGTTGTGTGAGAGTATATCACCTGGATTATGTCTGAGAGAGCTACTTCGCCGGAGGAAGGTGCATGATCCTTATATCAGGTGATTTCAAATATATTCTAGCGAGTTTTTCCCGTTGTAATGTGTTTCCGGGACTCGCATTTACCGTGATAAGCGCCTTGTTTAGTTGGTTTATTTCAACTAGGTGCTATATAATACTAATCTCTCTTTGTGTTTATGTCCACAGGTCTAGGTGAGGATATGTAATGGACATCACATCAGCAGAGAGTTTGTTTCTCTCCACCATGGTTCCATTTCCTACTAATACTGTTAGGTTATCTAACCAAAAAGTCTATGTCCAGTGAGTCGGAGGCCTAGTATAAAGGTCTTCTCACTTTGCCCTCTTGATCCAATTCCTTCCCCTAAGGTGGAGAGAGTTAAGAGGCGTGGTCTTGGTGGAGTGATACAGTGCATCAGGTGGATGGTTTGTCTATACCAGGTATCAGGTATCTAACTAATGATATGAGGTGATGTTAATTATTTGGAAAAATAATGAGTGTATTTACCATTGTTATCATTGTGTATCTGATGGTGTGTAGTCTGAATATCCAAGTGAGGACGTTATGGTAGGAATACAATTCATTCTTGCACTTAGATGCTTGTTGCGGACCGATTTAATTTCTGTCATGGGATTGATGACGTCATAATCAGCCTTGCTCTTTATTTTCATTTAAAGTTTTGTCCAACACTGGTTTCTTATGGTTACTGATCTTTATGATCTTTTCCCTCTCTTTAGTTGGTTTTGAGTTTTTTCTAACCTTGACTAACTTGCTCATTGTCCTCGTCCTGTGTCCTGTTTCAGAGACCTGGTTGTCCGTCCTGTGGCCGGTTCCTAAAGGATCGTTTCGTCCCCCACTTATGCTTTAGCTGTAGTCCCTGTGGACCACTGCTTAAGTGTGAGGTCTGTAAGCAATGGGGGGGGGGAGGGAGCTAATGTTTCTGTGTTTACAGGCTAAGGACAAGGTGGTGGAGGAGGAGAGGAAGCAGAAGAGAGAGGGTGTCAGTAAGAAGGGTAAGAGGAAGGCCTCGTCCGCGGTGGATATGGAGGCCTTCCGGTCCGAAATGTTGGGAGAGATGAAGAGGACGATAAAGGATTTGGTCCCAGAGTTGCTTCGTAGCATGCTTCCTGGACCAGATCCTTTGTTGTCCTCGGCGTCTGCTTCAGAGCAGGTGATCCCCACCTCTGAGTCACTTTTCCATAGGTCGGTTACGTTGTTCGACGATTCAGAGGTGGCCCCATTAGTGGGGGCGATCCTCGACCCTGGCAGCAGGCTTGTCAGTCCAGGGGGATCCGCACGCCGCGGGTGCCAGTACCTCCTATGGCACCTTCCCTGGCCAGTCCGGGTTAGCTCTCTTTGCTGACCCGGAATCTAATCTTTCTGGCCAGGAGGAAGAGGATTTCCTGCTAGGGTCGCCGTCTGGGGACGTGACCATGGAGTACGACATCTGTGCACCCCTCGCGGGGGATACGGGCGACGTATTCCATGGATCTACTCACGCAGGAGTAGAATTCACAGTCCAGAAGGTGGCCCTGGGCGGTGCTGATGGCCAGGGTTACCGCATACCTCGGTTTGCCGAGCGTGTCGCTGGTGTTGGCCGGGACCGTGGTGGGGCGGTGTCTGCCCCGTGCTCTACCACGGCGCCTGCTCCTGGTCAAGCCAGGGAGTTTAGCATGCCTGTTCTTTCGGGCCGCATGCTTTCCCTGGCTTGCCAGGGGTATCAGCATATCCGCCGTCAAGCTCTGCTGCGTGCGCTCAGGAGGAAGACGAAGGCCCCCGTCTTGTAGAGCGCTTGCAGCTAGCCACGGAGGAGGATTGGTCGGACGCTTGCCAATGGCTGGTAAGTGTTCGGCCAGATCTGCCCGTGGAGCAGTCGGCTAGCCAGCGTGACCACAGGCCGTGGTTAGCTGGTAAGGCTACTGCTAATGCCATGCCATCTCTGCCGCTGGCTGAACATGTCATTGACATGTTCGAGGCGGCGGAGTCGTCCATTAAGGCAAATGGGCGTCTCGCGAAGGCCCCTCATGAGGTGGCCAGGCGTTGCCGCATCGTGCCCCTGGACTACCAGCGGTACGGTGTGGTACCCAAGCCGAGCGTGGATGACCGCGCGGCTTTGGGTGAAGATGCGCGGCCAGGCGCCCGTTCTGACACGGGTGTTCTGTGTTCGAATGCGTTGCGTTCGGCAAATACCGCGCTGCGTGATGCGGAGGAGAGTGGGAGGGCTTCGATTGCTGCTCTGTCCCACGTCTCCCAGCTGTTACAAGGGGTGGTAACAGCATCCGCATCGCGCCAGCCGAGCCCGGCCACAGTCCAGAGAGTCATCCAGGATGGTATCAACCTGGCTCTGGACTGCATGACGCGGGCGGTGACCAGGAGTGTCCGGGCGAGACGCACGTTTGCCTTGGACAATCTGTGCCCGTCCCAGGACCTGTACAGGTCCTGGTCTCTTTGGAGGTGAGGGATGCAGGCACCTCCAAGAGACGGTGACCCTGGTCAATAACCAGAGGGCGCTGTGCGAGCAATTTGAAGTGCTCCGCCATGCGAGCGTTCGCGCCGCACCCCCTGTGTATCGTCCCCTGCAGGCTCGAGGTGGAGGTGGCCAAGTCAGAGGCCACCCGCCATCGTAGCGTCGGCCTAGGCCGCGTGCGATTCAGCCAGCAGTGAGGGGGCAGGCGCAGCCAGCCAGGCAGCCACCCGCGCACCGAGGTGCGCGTGGTGCTGGGCATGGCGTGCGGGGATCTGGTCGTGGTAATCGTGCCTGATGGGCCGATTGCCACGGTGAGAACCACTCTGGTGTTTCTGGCGGAGGAGACAGTGCCACTCTTGCACTCCTTATGTCCACCTCTCTCCCTAGGTGGACCGGTGGGAGGCCGGCTGGCCGGCTGGCCGCCCACATGCAAGAGTGGGAACGGTTGACTCAGGACCGTTTAGTCTTGCGATGGCTTTCAGTCGGGTATCATCCCGATTGGATGACAGGCCCGCCGTCGCGACTGTCTCTCGTGCCGATCTGGACTCCGAATCCGAGAGATCCAGATCAAAGGCTGTGTATCGAGGAGGAGATAACTTCCCTCATACAAAAAGGAGCTATTCAGCCGGCACAAAGGTGTCCGGGCTTCTATTCAACCGTGTTCTTAGTAACAAAAAACACCGGAGGGTGGAGACCAATTCTCAACCTCAAGCCATTGAACAAGTTCATAGAGACGCCCAGTTTCAAGATGGAGACTGTGCGCTCGGTGTTGGCGGGGTTAGAGAGGGGAATGTGGACAGCGTCGATAGATTTGAAGGATGCTTATTTCCACATCCCCATAGCCAGGAGTTTCCGTCGCTTCCTGAGATTTGCATTCCAGGGCAGACAGTGGGAATTCAGGGTGTTACCCTTCGGAATTTCCATGGCTCCTCGGGTTTTCACCCGTGTGGTTCTTGCGATCACCGCATACCTCCGCAGGAGAAGCATAGCAGTCCACACGTACATAGACGACTGGCTGTTAAAAGCACACACCCAGGAAAGTTTATCGGCCAATCTGGAGATTGTTTTGAAGACTCTCACAGACTTGGGCTGGATAATCAATTTCCAAAAATCAGAGCTGACTCCATCCCAGAAGTTTGTTTACCTGGGGATGTTCTTCGATCTAGAGACAGGATATGTTTATCCTACTCAGGAGAGAGTTCAGAAACTCATCTCAGTAATTCAGTCAGTGTGCGACAGTCGTCATGTCCTGGCACGGGTTTACTTGAGAATGCTGGGGTTGATGGTTTCATTGGAACCAGTCATTCCTCAGGCCGCCTTACGCAGGCAGCCGATCCAGTTATTTCTCATGACACAATGGACCCAGAGTACAGGTTCGCTGGACTCGAACGTGTCAGTGTTGGCGCCTCTGATTCACCACCTGCAATGGTGGTTGAACACGGAGAATCTCTTGGTGGGGTTATGCTAACCCCTCCCCACCCTCAGGTAACTGTGTATACAGATGCATCGATGGAGGGGTGGGGAGCTTGCCTGGAAGAATCCACAATATCAGGGCTTTGGAATCTGGAACAGTCAAAAGAACATATCAATCTACTCGAGCTAAGAGCAGTAGTCCTGGGCCTGGAACATTTCTTACAGAAAGTTCAGGGCAAGATTGTTCTTATTCGTTCAGACAACTCAACAGTTGTGACTTACATAAACCGCCAGGGCGGAACGAAGTCGCCCAGTCTCTGTATGATGACATGGAGACTGCTTTGTTGGTGCCTGGATCACAGGATTACCTTGAAAGCAGTTCATATTCCGGGAAGGTTGAATCTGCTAGCAGACTCATTGAGCCGAAGGATGAGTGTTTTACCGACCGAATGGCAACTAAATCAATGTGTGGCGGATCGTCTGTTCGACCATTGGGGGAAACCCAACATCGATTTGTTCGCAACGAAGAAGAATGCGAAGATGACGACATACGTCTCTCCGATTCCAGATCCAAGCGCTTTCGCAACAGATACGTTAGCTATCAGCTGGGGGAGAATGTATGCATACGCATTCCCTCCAGCAATCCTGATTCCAAAAATTCTTCAGAAAATCAGACACGAGGAATGCCAAGTGCTTCTGATCGCCCCGGATTGGCCAAGCCGATCATGGTATACGGATCTGCTGGACCTTCTGGTCTGCAATCCGGTTCCTCTACCTCTGATGGACAACATTATCTTCCAGGGCAAGGCCCTTCACAACAATCCGTCAATGTTCAGATTGACTGCGTGGATGTTGTCAAGGAATCTAGAATTAAGGAGGGCTTTTCTGAGCAAGCAGCCATGTTTATGGCCAAAGCCAGGAGGGGGTCAACCTTCAGAGCATATAACTATAAAATCAACAGATTTGCAGAGTGGTGCTCAAAAAGATGTATTAATCCAATGGATTCATCTATTCAGGTAGTAGCTGATTTCCTCTGTCACCTGTATGATGCCTATAGCCTCAAGCCTAACTCTATTGCTGGTTATAAGTCAGCTTTAATGACTGTTATTCCTTGCTTGGCTAAGAGGGGAAGTGATGAAGTAAGTACATTAAATGTATTAATTAAAGGCATGGGCAATCTAAGACCAAGGAATCCCCCGGTGATTCCGTCTTGGAGTTTATCGCTAGTGCTTCAAGTACTAGGAGATAAGCCTTTTGAACCACTTAGTTCCATTTCTATGAAAATGTTAACTCTTAAAACTGTATTTTTAATTGCTGCGGCCTCGGCTAGGCGTATGAGTGAGATTCATGCCTTATCAGCCGAGGATGACCGTTTTGTGGTTACAGGGGAAGGCCTTAAGTTACTACCTAGGATTAATTTCTTAGCTAAAAATCGGTCTTTGAAATATCCAGGTCAACCTATTTTTTTGCCTGCTTTAACTAGATATGATCCTAATTCTAAAGCATGGTGTCCCGTTCGGGCGCTACTTCGGTACAAAGAGCGTACTTCGGAGTGGCGGACCGATCAGTCAGCGTTATGGTTGTCATATATTGAACCCCATTGCATGGCGTCTAAGGACACCATTTCCAGGTGGATTGTAGAGTGCATCCAATTTTGTCACAAATCCGCCACTGGTAAGCAGGTTGACATAGCCAAGGCTCACAGTGTCCACGGCGTAGTGACATCCACTGCCCTATTTAATGGGGTCCCTGTGGATGACATTATGTCCGTGGCTCAGTGGCACTGTGAGTCAAGTTTTACAGACCATTATCTCCGTGACACCTCGAATCCTCTCGCCTTGTCGATTTTGAAAAAATAATCACATATGTTTTTGAGGAGGGTTTCCTCATTGCTTATATACTTCACAATTAATCAATGGAAACATCCACTTTTTGGGACTGCATCGGTCTTCTCCACTGGGAAGAGGATGACAGCTGCCAAGTTCAACAAGGTCAGTCTTGTTCATGTGTTGTTCATTGTTGATTGTATTGTCACGTTACCTGTTTTTATTAATATGGTGATGGTTTGTGTTTTGATGTGGTTCATCATTGAGAGTATACGAAAATGGAGCCTTTTCGTCTCTGTCCTATAGTACATGGCACTGGTACCTAGAGAGCGTATAGGACATTGAGGTCATGCTAGTCTTCCTCCCAGGAAGGAAGGGGGGGGGGGGGGGAGAGCGCATATGACATCGGTCATCTCATCCATCGGTTGGTGTTAGCCGATGTTTCTTCAAATCCTGACTGTGTTTCACACAGTTTCAGATGTTTAAGTGCCTTGAACGCGTGAAAGCGCATAGGGAAGAGCTGGTCTTTTGACCTCGCCTCCCTCCCGCCGAATTCCCTGTCGAATTCTGGCAATATCAAACGTATTAGGGAGGTAAGTATACTCTTGATGTGAAATAAACGAAATCTAGGATTTCTTTTTTCACGAGAGAGTTGATACTTACCTCCCTAGATACGGACCCGGCCTCTCCACCCCACAGAGGCTCGGTCTTCGGGCTCTTAATAGTTGCATGTGTGTCAGCCAATAAATTAGTCAGAGGAAGTAGTAGTCGGCGCATGCGCGGTGATGGGGCTGGCATCCGCCGGACTACCCTCTGTCTACCTGCCCAGTAGGGGCACCTAACTGTTTTTAATCTGAGTGTTTATTGAGTGAATGCCAATATTTAGCAATATCAAAAGTATTAGGGAGGTAAGTATCAACTCTCTCGTGAAAAAAGAAATCCTAGATTTCGTTTAATCTCCTCCCAAATCATTGCGTAGAATTCAACCGAATTTGGTATATCAGTTACCAATATAATTGCGGTTTATGTGATGAAATTTACGTATGGCTCTGCGCCAGGTTGGGATGGGGTCAAGACATTCATTGTTATGCAACTCTTCCAAAACTGGTCGATGGAGTTCAACCAAATTTAGTAGGTCAGTTACCTATATGATTGTGGAGTGTAAAAGGACATTTACATTTGGCTCCGCCGCCAGGGGTAGGGTGTCAAGTCCGGAATTTAGTTATTAATAAGTTTTGTCTTTATCTCTGATGGTTAAGCTCTCGGCCCTTATGTGGCTTTGTGCTTAGCCTTATAACTGTAGCTCTATCAGTAATATAGTGCTTCTATTATATATGTATATAAAGTGTCCGTTTATAAATTGTTCTGGAAAAGAAGGTTAGCATGGTCTGAGTACCAGGGGACTGTAATTTCAGGTTACATTCTGGCAGGGAGTTATTATCTCGCCTCCGAAGTAGAAAGCGAGACATATGGCTCACTAATTCCGGCGGCGCCGGCCATCATTTGTGCAGTTTTTGTTAAGGTTTTTTAATCAACTTATTTTTCAACACTGGGTCATCCGATCTCAATGTAACTTTACAGAAGTGATCTATACTATACAGGGATGTGATCTCCATAACGGGCCTGGGTTCAGGTGTCAAAAGGTCAAAATTGGCCAGTAATTATCGATTGTAATGCAACTCCTCCTAGACCATTTCAGATAGAAACTTGAAATTTTGGGCCTGATTGTACATATGGACAGGGATGTGCATGACACTTGGAATTTAGGGCATGACTCGAAGGGCCAGGAGGCGCTGGGGGTGGGAAATGTGGGGTCAAAAATAAAATAATTCCAACGCTCATTCGCATATCATTTTCAAGCCAATGATAAGTAGACTACAGTACAAGGAATTATTTTGATCTTGGGTCAAACTGAGGGTAGGGGTAGGGTCAAAAGTGGACACCAATCGATTGTAACGCAACTCCTAGACCATTTCACATCCAAATATGTATTATGCTGATTGTTTTTTTAAATGTTTCTTCTTTTGTCAGACTATGAACTTAGCTTATGTTTGGACCATTTGCTTTTCGGTTAGCCCCAGGGTGCCAATTGTCATTATAATGACTTCAGGTTGCTCCTGGGTAGAAAGACATTATGGTTCAGTCTCAAAGCTATGCTTGCCTGATGGGTAGTACCATGGGTGTTTTGAATCGGCATGTTGATTGTCAAGTTTCAAAATGAGACTGGTGGTCCGTCATATCCTGTGATGTACAATTAATATACAGTACAAGTAAACTATTTGCTATCTTCTGATAGCTCTTGTGGAATTTTGATACGACCTCAGGTGTACGACCATGTGCTGGGAAATGTGGGGTAAAAAATTAAGATTTTCCAAAGGTGGTCATGTCACATATCATTTTGAAGCCAATGATGAGTAGACTACAGTACAAGGAATTATTTTGATCGTGGGTCAATCTGAGGGTGGGGGCGGGGTCAAAAGTGGGAACCAATCGATTGTAGCGCAACTCCTAGACAATTTCACATAGAAACTTGAAACTTTCGGTAAGATTACACATTGGAATTTTGATATCACCCCCAGGGGCATGGGTGGGGGAAATGGTGGGCAGAAAATAAATTTTTTCAAATGTGGTCATGTCACATATCATTTTGAAGCTTGTAGTTAGTAGACTACAGTACAACTAATTATTTTGTTCTTGAGTCAATCCGAGGGCAGTGGCCAGGGGTCACATCGTCAGTCTAATTCTATATATGTACATGGCTTGGACATTATTTTTTCGCAGAATATTTAGTCATGGGCAGACCAGTTCCTGCGGCAGTCGGATCCTGCGGTAACTTAAAAATGCAAGATATTTGGTATCTTCTGATACCTCTTGTTTATGGACCACTCATTTTCAACAATGGCTCACCAGATATCAACAAAATTTTACAGCAGAGTTATATACTATGCAAGAGTACTATCTGCATCATTACTAGTTTCATTTTGAAATAAATTTCCATGTTTGATTAGTTACGCTTGTTTGTTGGTGCATTACTGAATATGTGTATTACAAACCATGCCAAGTTTGCTTTGCCAATCAACACTATCCATGCCTTTACAGGCGAGACATTGTACGCTTCAGCGTTCTTGTTCTGGTTAAGGTTTTTTATGAACCATTCTTTTTCAACAACGGAGATGAACAAAATTTTACTGCAGTGTTATATACTATGTAGGAGTACTATCCACATCATTATCCATTTCACTTTGAGAAATTTCACAGTTATGGACTTTTTGTGTTACGGTTGTCTATGGACCATGTGTTCACTTCAAGAGTATACTTACCTCCCTAATACTCTTTGATATTGCTAAATATCGGCTTTCACTCAATAAACACTCAGAATAAAAACAGTTAGGTGCCCCTACTGGGCAGCGAGTCAGAGTGCAGTCCGGCGGATGCCAGCCCCACCACCACACATGCGCAGACTAGCACATCCTCTTTGCTAATTTATTGGCAGAGAGTCTACACATGTTTTTGTGCTAGAGCTTTTCTCAAGTGTTTTTCTAAGTCTTGAGTGTTTATAGAAGTTGATAACCCCTGATTAAGATGGCAGAAAGGATTACTTCGCCAGAGGAGGGCCCAGGATCTATCCATCAGGTGACTTCCATTATAATTAGCGAGTTTTTTCCCGGTGTAATGTGTTTCCAGGACTCACGTTTATCGTGATAAGCGCCTAGTATAGTTGTTTTATGTCAACATGGTGCTATATAATACTAATCTCTCTTTGTGTTTATGTCCACAGGTATCTGTCTGGATATGTATGGGACATCACATCAACAGAGGGTTTGTTTCTCTCCACCAAGGTTCCATTTCCTACTAATACTGTTAGGTTATCTAACCAAAAAGTCTATGTCCAGTAACTCGGAGGCCTCGTAAGAAGGTCTTCTCACTTTGCCCTCTTGATCCAATTCTTTCCCCCTAAGGT
This sequence comes from Chaetoderma sp. LZ-2023a, assembly GCA_034401795.1. NCBI lineage: Eukaryota > Metazoa > Mollusca > Caudofoveata > Chaetodermatida > Chaetodermatidae > Chaetoderma > Chaetoderma sp. LZ-2023a. Next base: position 36,255,999 of record CM067366.1, read on the forward strand.
GGAGAGAGTTAAGAGGTCATAGTCTTGGTGGAGTTCTCCAGTTCATCACATTGGATGGTTTGTCTATACAAAGAGTCAGGTATTCTAGTTAATGATATGAGGTGATGATAATTATGTAAACTATAAATTGCCACTATTATCATTGTGTATCTGATGTTTGTGTAGTCTGAATATCCATCCTGAATAGTTAGATGTTCTGGTTATGAATACAATTCGTCCTTACACCTGGATGTTTGTTTTCAGATCGATTTAATTTCTGTCTGGAAATAATGACGTCATAATCAGCCTTGCTCTTTATTAACATTAAAGTTTTGCCCAACGCTGGTTTTCTCATATGAATAGTGATCTTTATGATCAGTTTCCCTCTCTTTTATTTTTGGTTTTGAGTTTCTAACCGTAACTAAAATCCTCATTGTCCTCGTCTTCTGTCCTGTTTCAGAGACCTGGTTGCCCGTCCTGTGGTCGCTTCTTGAAGGAGAAGTTTATTCCACACCTTTGTTTCCAATGTAGCCCCTGTGGGCCATTACTTAATTGTGATGTGTGTAAGCATTGGGGGGGGGGGGGACCTAATGAAAGAGTTTTTATGCTTACAGGCGAAGGACAAGGTTGCGGAGGAAGATGAAACGAGAGGTTGTGAGTAAAAAGGGTAAGAGGAAGGCCTCGTCCTCAGTGGACATGGAGGCCTTCCGTAGTGAGATGTTCGGAGAGATGAAGAGGACAATAAAGGATTTGGTACCAGAGTTGCTCCATGGCATGCTTCCTGGATCAAATCCTTTGTTGTCCTCGTCATCTGCTTTGGAGCAGATAATCCCCGCCTCTGAATCGACTTTCCTTAGGGCGTTACCAGTTTTCGACGATTCAGAGGTGGCCCCATTACAGGGGGGCGTTCCATGACATTGGCAGCAGGCTTGCCGCGCCGGTGGTCCATGGACGGTTGTCGCTGGAACCTGCTGGCTGCTTATCAGTACCTCCTATGGCACCTTTCCTGGCCAGTCCGGGTTAGCTCTCTTTGCTGACCCGGAGTCTAATCTTTCTGGCCAGCAAGAAGAGGATTATCTGCTGGGTTCCCCTTCTGAAGCCGTGCCCATGGATTTTGACATCTGTGCACCCCTCGCGGGGAATACAGGCGACATGATCCACGGTTCTACTCACGCAGGAGTAGAATTCACGGCTCCGAAGGTGGCCCTGGTTGGATCTGATGGTCAGTTATTCCGCATACCTCGGCTTGCCGAGAGTGGTGCTGGCCGGGGCCGTGGTGTGACGGTAACTGCCCCACGCTCTACCACGGCGTCTGCTCCTGGACAAGCCAGTCAGATTAACATGCCTGCTCTTTCGGGCCCGCATGCTTTCTCTGGCTTGCCAGGAGTGTCAGCATATCTGACGTCAAGCTCGGCTGCGTTTGCTCAGGAGGAAGACGAAGGCCCTCGTCTAGTAGAGCTTTCGCAGTTAGCCACGGAGGAGGATTGGTCTGACGCTTGTCAATGGCTGATAAGTGTCAGGCCGGACCTGCCCGTGGAGCAGTCGGCTAGCCAGCAAGACCACAGGCCGTGGTTAGCTGGAAAGTCGACTGTTAGCGCCATGCCATCTCTGCCGCTAGCAGAGCATATCGTTGATATGTTCTCGGCGGCGGAGACGTCCATCAAGGCGAATGGGCGTCTCGCGAAGGCCCCTCGCGAGATCGCAAGGCGCTGCCGCATCGTACCCGTGGACTACCAGAGGTACGGTGTGGTACCTACGGCCAGCATGGATGACCACGCGGCTTTAGGTGAGGATACGCGGCCAGGCTCCCGTTCTGACACGGGAGCCTTGTGTTCGAACGCGCTGCGTTCAGCCAGTGCCACGTTGCGTGATGCGGAGGAGAGTGGGAGAGTGTCTATTGCAGCGCTTTCTCACGTCTCCCAGCTGTTACAGGGGGTAGTAACAGCATCCGCATCACGCCAGCCGAGCCCGGTCACAGTCCAGAGAGCCATCCAGTATGGTATCAACCTGGCTCTGGACTGTATGACTCGGACGGTGACCAGAAGTGTCTGGGCGAGGCGCACGTTTGCGTTAGATAACCTGTGCCCGTCCCAGGACCTGTACAATAGGCTTCTGCGTACGCCTATGGCAGGTCCTGGTCTCTTTTGAGGTGAGGGATGTAGGCACCTCCAGGAGACAGTCACTCTGGTCAACAACCAGAGGGCGCTGCGCGAACAGTTTGAGGTGCTCCGTAAGGAGCGCGTTCGCGCTTCACCCCCTGCGTACCATCCCCTGCAGGCTCGAGGTGGAGGTGGCCATGTCAGAGGCCAGCCACCATCGCAGCGTCGGCCTCGGCCGCGTGCGATTCAGCCAGCAGTGAGGGGGCAGGCGCAGCCAGCCAGGCAGCCACCCACGCACCGAGGTGCGCGTGGTGCTGGTCGTGGCGCGCGAGGATCTGGTCATGGTAATCGTGCCTGATGGGCCGGTTACCACGGTGAGAACCACTCCAGTGTTTCTGGCAAAGGAGACAGTGCCGCTCTTGCACTCCTTATGACCACCTCTCTCCCTAGGTGGACCAGTGGGAGGCTGTCTGGCCAACCACATGCGAGAGTGGGAACAGTTGACTCAGGACCGTTTAGTCTTGCGATGGCTTTCAGTCGGGTATCATCCCGATTGGATGACAGGCCCACCATCGCGACTGTCTCTGGTGCCAATCTGGACTCAAATTCCGAGAGATCTAAATCAAAGGTTGTGTATAGAGGAGGAAATAAACTCCCTCATACAAAAAGGAGCAATTCAGCCGGCACAGAAGTGTCCGGGCTTCTATTCAACCGTGTTCTTAGTGACAAAAAACACCGGAGGGTGGAGACCAATAATCAACCTCAAGCCATTGAACAAGTTCATAGAGACACCCAGTTTCAAGATGGAGACTGTGAAGTCGGTGTTGGCAGGGTTGGAGAGGGGAATGTGGAGAGCTTCAATAGATTTGAAGGATGCTTATTTCCACATCCCCATAGCGAGTAGTTTCTGTCGCTTCCTGAGATTTGCATTCCAGGGCAGACAGTGGGAATTCAGGGTGTTACCCTTCGGAATTTCCACGGCTCCTCGGGTTTTCACCAGAGTGGTTCTTGCGATTACAGCATACCTCCGCAGGAGAAGCATAGCAGTCCACACGTACATAGACGACTGGCTGTTAAAAGCACACACCCAGGAAAGTTTATCGGCCAATCTGGAGATTGTTTTGAAGACTCTCACAGACTTAGGCTGGATAATCAATTTCCAAAAATCAGAGCTGACTCCATCCCAGAAGTTTGTTTACCTGGGGATGTTCTTCGATCTAGAGACAGGATATGTTTATCCTACTCAGGAGAGGGTTCAGATACTCATCTCAGTAATACAGTCAGTGTGCAACAGTCATCATGTCCTGGCACGGGTTTACTTGAGAATGCTGGAGTTGATGGTTTCTTTGGAACCAGTCATTCCTCAGGCGGCCTTACACAGGCGGCCGATCCAGTTATTTCTCATGACGCAATGGACCCAGAGTACAGGTTCACTGGACTCGAACGTGTCAGTGTTGGAGCCTCTAATTCACCACCTGCAATGGTGGTTGAAGACAGAAGATCTCTTCTCGGGGGGGTTATGCTAACCCCTCCTCACCCTCAAGTAACTGTGTATACAGATGCCTCGATGGAGGGGTGGGGAGCTTGCCTGGAAGAATCCACGATATCAGGGCTTTGGAATCTGGAACAGTCAAAGGAACATGTCAATCTACTGGAGTTAAGAGCAGTAGTCCTGGGCCTGGAACATTTCTTACAGAAAGTTCAGTGCAAGATTGTTCTTATTCGATCAGACAACTCAACAGTTGTGACTTACATAAACCGCCAGGGTGGAACGAAGTCGCCCAGTCTCTGTATGATGACATGGAGACTGCTTTGTTGGTGCCTGGATCACAGGATTACCTTGAAAGCAGTTCATATTCCGGGAAGGTTAAATCTGCTAGCAGACTCATTGAGCCGAAGGATGAGTGTTTTACCCACGGAATGGCAACTAAATCAATGTGTGGCGGATCGTCTGTTCGACCATTGGGGGAAACCCAACATCGATTTGTTCGCAACGAAGAAGAATGCGAGGATGACGACGTACGTCTCTCCGATTCCAGATCCAAGCGCTTTCGCAACAGATGCGTTAGCTATCAGCTGGGTGGGAATGTATGCATACGCATTCCCTCCAGCAATCCTGATTCCAAAAATTCTTCAGAAAATCAGACAGGAGGAGTGCCAAGTGCTTCTGATCGCCCAAAATTGACCAAGCCGATCATGGTAAACGGATCTGCTGGACCTTCTGGTCTGCAATCCGGTTCCTCTGCCTCTGATGGATGACATTATCTTCCAGGGCAAGGCCCTTCACAACAATCCGTCAATGTTCAGATTGACTGCGTGGATGTTGTCAAGGAATCTAGAATTAAGGAGGGCTTTTCTGAGCAAGCAGCCATGTTTATGGCCAAAGCCAGGAGGGGGTCAACCTCCAGAGCATATAATTATAAAATCAACAGATTTGCAGAATGGTGCTCAAAAAGATGTATTGATCCAATGGATTCATCTATTCAGGTAGTAGCTGATTTCCTCTGTCACCTGTATGATGCCTATAGCCTCAAGCCTAACTCTATTGCTGGTTATAAATCAACTTTAATGACAGTTATCCCTTGCTTGGCTAATAGGGGAAGTGATGAAGTAAGTACATTAAATGTATTAATTAAAGGCATGAGCAATCTAAGACCAAGGAATCCCCCAGTGATTCCATCTTGGAGTTTATCTTTAGTGCTTCAAGTACTAGGCGATAAGCCTTTTGAACCACTTAGTTCCATTTCTATGAAAATGTTAACTCTTAAAACTGTATTTTTAATTGCTGCGGCCTCGGCTAGGCGTAGGAGTGAAATTCATGCCTTATCAGCCGAGGAAGACCGTTTCGTGGTTACAGGGGAAGGCCTTAAGCTTCTACCTAGGATTAATTTCTTGGCTAAAAATCAGTCTGAAATATCCAGGTCACCTTATTTTTTTGCCAGCTTTAACTAGATATGATCCTAATTCTACAGCATGGTGTCCCGTTCAGGCGCTACTTCGGTACAAACAGCGTACTTCGGAGTGGCGGACCGATCAGTCAGCGTTATGGTTGTCATATATTGAACCCCATTGCAGGGCGTCTAAGGACACCATTTCCAGGTGGATTGTAGAATGTTTTCAGTTTTGTCCTAAATCCGCCACCGGTAAGCAAGTTGACATGGCCAAGGCTCACAGTGTCCGTGGCGTAGTGACTTCCACTGCCCTATTTAATGGGGTCCCTTTGGATGACATTATGTATGTTGCTCAGTGGCACTGTGAGTCAAGTTTTTTATCGATTTTGAAAAGATGATCAGGTGTACTTTTTTTATGAGGCTTCCTCATTACTTGTATATATCACAATTAATTAATGGGAACAACCACTTTTTGGGACTGCATCAGCCTTCACCACTGGGAAGATGATGTCAGCAGCCAAGTTCAACAAGGTCAGTCTTGTTTATGTGTTGTTCATTGTTAATTGTATTGTCATGTGACCCTTTGTTATTAAAATGGTGATGGTATGTGTTTTTATGTGGTTCATCATTGAGAGTATACGAAAATGGAGCTTTTTCGTCTCTGTCCTATAGTACATGGCACTTGTACGTAGAGAGCGTATGGGACATTGAGGTCATTCGAGTCTTCCTCCCAGGAAGGGGGGGGGGGGGGGGCGCATATGACATTCTGTCATCTCTCATCCATCGGTTTGTGTTAGCCGATGTTTTTTCAAATCCTGACTGTGTTTTCACACAGTTTCAGAAGTTTTAAGTGCCTTAAACGCAGAAAAGCGTATAGGGAAGAGCTGGTCTTTTGACCTCACCTCCCTCCCGCCGAATTCCCTGTCGAATTCTGGCAATATCAAAGAGTATTAGGGAGGTAAGTATACTCTTGAAGTGAAATAAACGAAATCACGGATTTCTTTTTTCACGAGAGAGTTGATACTTACCTCCCTAATACGGACCCAGCCTCTTCACCCCACAGAGGCTCGGTCTTCAGGCTCTTAATAGTTGCATGTGTGTCAGCCAATAAATTAGTCAGAGGAAGTGCTAGTCTGCGCATGCGCGGTGGTGGGCTGGCATCCGCCGGACTGCACTCTGACTCCCTGCCCAGTGGGGGCACCTACCGTAACTGTTTTTATTATGAGTGTTTATTGAGTGAAAGCCGATATTTAGCAATATCAAAGAGTATTAGGGAGCTAAGTATCAACTCTCTCGTGAAAAAAGAAATCCGTGATTTTGTTTAAACTGAACTATGGCATTCCGATTTCACTGTAATTTTACAGAAGTGTTCTATGCAATACAAGGATATGATTTGCATCATTAGTGATCAGATTTTGGGCAATTTTACTACTGTTTTCACGGTTTTGGACTTTGAACTTTTTTCATGTTTGTTTTGTTGTAGTTTTTTATGGAACACTCATTTTCAACAATGCTTCACCAGATATCAACAAAATTTTACAGCGGAATTATATACTATGCAAGAGTACTATCACCATCATTACTAGTTTCATTGGGAAAAAAAATGTCAAGATCAGACTATCCGCAGTTTCGTAAAAAAAAATGTCCATGTTTGATTGGTTACACTTGTTTGTTAGTGCATTACTGAATATGTGTATTACAACCCATGCCAATTTTGCTTTGCCAATCAACACTATCCATGCCTTTATAGGCAAGGCATTGTATGCTTCAGCATTCTTGTTTAAACTAATTAACTGTTAAGTTAATTTTAAAATTATTTTGGGACAGGGCCATGTTGGATGCGTATGTTAATATTCGTGAAAGCTACTCCTATTCAGTGTTAACCATGCTTTATAAATTTTTGAAGTCATTGAAATGTGGGGGTCAAAAACTGAAATCTGGGGGTCACAAACGGAAATCTGAGGGTCACATGCATCCCTGATAAAGTTACCTTATAAAACTAAATAAATGTAGTATTTAATAATCACACAAGATGTTCAGGGGGCCCACTGTCACTATTTTTGGAAGTATGTACCCTCAAAAGGACCGTTAATAGAATCCATGCTGCTATTTACATATTATTAGAAATTGGTATTTATATAGTAATGTGTGTTACCTCATTTCAGGTGAGCAATTTTGCCCCTGTGCTAATGGAGAAATCCAGTTTATCCATCAATCATATGACGTCATAATCAACTATGTGACGTGTAGGCTGATGTTCAATTACATCATGAATGACTCGATTTAGTCTGTCTTAGGTGACCCTTTAACAATCATATCGGCCAAAAACGGCTTCTGCAGTGGTCTTGAGAAATATCGATTTGCAGACCAAGAGAAGAATATTTTTGAAAATTTATCACTGGAATGACTGGCTCGGTTATCGAGCCAGTCATTCCAGTGGTAAATTTTCAAAAATAGTCTTCTCTTGGTCTGCAGATCGACATTTTCTATGAGAAAATTTAGATTTTTTTAAACAAATTCCAGGTTTAAAGGATTAATAGTCTGTACTATTTAATAAACATTCTTGAATATTTTGAAATATATGCAGCAACAGCACCCAGACAAATTAGTTTCAAAATATTCAGTACTTTACCTGTATAGTTTTCTGGAAATTGAGATTTAGAGAGGGCAGGGATCGACCGATCAAAACACAGGAAAAGCTTGGGTGGAGCTTAGCTAGGGATGGGCGGAGCATAGCTAAAACTGGATTCATCCATTATATATAAATTCTCATATTGTGCTAGTCATCACTTAACCCTTTAATACTGAAATTTCTTCATAAAATTTTTAAAATTTCATAGAAAATGTCCATCTGTATACAAAGGGAAGGTTGGGGTTTTTTTAATCACTGGAATTAGTGGCGCCAGTGGTCATTTTTCAAAAATAATCTCTTGGTCTACAAATGTCCATTTCTCAAGACCAGTGCAGAAGGCGTTTTTGGCCTAATTGTTAAAGGGTTAAAATTCATGGAAGATATATTTTCCGCTTGATTACCAGACAATGCCTCTGGACATAATTAGTTATCATAAACTCATGTATAAATACTGTTACTGATTCATATGAGCACATTTTAATGCCACTGAACGCTGCTGGTAAATATATTTTGTAATCTCTTACCAGTCCCGTACACCAAGGGAGATAGCTCTCAGGAAATACTCACTTAACTGGCAAATAAAAATGTAATTTTGAAAACTTCGCAGATACTATGACTAACCCAGTAACTCATTAATGACCAGGCTGGCAAAAAGATGGCTTCCTCAGTGGTCTTGGGAATTGTCCATTTACAGACCAAGAGAATAATATTCAAAAAATCTGGAAAGTGGTAAACTTCCTAAAATTGTTTTCTCTTCATTTTCAAATACTCTCATATACTCTAAGCAATTAAGCCTGTAATACTCAAATTTGTTCAAGAAAATTTCAGTTTTCTCAAAGAAAATGTCCATTTGCAGACCAAGAGAAGACTGTTTTGAAAATTTACCACTGGAATGACGGGCTCGGGTATCGAGCCAGTCATTCCAGTGGTAAATTTTCCAAAATAGTCTTCTCTTGCTCTGCAAATGGACATTTCTCAAGACCACTGCAGAAGCCGTTTTTGGCTGACGTGAGTGTTAAAGGGTTAATTAAAGGAACAGTCATTTCACTGAGGGTTTTCAAAAATAGATATTTAATTTTTCTCTAAACTTGACTATTTATATATGATAAGTTTCCTCCCTTGGCATATGGCATCGGTAAAGCGGTACAAAGCTGTTATTTAATTTGAGCTTTTCACTCTGATAATAAATCAGGGAAATTCGCTGAAGTGTTGTATCATGTTTTCTTTCTTGCAAAACACTGTTCCTCATAAAGGCAGGATAGATGGATGGATGGACTTTGATTATCAGCATTATGGTATCTCAAAATTGTAAGCGTCAACAAAGATAACTACTTGTTATAAAGAAGATCAGTGGAAGCGAGGAAAAATTATTTTGAGACCTTTCCATTTATATGACTGGATATTTTAAACCCTTTAGCCTTTATAAGACCAGAAATCGCAAATTCTTTATGATGTAACCAAATTTCTTTTGAATATTTTGAAATTAATTTGAGCCTATCACATGTCCTTGACTGACGACCTACTTCCTGAACCCTTGAGCCCCGACTGGCTACGCTTCTGTAATGGAAGGATTCGGTTATTCAAGTATCTGATGAATTACAGGTCAGGTGTGGTTATGGTATGACTATCAGGCATCCTGTCACATGTCATATTTATCTTTAGCCCTTTAGCGCTCAAATTTGTTTTTAAAAATTCAAATTTCTCATAGAAAATATCCATTTGCAGACCAAGAGATTAGTTTTAAAAATTTCTCACCAGAATGACTGGCTCGATATCCATGCCAGTCATTGCAGTGATAAATTTTCAAAACTAATCTTCTCTTAGCATGTAAATGGACATTTCTCAGGACCACTTCAGAAGGCATTTTTGGCCAGTTTAAGCGTTAAATGGTTAAATGATGACCTACTCTTCCTGAACCACTTTGGCCACGCCTGCAGGTACGCATCTGTAATGGAAGGATCCAGTCACTCAAGTATCTGCCATCACAATCAAACGATGTAGGTCTGACACATAAAGTGACAAACGTCGAATCGTATCTAGCATTTAATACATGGGGAAATGGGATGGAAAGTAGGTTGAAACATACACGAGTGACAGCAAGCAGGGTATGAAATTAAGATATCCCCCCCCCCCCAACCCCTGCTAAATTAAAATTAATGCTGATTTGAATGTTTCGGATATGATAGAGTGTATTTCATTTTACAAAGATCTGATGACAGGGTAAGAATTCCTACACTAGGCTGAACACTCATATATGTTGAATGCTATTCATCCAAACTAGTTAATACCAAGCAGATCTGATATGGGGGGGGGGGGGGGGGGGCGCGTCCAGAACAGCTCTTTCTCCTAATTGGAGTGCTGCAATCTACATTAGGGTCTTCTGTTTGAGCTGCAATAGGATAGATGGTTTTCTGTGGTTTGGATGGTTGAGATACCTCGCCACACGCATGTCTACAACAATGTCCAGAAAATGTTCCTGGATGCTGATTCGCTCTGACATATTACTGCTTGCGTAGTGTGCAAGTGAGGAGGTATATCACATTGTAAGTTCTACTAATAATTTTAGCCGCATGTGATATTGGTATATGTACTGTTGAATGTCATAGTTTTTATCATTATGTGGCATCTGCCACAGCTGCATCTCTTCTGACAGGCGATGAGATTTGGCATTAACCATTTCAGATGAATGGCATTCAAACACACGCCCTCCTCGCCATCTTACTTCCCCATGTTTTAACAGCCTACTTTGAAGTCAAGGATAGAACTGTGGTTAAGCTTTTAACACTCATATCAGCCTAAAACGGCTTCTTCAGTGGTCTTGAGGACACACCACCCATTTGCAGAGCAAGAGAAGACAATTTTTGATAATTTACTACTGGAATGACTGGCTCAAAAACTGAGCCAGTCATTCCAGTGGTAAATTTTCAAAAATTGTCTTCTCTTGCTTTGAAAATGGACATTTTCTTTGAGAAAATTAAAATTTTCTTGAATAAACTATAGTGTTAAAGGGTTAAGAGATGATCTGCTCAGCCACAGAAACGCTAACTCCAGCACAGGTATGCAGAACATAAAGAACAACGAATCTCACCGACATCTTCCAAGCTAAACGAATTCCAAATTCTGCACTAAGTAAGTTGTATCCAACTGCTTCTGATTCGATCTCCCTCTAGAGGCAAATTTAGTTCCGATATCTCTAAATATGATCCCGTAGCCCTTTCAATGTGTGTGAAAAACAGGACAGTCCTTAACTATCACGGATAGCCACATTCCGAATAAAGTGTTCCACTATGGCTATATGGATCCACAGGCAAACATCCACAACAACAAGTCCAAGGGTCTGTGGCGCTCACCTGGTGCAAAATTGACCAATCAAAATTCTGTCTACAAGTTCTGAACCATACCAGCGTACTATCCTCCCAGCTAAGTCTGGTTGAAATTGCCCAAACAGTTAATGAGGAGTAACATTTTAAATGATTTCCCATTATTTTTCGGAAATTTCAAGGTAGCCACCGAAAAAACTGACCAATCAAAATTCTGTATATTGGTTCTGAAGCCTACCCCCATAGGGTCCTTCCAGCCAAATTAGGTTGAAATCTGCCAATCGGTTAATGAGGGGTAGCGTTTTTAAGCAAAAGTTGATGGACGGTCGCCATGGCATAAGCTTGGCGATTCTGGACAGGTGATCTAACAACGAATCTCACCGACATCTTCCAACCTCGGGGAGCTAAACGAATTCCAAATTCTGCCCCAAGTAAGGTGTATCCAACTGACTCTGGTTCGATCTCCCGAGACAAATGTAGTTCCAATATCTCCATAAATAGTCTATAATAGTGTGCAGGCTCATCACAACGACGATGATCCAATAGACCTTTCAATGTGTGTGAAAAACAGAACAGTCTTTAACTACCACGGATAGCCACATTGCAAATAAAGTGTTCCACTACGGCTATATGGATCCACAGGCAAACATCGACAAATATACAACAAACCATCCGAAACATTTTCACGAGCTCAAGCATTAGACAGCACATCCTTAACCTTTGTAAAAAAAACCTGGCTTCAATGGTCTTGAGAAATGTCCATTTGCAGACCAAGAGAAGACATTCGAAAATTTACCACTGGAATGACTGGCTCTATAACTGAGCGAGTCATTCCAGTGGTAAATTTTCAAAAGTAGTCTTGGTCTGCAGATGAACATTTTCTTTGAGAAAATTAATATTTTCTTGAACAAATTTTAGTGTGAAAGAGTTAAAGTACACTATGAATTAAGTCGCAAACGGCGAAGATAAGTGTCATTGAAGTTGCATCCCGTCTAGCAATTAGGGGGTTGGGGGCCTAATAGATTAGAGTAGGGTCATGACGCTTTCGATGACATGAACACCATAACAAGTCATTAGTCAATGCCTATGGGCATATCCACTGTATCAGATTTCTCAGGCTATAACTCTGAAAACGCCAAATATATCCCGATAACAATGATATGAACAAACCAATTTTACCACTACCACTCTTCACCACATCGTACTAACATACGCCCACTCACATCGCTCCGCTGTTTGTTGGCTGTACTTACAGACCTTTGACCTCTTGCTATGCGAAGTAGCATTATGCTGGTTAGGTGGGCTGGAGGGTAGCCAATCAGGTCATCATTTATTTCTTATCGAGCAGTTTCATTGTCTGTGACCCACCGTTCATTTATATTTAGGACGTTTCATTAACTTAGCGCAGATATCATAAGCTGCAAGCAGGTACTCAATACAGTAGCAGAGCATGAGGACAAGACCATGCAATCGGACGATGCCTTCACCATTGCTCATCCAAAGAACTACTCATGAAGAAATGGAGGTACCTAGTTTTATCTATGCCCCGCCCATCTTTAGCTAAGCTCCACCTACACTGCACATTTTTGGATCAATCAATCCCTGAGCCATCAATTTCCAGAAGACTATACAGGTAACTTGTTTAATATTTTGAAACTAATTTGACCGGGTGAATTAGTTTCAAAATATTCAGCAGCATGTTTATTAAATAGTAAAGACATACAATTCGTACACCAATGCTTAGTCCATCATCAAGTAAGTGTTCCGTGTTCATGATGAACTTACCTACATCATTCATGACGTACTTATGACGTCTTATGATTGATGGATAAACCGGAATCCTCCATAGTGTGCACTCTGTGTCATCTTGTAGCTAGATGCCAATAGGAGCCACAATAACCCAAGTTCACGCACGAATCATTTAACCATACCACTCCGATGTCAAAATTTTCAAATGAAATAAAATTATGAACTGGTATTAATTGTTCAAAAATTTCCAAAATTATTGAAAAATGGACACCAGTTTCTTTGCTATTGGCACAGTAAAAGATAGAATATTGACATCAGAGTGACAAGGGTTAAGTTGAAACAAACACCATCTTCAGACATGAGGCCACGAAAGACAAAATAATACATCTAGAATGATCAAGGCCACTGAGGTGCCTGATGCTGGTCAGCTCCCATATCTATGCACCCACAGTCGTCTTTTGACTATTTCTGACATTTGACTTCAAATTCTGCATCTATGGATATCTCGGAAACTACTGGTTCAATTTTGTTAAAAATTGAGCACAAGAACGATCGTACACCGTAAAAACGGGTGTGATTTTTTTTTTACAATGTAACAAAAAAGGGACGGCAAGCATCTTCAGTCTCTTGACTGCTCCTGTTTGCGCACGTTCATGCACACACAACCCATCCTTAGGCTTGCGAGATTACGTGATTAAATCGAAAATCGTGATTATTTTGTAAATCGTGAATTTATACGATTAACAAGAGTTCCACAAACGGTGCATAATACCCCGCAATGATGGCAAACTAATGAATGAGAGCTTTCAGAAAATATTTATTTCTTCCTCAGACCCAGAGCAGTCATCCTTATGAAGTGTCAAAGCGATCCGTTAAACGGTCAAGGAGGTATCGTCCGGAAACCAATTTTTCATGTTGACTGGCGGCCATATTGGATTTCAGTTTATCGTAAATTTTGATAAGTTTCTTCACCAGACATATTCCAACCACCCTATGAAGTGATCCGATAAATGGTAACGGAAATATCATCCAGAAACCAACTTTCAAGATGGCAGACATCTTGGAGTTTGGATCATCGTCAATTTCGATAGGTTCTTCTCCAGACCTAGTCCAACCACCTTATGACGTTTCAAAGCGATCCGATAAATGGTAACGGAGTTATCATCTGGAAACCAATTTTCAATATGGTTACCGGTGGCTGGTGGCCATCTTGGACTTCAGATCATCCGGAAACCAATTTTCAAGATGGTGGCTGGCGGCCATCTTGAATTTTGGATCATTGTCAATTTCGATAGGTTTATTCTCCACTCCTCCAACCAACCTATCAGGTTTCAAAGTGATCCAATAAATGGTAACGGAGTTATCATCCGGAAACCAATTTTCAAGATGGCTGCCGGTGACTGACGGCCATCTTGGATTTTGGATCATTGTCAATTTCGATAGGTTTCTTCCTCAAAGGTAGTCCAACCACACTATGAAGTTTCATAGCAATTCGATCAACGATAACGGAGTTATCATCCGGAAACCAATTTTCAATATGGGCACTGGTGGCCATCTTGGATTTCAGATCATTGTCGATTTCGATAGGTTTCTTCCTCAGCGCTAGTCCAACCACCCCATGACGTTTCAAAGCAATCTGATATATGGTAACAGAGTTATCATCCCGAAACCAATTTTCAAGATGGCTGGTGGCCATCTTGGATTTTGGATCATCGTCGATTTCGATAGGTTTCTTCCCACGACCTAGTCCAACCACTCTATGAAGTTTCAATGTGATCCCACAAACGGTAATGGAGTTATCATCCGGAAACTACTATGCCGCCTGCACGCCCGACTGCCCACCCAGACGGACGGCGCCATTACATAATTTGGCGGGATATAAAAATTAAATCATTGAATAATCGTGAATAATTCTACAGCATAAAATATTTCAAAGCCTACCTTTTAATTACTCTTTAATGCGATCGGTCACGGACATTTACATTTTGCTCGGCGAATGCATGTCCATTTGCAGGGCAAGAGAAGACTATTTTTAAAAATGTATCACTGGAATGACTGGCTCGAGAACCGAGCCAGGAGTAGTAGAATAGTTAGGGTTGCTAGAACAGAACGTGATGGGAGCCGCCGATGCGTGACTACAGGAGGGGAGGTGGGCTGTCAGAACAGTAATTATGCACATGCATTCCACACATTCCAACTCGGGATTGTATCCTGAGAAAATATGCGATGTGCCTAAGCACACTAAATAGTTAACTCTTAAAACACTATCTCGCTGTTGTTATCTGTTAGATGTAATATGCCAGTTATCATTAGGTCTGCAGTTAATAAGTAGGACATAACGGGCTATCAGAACAGAGGGTGGTGGGAGCCGTGGATCGGTGGCTACAGGAGGGAGGTGGGCTGTCAGAACAGAGGGGTGGCTGGCTGCGATGTGTTTTACAATGTAGGGACCCCCCCACCCCCGGTGGGCCCCCATCCATTGTTCAGACCATGCCAGGCAAGTACAAAACTTCCATTTAGACCTACAACATCATAAGTTTATTCACGCCAGACAAGTACAAAACTTCCACTAGAAACTAGTACACTACAGGTTTACTCATTAGATTCCGAACCATGGATACACGCAATCACAATAATTTCACAGATGAGGCGGTGTATTACAACATAGGGTCCACCACGACCACTCCCAGTGAGCCATCCGTTCCAACAGTTCGAAGCCCAATGCAGAGACACACCTGCACCCATCCAGGAAGCCCGAAGCAGAGACACACCTGCACAAGAATCTCACAGATGAGGTGCTCGGCCCCCTCTTCGACTGCCTCATTGATGATATGACTCTAAAATAAAAAATCTAGCAACACATTTATTTTGGTGCAATAGCATCATCCACATTGATACTGTGGATCGTTAGCAGATGATCTAAATACTGGCTTAGTTCTGTCATTGCCATTTCTGTCAGTGGATAGCGTCTAACTCCTAACTCGGTGACTGGTGGGGTGTTTCAGGAGAATACCTCGTCTACTACTATTGTGAATGATAGGTCAGGAGAAGCTCTCGAGGACTCGAGCGATCTATTTGTATAGTCAGCCAGGTCATGTAATGATCTTGCCACTTTTTCCTGCCATGCAGCACAGCCTACACCATGCATGTAACTCCATAGTCCTTAGGGGTAACCCATGATTGAGTTTCAGATGCAGTTAGCTTGATTGATTGAGAGATCCTGTTACCTATACAGTTGCATTTCTCTAATAGTGGTGGGGGTCCATTCTGAAACACTTATTTTATAACTACTGATGATGATGATAGACATAATGCTGATGATGATGATAGACATGATGAGGATGATGATGATGATAGACATAATGTTGGATCAAAAATACATGCCCAGCCTCATATCTCCGTATCAAACAAACTGAATCAAGCAAAAACGTAGCCACGACCAGTGTAACATCGGCATGAGGGGATTACCCACAGGCCCTTCCAGCTGCATTGGCAACGCTCACTTGGCAGAACGCTAAAATGCCTACCATCTGCACCATGGCAGACTCTGGCATGTTCACAGGTGACACAGAGGATCGTGTGCCGCATCGGGTACAGACAACCACATCCAGACCTTTCTACACCATAGAAGTGGCAGACAGACTCAATTTCCTCACGTGGGTGAAATCGGTCGTAGATATTTTTCCGCAGATTGTTGCGGATGGGATTGTATTGGGGCCCATCTCGGAAGTGGGCCCACTTGGCATCTAATATGGCTGTCTGTGAGGCAGCCACCACAGGTATGAGCAGTAGTATAACCAGCATCATATATATGGAGGGTTAAACCGAACAAGGTGAACCCCTCGAGCAAATATTTGTGTCATATCAAGCCCTGTACCATCCTCGATGCCGATCTTCATCCCATTTGGGGCAGGTCTTCGCTGCTTCACTTTACAATCAGCTAGAAGCCGCAGCTCTAGCACAATATGGGCTGTTTGCAGAGTTTTGAGCCTGACACGCTTGAGCAACTTCACCTTCGAGGAGTGCGACACACCCTTAACCCGTAAGACACCCTCCTGAATATTGATCGCTTCCTCTGGTCCATCAAAGGGGCAACGCAGCAGGAGCTTCCTCCAGTGACCACAATCCTATGACCCACTGCAACTGGGGTTGTGCCCTGTCCTATATAGGTCAGGAAAGATGTCCCCCAGTTATAAAGCTTCCGGGCCGTGCCATCTTTGTTCACAATGGTGGAGAGTAGGGTGACCTCCAGATCAATAACCGCTGGAGGTCTATAGTGGCACCCACGTTTGCCAGTTATGACCAGGTCCGGCGCGATACCACACCGCGTTCTTTTTCAAGGCTACCTGCAGCTTTTTCGTCAGGGTCAACACCACATCATCATTTGACATCGGTGTGGCATGCTTCACAGTCAGCTCTAAGACATGAAAGCTGATGTCAGCGTTCAAGGTGTTAACATCCTCAACCTTGCCTAGTGGCTGATCTATCAGGAGGTGGAGGATGAACTTCTTCTTCGGGAAGTCATAGCGGAACACTATTCTGTCCCCATTCCTCTCTCGACCCAGACGTTCCTTCGAGACATCCTTTAAGCCAGTGAGCAGCTCTACACCATCTCCACCGACGGGATGGAGGGAAAATGTCATGGATTCTACTCCATATTGGAGGACAAACGACTTGCCATTGCTTTCCTTAACCTTGGCAGCATCAACGTCGTACACGTCCACGAGATCGGCCAAATCGGTTGAGTGAGCAAATATAGGCTCCATTGTATATCTATGTAGGGGGTTTAAATGGAGTGTCTAGCCATGCCGATTGTCCAATTGCTACTGGAAAACGGTGAGAATGTCATCAGACCATCTCTAGTTGGTAGACGTGCGGTTCAGTATGGCATAGAATGGGTTCTCTTCAAGGTAGCTCAGCATTCCACCACGTATGTACATACCGATGTGTTACATCCACCACCGGGAAGTACCTACCACAGCTCACTGACTGAAGTAGGGTTAGACGTGATAGAATTTCTGCCAAAAGCCACCAGCAAACTGTGGAAAGCGATCAGCCCCAACATGTTCACCCACATAAATCACCTGTTTGACAGCTCCGCCATTAGTCTATATGCCAGCATGGATGGTCTGTCAGATGCCCAATTAGAGTTTATGCTGTTGCTACTTATTGACCTATCCCCATCATGACATCATATCAGACCTATCAAGCATTCGCCGAGATGTTGAAAAGGAGATAGAGGAGCAGCCACACACCTTCTCCGGGATGGTAGATATAGCAGTACAGGAAATGTGCTGTCGACAAGAAGGCAAGCGACTGCAGCGGGTGAGCTGGTATGAACAGAATGCCAGAGAGGCAAGGAGATGAAGGGACTACAACTCTGTCCAAGAATGGGAGAGCCTCATCTGGTAGGAGGGCATCGTAGGACAAAACCTGTATGATTTCTTGGATGACGAGTGTGATGAGTCTGTAGAAGTCTTGCAGTGGGAAGAGGAGAAGTATAAATCCAAGAAATTCCACCAATGGCGAGCGTACTATCAGAGTGACAAGGTGAAGTTCCAGATGTCACGGCTGCAAAAGCAACTGGCCCCTGACATTATGCTGGATGAGGGGTGTTTGAGGGAGGGATGTCTCCACACCAACAAGCTTGTTCAGTTCGCCAGGTTCTCCAAGATGAATCCCATAATGACTCATCAACAGATCCTACAGGTGATGGCACGAAGAACTATGTATACCATGGCTAAATCAGAGTGGCAAAAGTAGCCTGAACTATATCCCACGTTAGCACCTGAGGAGGGAGATCAGTATGCAGCTGGCGACTCCAGCAGATTGACACCATCCGACAGAATCTTGTTCATGAGACAGAAAAGTACAGCAAAACATGCAGGCGATATAAAACAGTCTACAACAGTCTAGCGCACACAACCACAGCTGCGGATGTGATTGGAGCCAGTGCTGGTGTGGCCACCGTTGCCACCCTCGCTACAGGGGTGGGTGCTATCATCGCTATCCCGCTGGGTGGGGTGACCTGTGCTGCTAATGTCCTGGCCGCTGGCTTGGCGGTTGGACAGCGTCAGATCACCAGGAAGCTGGAGAAGCATGCTAAGTATGTAACACTGGCACAGAGCAGCCTACTGGCTATCGACGAGTCTGTCAGCAAAGCTCTCGAGGATGGGTAGGTCAGTGATGAAGAGTACCACCATATATTGAAGCTCCAAACCCTGTACCACACAGAGAAACACAAAGGGGGCGAGCAATACCTCAAAGGTTCCCAGCGGGTGGGTGGAAATGGAGGAGCTTGCATCATATGGATACTCGAGGTGCTAGACAGTGTGGGCACTGACACAGGTCCTCTGCATTACCTTCTCAGCTGTTGTTGTTGGGATTTCATGCTCGATGCCTCTATCGCATCCCTCATATCTACCGGTGGTACAACGCTACCCACACAGCAGGAAAAAGAGTTGGTACAGGAAATACTGCCATTTAGTCTCCCAGATATAGACGAGGCTACGGCTGAAGGGCTGCTGACCATCCTTCACATGCACGTGCAACATGTCAGCACCATACAGCAGTAGACCAGATGATACTGGGCAGGTGGTGCTGATCATTGCCCCATCAGGATACAGGATACACATCTTGCTGCGGGCCCTGCTCACCGAACATCTTCAGTCTCGTTACATCTCCTGGTGTCCGTCTCCAATGCTGAGGCAGTCGAAAATAATGATCAGTAGTACAACGGTCCAATCACCAAGATGCACAACCTGCAAGCACTGATGGAGAAGCTGCTTGCGGCTCGACTAACTGAACCACTTGTCCTAGTTATCGACGACCCCGCGATGGACAAGAAGACAGTCGCATACCTCAGCAACATCACCAGATGCATTCGGCACACCAAGATCACTGTCTTCATCCTCTTTCAGAAGTACACCCGTGAGATATCGCCAGATATCCGGCACAATGCGAGGCTCCTGTACTTTAGCTCGAAGAGTGGTCGTGCCCTGCTTGAGATGATATACGACAGCTTGACCATCAAGGAGGCCAAGCAAGACCTCATCGTAGGCATGCAGAAGGTCGCAGATCTATACCTCTTCATCTTCAGCAACAAGGAGACAGGTGGGCTATCCCGCTTCAAGCCTTCTCTGGAGAAAGCAGAAACCTTCTGCTACAAGCTGGATCCCGCCAGGAAACTAAAGCAAAAGCATTAGCCCAGGAAGCTGAGCTGCGACTATAGTAGTAGCAGCAGGGATGCTTTTTCAGGGTCAAGGAACTTCTTCCGAAGCTTGAGGAACTTCGTCAGCGGTCTCCACTACTTGAGGAACTTCATCAGAAGTTTGAGGATCTTCGTCAGAAGTTTGAGGAACTTTGCCATCTTCTTGAAAATGTTTGTGAAACTCTATCCACTGAGGATCAGATGCCTCGACTCTATTCTTCTGAAACTTCTCACGGACAACCCACTTCAGCCATGCCCTCTTAGCATTTGCCTTAAGGCAAGTTTTGATGAGGTAGTCCTGGTAGTTCTTCTCAGGGAATATTCTAAATGCTGCCTCTTCTCTCGCCAGCCACTCGCACCCTCTTTCGTTGAAGATGTGCTCAACGGCCTTCTTGTGACCGGCGGCCAAGCCCTCCTCTCTACCTTCGGTGTGACCAGTGGCATGCCCAGCCTCATGGCCCTCAGTCACGGCTGCACCAATCTCCTCTCGGAAGTAATCTATGGCCCCAGCCTGTATAGCATCCAACATCCAGTGTTCATCATCAGTGTGGAGGCTGAATATGCCAGCCCACTTCCCGACCATTAGTAGATCTTTGGGATCAACCCTAGCCTCCTGGAGAGCTAGAATTACAGGACTCTTAGTGGGTGTCCTGGAGAGATCTAGTGACCTGCCCTGGGTGCTGTCAAACTTCCGGTAGAGTATCCGAGTCAGTAGTTTCTTTGTACTGCGGGCCGGCTTGGTCTCCTCTATGGCAGTCTCCACATCAGACAGAGGTGGGGCCTTGGCTCATGGATAATGTTGACGTCACAAAGTAGTCATCAGACCCTGTCAATCGGCAGCTGTACTGGTTTCTTCTTGGAGGGTTGCACTGGTTTCTGCCCTCCAAAGACGATCTGCTGGAAAACTTTACCAAACATCACATATACAGATGTTTAAACATGCAGCAGTATGTAAGCATCCAGATGGGGCAGTTGAACATGCGGCCTCGCACAACACTGATCCTCAGAAGGACTGCCTGACAGTCATTCGACCTAGTATCCATGATGCGAACCCTTTATCCACAGCGGAGAAGTTAATCGACGTCACCCTCTCGGGACAGATCCATGAGATTAGGCACATGATGCTCAAGTTCAAGCTCGAGAGCACAGAGGACAGAGGCGAAGAAGGTAGAGCTCCCGCACGTGGTGAGCACGTGGGAGATTATGTAGAGCAACAGCATACTGGATACCACCTATGTGAACTATGAGTACCGGGTCCTGGCTCCATTGGCTCGTGGACCTTCCTACTACGTGAAGGGGAAAGGGTACTATGCCATCTGATGTAATGAAGGCTTCACAGAATTCGACTTACAGCCAGATGTAGAAATACATGTTGCAGTGCCACTTCTCCCTCCTCGAGAACACACACGTGAACCCGGCCTTGATGCAGGACAAGCTGTTCCTCCATGTGTACACCGAACATCTTGATGGAGTGACAATGACCTCTCCGCGACTTCAGGTCTGGCATGATGAGAACGACCAGGTACTAAAACGTGCGGGCTCTAGACAACGAATCCTACATGTAGAGCAAGAGCACCAACAGGTTCAGGCCACGACTAACCAACCTCTAGAGTTGACATTGCAACAAGGTGACTCGGATTGCGTAGCTGTATCAGTCTTGGTTCAGAAAGGAGGGGTTGTCCAGGAGGTGGGGGAGCTAGACTACCTCAAACTTGTGGTGGCTGGGACCAACGTTCTCGGTGAGGTGCACGATCTGGCTGATTACTGTCTCTATCAACAGAAAAGTCATATGCCCTACTCCTCCTGACCAGTGGCCACAAGGATCTCGAACCAGCACTCGAAGGTCAGTGCCAACTCGGAGGAAGGGACATCCCACATAAACATGGCAACCAGCTCAGCTTTCATATTGGGAACCTGTTCGGAGAGCGAGGGGCCACTCATCCGGTTGGAGTAACGGTGCTGTACTTTGGCTATGCCAAGGTTAGTGTATCACACACCACTGGTATTCAGCTTGAACGCGCGTAGAGCATAACTCCAGCAGCTGTTCCAGCTACCATCGCTGCTACAGCAGCCACTACTACTATGGCCTCAGCCATCTTCTGACCTCCTTATGCCTAATAGTCGAGCATCGGCATGGAGAGCTTTACAGCCGTGTAGTACTCATCGAGACTCTCATCGGCCTCGTGGATAATCTGGGTGGCTTGAACCTTTTGTAGCTGTCGGCGTGCCTCCCTTTGGTGTATATGCTCGAGTGCCTTGCTGTACTCAAACTTCTCCTTAGACAGCTTCTCCATCGCCTGTTTATGACGTTTTCTCTCTACATCCGCCGCCTTGTGGTCAGCGAAGCTGAGACCACAGTTCGCCAACGCAAACACGCCTGCATTCAAGATTGCAGATGCCATGTCTATACAGGTGATTTAAATTCACCATATAGTCAGCAGGAACTACAAGCAATGTATGAACTGGAAGCTTTCGAGGATCCAGTTGAGGACCTTGATAAGGACTATGATGAGGATGACTATGATGATGAAGATGAAGACAATGATGAGGATGCCTATGATGAGGACGGCCATGATGAGGACTATGATGGTAATGATGTAGAACCAGAATCCTGCCGACTAATCCACTGAGCCAAGGGAATTTATCGTACCTATGGGGGCAGGCACATTCTTTGGTGGTGCCGGTCCATGGCTCCTGTATGTTGCAATAGCACTCACAGTCATCTAGGCTGCCAAACATTTAAGACATACTATATAGGATGGCGTTTGTGCATGACCTCGTCACGTCCCTTAATTGGCAAGCCTTTGTCGATAAGCTTCCTTTCAGTGACGGCGCCAGCACTGCAGAGATTAGACAACAGTGTTCACAGGTATTCGAAGACGTGTTCAGCTGTGGGGACAGCTGTCGGATGAACGATGTTCGTCTGTCTAGAGTTTGTCCGAGCTGTACAGGAGAGGCTAGGAGTCGACGTCAGTGATGAAGTCCGAGAGTTCATCTGTGGTCTCCGCTGCCTCTCTTGAAGATCTTTATTACCAGCCCGGCGGGTATTATCTCGATCCTCACCAGCTGCTCGAGGATGCACGTCGCAAGGGTAATAGATTCACCTTGGAGATGGTTAGCCAGTGGCTCACCAGGCAGGTGATGTGGCAGATCTACAGACTTCGTCTACTGCACATTCGGTATGCACACTTGATGTATGAACCTGTCCCGAACGGAGTCCATCAGGCTGATGTGCTGTTCCTTCCACATGATCGGGTCTGTTCCAGAGGAACATGCAAGACCTACAAAAAATGCCCTCACCATCGTCGATGTCGCCAGTAGATAAAAGGCAGCACGACCTCTCACGGATAAGTCCACAGGTCAGATGGCTGCTAGGTTCCAGAGTATCTATGAGGACCTGCAAAATCCCCTCCAGTGGCCAGAGTTGCTGCAAGTGGATGAGGATAAGGAGTTTAGAGGTGAAACTGCGGCCCTCATGCAGAAACATGGTGTGGCGATTAGCGATTAGACGAGGCGAGGTGGGACATCACCGTGCCCAGGCTATCATTGAGTGGTGGAACTGAACACTGGCAGAGAGGCTGTTCCCACATCAATATGCTCAGGAGATGGCTGCTGTCGTCCCGACTGGCGGCCGTTCCAGAGTATGGGTCAGAGGCTTACCCATTGTGGTGGAGAGATCCAATGCTGAGGTTACTAGGCTGACAGGACAGAAGTCTGCCAATGCCATTCAGCGATCCTCTGTGGCCCAACAGTCGGAACGATTATGCTCTGTTCAAGAGCTGTGCTCAGAGGACAGACTTCCATCTGATTCCCTGGTTTGGTATTTGTATGAGCCTGGCGAGTTGGAGGGTGGACGTAGGTGAGCGACTGACCCCAACTGGTCGATAGATGTACACAAAATTGACAGGTATGTGGATACGGCTAGACAGCCTATGCTGTACTACCTGGCACGCCAGCACGGAGTGTGCAGCAGCCATATGTATGAGAGGAGCTTCAGCTTATCCCTACAGACACCCAGCTACCCAACCAGGGTTGCTTACATCGAGTAGACATCCTCCAGATGGTGTCCACCCCGATCCCTGATTGTTGGTTGATGTAACATGATGCTCATACGTTACCCAGCAGCTCTTCGACATCCATTGGAGTGATGGCATCCTTGTGACCATAGGCCAGGGTGTGAATACCATCGGGAGCGAGAGGCTGAGGCTTGTTCTGGTCTGGTGGACCCCGTAGAGCTGGTGACCCACACTTCGCAGCATGTTCATACCATGGTGGAAGACCGTTCGCTCGAAGAGGCATTCCTTGTATTGATCATGGCGAATCTGTCTAACCGCAACCCTACGCACACCCTTTTAGAAATGTCTTTCTGCTCAGCCAACGGCTTGATGGAGTACATCTTCGGGCACAGGCCAACAAACTCCTGGATTGACACCTCAGCACACTCATCCTTCATCCTCCCCAGGACCTTCTTGTTGCCAGTACTGTGTAGTGGGTGTGTTACTAGAGGTCGCTCCTCGCAGCCATGTCAGCATAAACATCCGCAGTCTGGATCTCCAACAGGAAGCTGTCTGTGTCTGTGTACAGGAGGTGACAGTGGACACCATATAGTCGCTTCAGCTCGTTGTAGTAGAAGTCAAGGGTGCTTCGAGAGGTCCACGATGGACATTCCCACATAGACAGCGTGGTTCAGCAGCAGGCTCGTCTTGTACATGTGGAGAGCAGCTAGATCATCATCGAACACCTTCGTCCAGGAGAAGTTGGGCTTGGCTATTAGGCTGTGTAGCTTGTCCTCCTCGGATGACTGCACTAGTTTGACATCCACTGGCTTGCACAAGTTTTCCATGGTCTTACTGAAGACAGCGTTATTTATCAGATTGTAGAGATCTTTTTCAAAGTCCCTGTTGGCCTTCTTACGGAGCTCTGTGCTGAGTCGGATGTAAGGCTCCATCCACGGCAACTGATTGAAGCGTTGAACGCTGTCCACCTTCTTTAACCTCATACCCAGGCTGAGGTGGAGCTTCAGGTTGCGGTAGTGTAGGATATAGCGCTCTTTGTCTCTCAGGTTAGGCACCAGTTTCTCTGGTGCCGTCTCTGCTATCGACTCGCCCAATGCACACTGATACTCTGAGAGCCACTCTCCCTTCACCTTCATCCGTTCAGGCGCCAGCGGGTAGGCATTGTGTATGTCATGCAGATCTTGTGGGTACTCAAAGTCAACCTCTATGATGTAGCCATTTTCATCATCATTGGGATGCTATGTAATCTCTTTGACATCAGTGTCCTCCACCCACTCTAAACCCACCCACCCCCTCCCCACCCCATATTTGCTCATTGACCAGCCATAGAGGTTGTTAGCGTCCAGATACATGATGTGCCTTGTCGGCTGTTGTGGATTATAGCCAGCTATGTATGGGTTGTTTGCCGTAGCATAGCATTTTCTGA
The DNA here is from genome assembly GCA_034401795.1 of Chaetoderma sp. LZ-2023a. Classification (NCBI taxonomy): domain Eukaryota; kingdom Metazoa; phylum Mollusca; class Caudofoveata; order Chaetodermatida; family Chaetodermatidae; genus Chaetoderma; species Chaetoderma sp. LZ-2023a. The sequence continues at coordinate 36,281,321 of CM067366.1, forward strand.
CCATTGATACACCACCTCTGAGTCCTTTTTCTATGAAGAGATGCATGTCATAGTCAGTGAAGAGCTCCAGCTCCACACCTGTCTTCCTTAGGAGCGCATCCCAGATCAACCCCGGGCTCGTGTAATAGTGTGCAGACGATACTGCTGGAGGTATGTGATGCGGAAGTTCTCAAAGAGTGTCAGACTGCAGATAGAGGTCATGATAGTCTCCCATGGCTTGGCACCCGAACTGGGCCCAGACAGCATGTGAGTGGTTGTAGTCACTGTCAGATATTCCATCGCCAGAGAGTTTACTGTAGAAAGCAGCTTGAGGTGGGAGAGATGTCTCATTGAAACGGTTCCACCCATCCATGTGCTCATAGGGGTATATACCCTTGTGGAGCAGCAGTTCATACTTGGCAGTGTTCATACTGCTTTGTAAGTGGGAACGTTGTGGAACTGGCGACCAGCTTGTCAAGTGATGCTGGGAGGACCTGGGCCGAGTCGATGAACCGCAGCCGACGGAGGCTGAAGGAGATGTACTTCTCCATATTGTTGGGGATGCAGCTAATCTGTCCCTCCGTTTGGAAGATGGCCTGCATGATGAGGTGAGAATCATACCCACGCAGGTTGTGGAGCATGACCGGGATGATCGTGGTCTTAGGATTGAGGCGTAGCTTTAGATTACACACATTGCATGCTGCTCCCCGGTAGAGACAAGTGATGTGGCAGTGATCTCTGACACTGTCCCCATCTAATGGTCTGTCACACACATGGCCACTGACAGCGGTTTTATGAGCTTGCCAGTCCTCTCTAGTCATCTCCATCAGCCTAGGGTGGGCGAGCACGACCGTTATCTTCTCCTCTTCCCCTGCCAATCGATCCAGGAAGTATTTAGCTGCATCTTCTCCTCGATACAGCACTGGCTGGTCACTGACACCATCACAGCAGACCACAATGTATGAGAACCCACATATCTCATGGTGTTGCGTTTTCTGTGTGCTGCTCTGAGCCGGATTCGCTTCTGGCCCATCAATCTTAGTTGTTAGGGCTTCAAAGTCGGCATAGAAGATGAATGACACCTTGCGTTGCTTGTAGTAGCTGGTGAACTGTAGCATCTTCCTGTCCACTGTAGGCATTCTTATGCGCATTGGTTTGCCACTGATGCCGCAGCACTCCGGTTTGTGCTTGATGAGAGTCTTCGCGAGAATAACAGTGGAGACACCGCTCACAGAAGTGCTTTCTCCCCTTATACCAACTCTGATCATAGAGCAGACGATTCAGGTCCTTAATCCAGGTACAGTGTTGCTTGCCGCCCTTCTCGCTAAGCAGCAGAGTTGCCCTTGGAATGACAGGATCAGCCTCACTCAGATGCAGTGGGTAGATACCCATGCCATGCCCGAATACATTAATGGCCAGGCCATTATGCCACTCAACACGCTTAAGCTGGTGGAGAGGGGTTGGAGAGTCTACACCGCTAAAGTCCCAGTGCCCTAAATACTTCGATGTCCGCTGGGGATTACTGTCTGCAGGATAAGCAGCAGCCAAGAGAGACCAGCGAAGACAGTGGTCATCATCTTTGTTCTGGACATTAACCACGGCACGTTTTCGCTTAATCGAAGCATGGTGATTGATGTAGGACCCACCACGTAGTGGTTGATATCTGGCGATGTTGAGGTACAGTGCATCAACCTGGTCGACTGCCCAGCCAGACCCCTCACAGGTGTAGTTCTCAAGGCCTTGCAACACCTTGCCTTTGGTCTCCTTCACAGCCTCACTAATATCACTTGCCTTCAGGATGGCATACTGCTTAGACCAGAACCGGGGATCCGTGGTGACCTCTATCCCGTCATTCTTCTCCTTGTGGAAGGTGTTCTTGAGAGCAAGGCAGAACTTGACCCCCTTCAGGTCGAGGACCTCTTCCACCAACTTCCTCTCGATCTTGTCCAGGTTTTTATCCAGAAAAGTCATTGGATCTTTTTCCCCATTTCCAGTTAGTTCCCATCCCCGCAGATAGTTCTGGATTGCATGTGAGACCATCACAAATCCTGGGGGTATGTCCCTCCATTTCTGGAATAAAGCATCAAGAAAACTGTCGATCTCGCCATCTGTGAACTTGGGTGGGGTTTCTAGCTCTGGGTGGGGGGGGGGTCTTCTCAGGAGTGGTTGGTAGCTTCCTGCATGGGGCTGGGGTTGGCTTCTCGGGAAAGAGAGCTGCCAGGTTCTCGGCATAAGTGGTACAGCTAATAAGCCCCTGCTGCAACAATCTCGCCAAATTTTGAAGTACTTCATCAATGTCCATAGCAGACGTGTGTACCTATCCTGTTGCGTTTCTCTAATATGGGGATTTTATGTTCATGTTAACACCGCAGATTTGTATACCTATTCAGTTGCATTTCTCTAATAAGGGGATTTTGATGGTATCACATGCTGATGGGGGCCAGCTTGGGGGCAGACAGACCACTGACAGACTGTTCACAAAACAAATTGTCCAGCGTGCTCTACTATCTGGCAATACTGTTTACATTTACTAATAATACATAGCGAGATTTGAAACGGCAATTTTTAAGTGTAATTCGACATATAAACGAATAATGCATTAGCCATCTCGGCCATGCATGCATTAATAAACAAGAGGCCCGTCGCTCACCTGGAGCACTGTGCATTTTTGTCAAAATTGTTGCTGGTGGTTTAGGAGTAGTCTTTTAAATGAGTTTGTGGACATTTTTGCTAGTCCAATATGGCCGCCAAACACGCTACATTTTGATTGGTCCTCTTCTGCCATGTTTCTGACTAAGCTCCTTTCCTTGAGCACACTTTAATGGCACTCAGTGCCTAATCATATCCCCCAAATTTTGGCCCAATCCGCTCAGTGGTTCTGGAGTTGTTTTGGAAAAAAATAGGTTATCCAAGATGGCTGCCAAACCATTTGGCAAATCAAGTTCCCTTGAACAAACGTGGTGCAGCTCTTGCCCTAGGTGATATTTCATGCATTTTGAATTGATACCCTAAACGGTTTTGGAGAAGATATTTAAAGACATTTCTAAAAATCGACCAAAATCCAAGATGTCGTGAAAATACATTTTAAATTTCCCATTGCTTGAGTATGGGAGATTTTGGCTTGTAAATGATCTAAGATGGCCGTTAAACCGTTTATCCGACAGTCTCGAAAATGGCAAATTTGAAATCACAATACGCACAAACATACATAAAACCAATTTCTGCCTCAAAATCAATCAAATAAAAAAATCCAATATGGCCGCCAAACACGCTATATATTGTATATAGACCCATAGCGACCAGTTTTTTTTATGGATCAACTTCTCTTGAACAAACTTTAATGGCCCATAGTCCCTAATCATATATCACAAATTTCCGCCTGATCATTAGACATTTCTAAAAATCGGCTGTAATCCAAGATGGCCACCGGCCAAATTGGCCGATCGGCTTCGTTTGAACAAAATGAAATCTCTATGCCATAAGGATGCTTCCTGCTAAATATAATTCAAATTGGCACAGTAGTTCTCGAAGACATTTTAAATTTCCCATTGCTTTAGTATGGGAGCTTTTGGCGGGAAAATGATCCAAGATGGCTGCCAAACCGTTTATCCAACAGTTTCAAAAATTCCAAATTTGAGATCAGAATAACCAAAAACCTATATAAAACGAATTTCGGCCTCAAAATCCATCAAATACAAAAATCCAATATGGCTGCCCAACACACTATATTTTGATCGGTCCACCGCGGCCATGTTTTTTGACGAATCAACTTCTCTGGAACAAACATTAATCGCCCTTAGATGCTAATTATATATCACAAATTTTGGCCTGATCGCTTCCGTGGTTCTGGGGAAGAAGTTGTTTTTGTGAAAACTAGGTCTTCCAAGATGCCCGCTGACCCATTTGGTCAATCAAGTTCCCTTGAACAAACTTGATTCAGCTCTTACCCTAGATCATATTTCGTGAGTTCTGAATCGATCCCTCAAACGGTTTGGGAGATTTTTAGACATTTCTAAAAAGCGGACGAAATCCAAGATGGTCGGCGGCCAAATTGATCGATCGAGTTCGTTTGAACACACTTGAATCTCTATGCCTTACGGTTGCTTCATGCCCAATATAATTCAAATCAGCTAGGTAGTTCTCGAGAAGATATTTTTAATTTCCCATTGCTTTAGTATGGGAGCTTTTGGCAGGAAAATGATCCAAGACGACCACCAAACCATTCATCCGACAGTTTCGAAAATTGCAAATTTGAGATCAGAATGCCCAAAAACCTATAAAAAACAATTTCTGCCTCAAAATCCATGAAATAAAAAAATCCAATATGGCCGCCAAACATGCTATATTTTGATTGGCCCACGGCGGCCATGTTTTTTGACGGATCAACTCTTGAACAAACTTTACTGGCCTTTAGTACCTAATCATATCTGCCAAATTTCGGCCTGATCCCTTCAGCAGTTCTGGAGGTTATTTTCGCTAACACTAGGTCAACCAAAATGGTGGCCAACTATTTGATCAATTAAGTTCCCTTGAACAAACTTGGTTGAGCTCTTGCCCTAGATCATATTTCATGAGGTTTCCTTCACTCCCTCAAGCGGTTTCGGAGAAGATTTTTAGCCTTTTCTAAAAATCGGCCAGTCCAAGATGGCCGCTGGCTTAATTGGCCGATCGGCTTCATTTGAACAAACTTGGATCCCTATGCCCTAAGGATGCTTCCTGCCAAATGTAATTGAAATTGGCCCAGCGGTTCTTGAGGTCGTTTAAAGGAAAGGTTGACGGACGGACGGATGACAGACAACGGACACAAAACGGACGGTCGCCACAACATAAGCTCACTTGGCCTTTCAGGCCAGGTGAGCTAAAAATGACCTAGATTAAGCTGATAACCTGTTATGCGTTATCTATGATATGAAATTAATATCCTACTAGGAAAAAATCTGTACACATATCGGCTGTAATATCCTTGTCGAGGTCTATATCTTTTGAACACTATTGTCGTTTGTAGGTGTTTTATGACAAGAGTATTAATTTTGTGTGTGTAATTTTTTATGTGATTGGGAGTAATATTTCACTGTTTACATTTACTAATAATACATAGCGAGATTTGATCCGACGACTTATGTGTACTTCGACATATAACAAATAATGCATCAGCCATCTCGGCCATGCATGCATTATTCACGTCACAGAGCAGAGGGAATATATGCCTACAGATTGCCATCAGTAACGCCTACATGTTTATAGACTGTTTTTAATAATTGCAAAATGTAGTTATCAGTACGTTACTGTAGACTGTTGTCAATAATTTTAAAATGTAGTTATCAGTCCGATTGATCTGTTTGCTATTATTGCACAACAATTCATAAAAGATAAATATCATTATTTGTGGGCTAGTTATCGGTTCCCCATTGGCTGAATTCATAACGGTGCCAAAATATATATATAAAAAAACATGGTTCAAATCTCTCAAAAGACCAGCTAGATGGTGCCCAGTTAAAAAAAAAAGGTACGCGCTAGTGTAGGGGTACAATGACAGAAATAGTGTAGGGGAACAATGACAGAAAAAAATAATAGATAGGAGCAACAGGAACCGCATAAAAAACCCTGCAGAAGAGAGGAGAGGCCGGCCGGCCGGCCAGCGATAATGCGGGGGTTCTCTCGGACAGCGGGGTACGGGAATGTTATAGGTTTTTAGTTTTTGTAGTTTAAATTTTGGTTAGCTGCAACGTTATCACGCCTCTGTCTGTATGTAATGTGTGGTTGATCACAGGTGATGGGTATAACACTAAGGATGTTTCTCTCTAAATGGGTGTTCAGACGAGCTGCTGCAGCATTTTCACGCCACTGTTCTGATAGCCCACCTCCCTCCTGTAGCCGCCGATCCGCGACTCCCACCACCCTGTTCTGATAGCCCGTTATGTCCTAGTTATTAGCCGCAGACCTACTGATAACTGGCATATTACATCTAACAGATAACAACAGCGAGATAGTGTTTTAAGCGTTAGCTATTTTGTGTGCTTAGTCGCCTCGTATATTTTCTCGGGACACAATCCCGAGTTGGAATGTGTGGAATGTATGTGCATAATTACTGTTCTGACAGCCCACCTCCCCTCCTGTAGCCATGGATCGGCGGCTCCCACCATGTTCGGTTCTAGCAACCGTAAATATTCTACTACTCCAGGCATTCCAGCGACACATTTTCAAAAATAGGCTTCTCTCAGCCTGCAAATTAACTTTTCTCAACACCATTGCAGCTTTCGTCATTGATATGCTTTTTTGCTGTCTTAACTGGGTAATTTGTACTCAAGCTGATTAATCGAGTAATCGCGCTTATTATTAAATAATCGATCGTAATTACTGAAAGGAACTAATCGTGCAAGCCTACCCACCCTACCCCGCCTTTTGTGACCACTTGTCGCCACTGTCTAAAGCAGGACTGACTAGGCTATATACTAGGACAAACACCCATATACACTTCAGTCACATGACCACATATTTACACATCAAACACAACAAAACACAAATGCTTAAAAACATATAAATTTAATCTCTAAAATGAGATAGATATCTAAAATTCGATATGAGATAATACTACGTATTATTGTTACTAATATGATAATAATGAACATGTGGCATTTAACTCGCATTATCTTGCAGAATAACACATTATGCAATAGGCAGTGAGTCGGTGACTGGATAAAATATTAACCCCTTAGCGATCAAAGTTTCATTAAAAAAAATAAAAGCATTTGCTTATTGAATGAATGTCCATTTGCATGCCAAGAAGAATATTTTTGAAAATATACCACTGGATTGACTGGCTCGACTATCGAGCCAGTCATTCCAGTGGTAAATTTCCAAAAATACTCTTCTCTTGGCATGCAAATAGGCATTCCTCAAGACTATTGCAAAGGCCAGTTGTGACCATTTTGCCCACTAACGGATTAACAACTTATATATGTATATATAAGAAGAAAATGCATAAATCAGTTCACCTAGTGACACTCGACCTACAATGACACATATATTTAAATTTCATAAAATATTCACAATGTTACTATAAGACGTCATGTGAAAAATATGTTTATTTATTGATATTATTTCATTTTGTATATATTTATCAGATTTGTAATGAAGTTATCAACAAGGGTGATTACATCATAAATTGGCAGATCTTGAAACGATGTTTTGTATGTTTTATGACGAGATCCTTTATACAATGCATTAGCTATTTAACCCTTTACTGGTCAAATTTGGTCAACAAAATCTAAATATTTCCTTTTTGAATGTCCATCTGCAGGTAAAGAGAAGAGAATTTTTGAAAATTTACTACTGGAATGACTGGCTCAATTATCGATTTTTAAATTATTTATTAACTAAATAAATACTAATGACAGGAAAATCTTACACAATACTATAGCTACCGAGGATTTAGTAGATTCACACTCGTATATGCAATATCGATTTTCACACTCGCTAACATATATACAAAATAGATTCTTAACACGGCACATGATGTAATTTACCCGTTAACTCATTACCACTCAAATCAGCCAAAAATTGATTCTGCAGTGGTCTCGAGAAATGTCCATTTGCGGTTTTTTTGGTAACTTTTCCACCGGAATGATTGGCTCGATAACCGAGCGAGTCATTCCAGTGGTAAATTTTCAAAAATAGTCTTATCTTGGTCTGCACATGGACATTTTCTGAGAAAATTTAAATATTCTTAAATAAATTCGAGGGTTAGAAGCAATATATTTACTAAGAAAAAGCGATTACAGGTAAATGATACTATCAATAAAATTAAACCAATCTATAAAGACATCTTTTTCCACCGACCTAGTATGTCGTTCCTCAAAATCGTTTTTCCTATGGACTCAGAAACACAAGATAGTAGTTTATTAAGACAGGGTGGTCCTCATAGCGTGACTAACGTAACAGCTCATCAGAGTAATGTATGGATGTCATCTGTTGTTCAAATATGACGTCATAATCAAATACACCATTTATTATTAGACGCCAATCATAAAGACGTAGCTCTATCACGAAAGTTGTAACGGTTTGTCATGAAAGTCTCAGCATTGTATATATCTTTGATGTAGTGAATTAAAAATTTAATAAACATTCTGTTAAATATTTTGAAACCAATTTGACTGGGAGCTGTTGCTGCCATAAGCAGAAACAGCTCCCAGTCAAATTAGTTTCAAAACATTCAACCGCTAACCTGTATAACTACCCTGATATTTAGAAGCTGGGAATTCAGGTTTCAACTGGGCAGAGCTTAGGTAGAAATGGGTGGGGCATGGCTAGAAATGGGCACACACACATCAACCCCCACCCCCCACCCCCCTTGTATTACTCTTAAGTCTCCAATGCAGGTATCTTGACTGAACATGGTTTGGCGGTTTACTTTGTAATCCTGAGGAATGCTCATGATTTGGAGGTCATTTAAGTGTGTCCAGAGTAATAATAGTTTTCCTTGGATTCCAGAAGAGCTTGGGTCAAAGGTCATGTTGGCAAGAAATATAATTTCTCTGGAATACTTGCTAAAACAGGAGAAATTAGTTTCCAGACCCTCCCATTGTTTGGCACATTGTTAGGTTTTTGGATTATCCAGATTTCTCAGGATTTTTTTCGGATCATTCCCAAAGTTGTGGAATCCTAGTGTATGGTCACACCCTTAACTGTGTGCAAATTTTGCTCTGATCCGGATCTAGATTCTTTTATCCAGATAACGGCCAAAGTCTGGAAATCTGTTTACATCGCAAGGTCCTTGTGTGGGTTAACCCTTTAACCCGTGAATTTATTTGTTTAAATTTCATTTTTCTCATAGAAAATGTCTATTTACCGAGCCAGTCATTCGTCGTAAATTTTCAAAAATTGCCTTCTCTTGGTCTACAAATGGACATTTCTCAACTGCAGAAGCTGTTTTTGGCTGATATGAGTGTTAAACGGTTAAAGAGCTAAATCGGAACAGTGCTGTTTGCGATACGGCGAGACAGACAGACGCACAAACCCAATCGCAGTACCCTCTCCCTCTAATGATGTGAGGGTAATAAATCATCTGAACAGAACCACTATCCTGTGATCGATTCCAGCTGGGGCTGTATGCATAAAACATCTTAAGTGTAAAAAAATCCCTTAATTTCTAAGAATTTCCGTAACATTTACCTAAGAGTATAGCCTTAATTTAAGTGTTACGCATAAAGATTCATTGTCCATTTGCCAGCCAACAGAAGACTATTTTTCAAAATTTACCAATGGAATGACTGGCTCAGTTACTGACCAGTGCAGAGGTTGGGTTTTTTCGGCTTGACCATTAACAGGTTAACAATCGCACAGATATCCTTATAAACCAGAAATTATATTCTTTATGATGTAAGGAATATGCTACTGAAAATTTTGAAACTAATTTGACTGGGAGCTGTTACTGGCATAGGCATCAACAGTTAAATGAGTTTCAAAATATTCAACAGCTTTTCTGTATCCATGTCATTAAACTGACACACATTGTAATTACAAGGGATGCAACGTTAACAAACAATTGGACACGGAAGCTACATCATCACTTAACAAGCCCATTACCAACACACTTTACTCAACACAGTATATTTACAATCAGCACAAACTGGTGGCTAAACACAGGTGGTCAGATACTACAGGTCAGCTTTTATAGGACATAAATTTTGGGGCCACATGACTGTAGCTATGGCGTAACATTTTGACATTCATATCAGCCAAAAATGGCTTCTGCAGCGGTCTTGAGAAACGACCATTTTGCAGACCATTAGAAGACTATTTTTGAAAATTTACTACTGGAATGACTGGCTCGATAACTGAGCCAACTATTCCAGTGGTAAATTTTCAAAAAATCACTTGGTTTGCAAATGGACATTTTCTATTCAAATTATTATTATTCTATTTAAATTCAAATTTTCTTGAACAAATTAGAGGGTTAAAGGGTTAATCCTGCCAAAACAGCTTCTACAGTGGTTTTGAGGAATGTCCATTTGTAGGTCAAGATGACTATTTTTAAAAATTTACTGCTAGAGTGACTGGCTCCATAACCGAGCCTGTCATTCCTGTGTAACATTTTCAAATATAGTCTTCTCTTGGTCTGCAAATTGGCATGTTTTATGAGGAAATTGAAAATTTCTTGACCAAATTTGACCATTCAAGTGTTAATTACAGCAATCTCTTACTCTTTATCATGTTTATGGATAAGGTTTCAGTATATACATATTAATGAATCAAAGTCAATGTAAGTCTATTAAAATTAAACATTAAAAAAACCCAGAGTATTGACACAAAAAATATCAACTAGACTTTAAAACTAATTTAACATAAAATTTTAAGTATTTAAATTTTCTGTACATATAGCATATCTTAAAATGTTGATTATCTTTCTAATTAAGCATTAACTACATGTATAAGGTACATTATTTACCCAAGCGAACTAAAAATAAAACAGGTGTATAATTACAAAATAAATATATGGCTCTCGTATATTTATCCAACAGAAACCATTACGTGTATATGAATGAATACACACTGCAAACAAATACCTATCTAAAAACTAACATATACGCGATATGCTTTGTAGGCAGTGTATACTTATAAATGACAAGAAGATATTAACATGCGTAATAATATTTTAGCGAGACAGCGAAGCACAATGAGACAAAAATATAATGAAATACGGGCTTACATTACACGTCAGAAATAGCATAATACGTTTCCCAAACAAAATAATATGTACTGTTCAACATAATTCAACTTTCCAGAGTATCCATCGATGATTTGACGTCATATGTCATACTCAGCTAAGTGGCGTGTAGGATAACGTCAAAATCATTACGTCGTAAATGATTCTATTTGGCCCGTCTTTAACTCTTAATAGTCTGACACGTTGTACGAAGTGTATGTCTCTACTATTTAATAAACATGATGGTGAATATTTTGAAACTAATTTGACTGGGCGCTGTTGCTGCCATACGGGGGGCATGGCTAAAAATGGAAAGGTCCATTGGATTGATCGGCTTCCAATCCAACGGAAGGAATCCAGTTTTAGATATGCCCTACCCATCTCTAGCTAAGCTCCACCCACCTCTCTCGCTCATGTTGGGATTGATCGATCCCCGAACTCTGTGACTATTAATTTCCAGAAAACTATACAGGTAAGCTGTTGAATATTTGGAACTTTTTTCACTGGGTGCTGTTGCTTCCAGCAACAACGCTAAGTCAAGTCAAATTGGTTTCAAAATATTCAACAGCATGTTTATTAAATAGTACAGATATACAATTCGTACAACCTGACAGACTATTACGCGCTTAAAATGGAATAAATCGAGTCTTTTCATGATGTCAGCCTCCACATCACACAGTTGATTATGATGTCATATGATTGACTGAAAAACTGGATGCCTCATTTATGTTCAAAATATTCAACAGAACATTTCTTACTAATTAGCATGTTTATTTTTTTGCTTTGACCAGATTTTCACTTATTTATGAGCTGCCCTGTACTCGCGGGAAAAACCACAGGATCGAGCATTACTCAATAAAATATTGCATAGAATGCGTAGAACAAAATAATCAGGCATGTCTAATAATCAAAGCAGTACAAACCTTTTCACAGACCGACTCACTGTAAGCGTAGTAATGTTGGAATTGCAATATATAGATACACTAACCTACAATAGACTAAGTCATTCAATATCCTGCTTGTGAATGACCAAGCTAGCACTGGATGTTACGCTTTTATTAGCGATTTTCTAGTCAGCGAAGAAATAAATATGTCAAGTAAAATGGCGTTGATAAACTAAATCTAAAACAGCATGATCTACACTTCATTAGTTAACCCTTTAATCCTCAAATTTATTCAATAAAATTTCAATTTTCTCAGAAAATGTCCATTTGCAGACTGAGAGAAGCAAATTTTTGAAAATTTACCACTGGAATGACTGGCTCGGTTATCGAGCCAGTCATTCCAGTAGTACATTTTCAAATAGAGTCTTCTCTCGGTCTGCAAATGGATATTTCTCAAGACCCGTGCAGAAGCAGCTTTTGGTTGATATGAGTATTAAAGGGTTAAAGTCAATCAACAAACAGAAACATGTCTTTCCTTAATGTATGATAAATTTAACCCTTTAATGGGCAAACGTGGTCAAGAAAATTTTAATATCTTCCTATTGAATGTTCATTTACAGGCCAATCGAATACAATCTTTGAAAATTTATCACTGGAATGACTGGCTCGGTTAATGACCGATCCAGTCATCCCAGTGGTAAATTTTCAAAAATTATATTGTCTCGGCCTGTAAATGGACATTCCACAAGCCCATAAGAGGCCGGCTTTGACCCGTATGACCATTAAAGGTTTGACAAAGCAGCACATTATAGCACCATGTTTTAATATATGAACATTTGTATATATAAGTTATACGCATGTCAATTATCTAACTCTAATAATTTAAAGGTGGACATTCACATCAGAATGCATGAAAATAAAATTGTTTAAATTGTATACTTTTAGAGGCTTAATTTGTGTACCTAAATTTAATGAAGTGAAATAAATCGTAGCTTATGGTGATTTCATTCTATACAAATTGCTAACTTTTTTAAATTTCAAATTTGAATTAGGGACTCATGTCACTAATTCTGTTTCACAACTTTATAATTTATATTAATTTATACGTAATGATATCATCAGATCTTAAGATTTATTTTGTTTCACTACATCTAGGCCCGCAAGTTAAGCCTCTAAAAGTATATAATTTTGACAATTTAATTTTCAAGAATTCTGTTGTGGGTATGTACCTTTAATGGTAAAAATTGGTCAAAGAAAATTTCAGTTTTCTCATATACTCAAGTCAGTCATTTCAGTGGTAAATTTTCAAAAATAATTTTCTCCTGACCACCACTGCAAAGGGTTAATCAAGATGGTCAACAATCATTTCTGCGGTGATCTCATGAGCCAGTCAGACTCGTGCGATTATTGATTTTAGTGATCACGCTCCATTATATAAGAATAATCGTGATTACTCGATTACTCAGCCCGAATACAAATTATCCAGACATAACAACAACAAGCATATCAATGACGAAAGTTGGTGTTTAGAAAAGTCCATTTGCAGACCAGGAGAAAACTATTTTTGGAAATGTATCACTGGGATGTCTGGCTCAATTCTTCTGTCAGACATTCCAGTGATACAGTTTGCAAAATAGTCTTCTCTTGGCCTCCAAAAGGAGATACATTCGCTGAGCAAAATGCCAATTTTCTTCACCTCTCGCATTGAAAAGTAAATTAAAATGTAGATTTTTATATATTTACGCAGAAATTATTCACGATTATTTGATTTTTTAATCTTCATATAAATACACGATTTAAAAAATAATCACGTTATTCAATTTAATCAAATAATCACACAAGCCTACTAGAATATCCTCATATTATGCAAACAGACACCCCTTACGAGACAGAGCGTATTATCCCGACCAATTCTGATCATTTAATGGCAAAATCATTCTGAAAAGAGAATTAATTATACATATTTAAAATTATGAGATTAAAATTTTGAGAAAGTGGAACATTTCAGAAAATGTCTTTGCATAAATAAGATGCTTCTTTCGCACTCTATATGGATAATGAAGTTATGATTCTATGCGTGAACGGTTCAAGGGTGGTTCATGTAAATGTTTTGTTAACACTTTAACCATTATAATTTCAGTGTCACAATTTCAAGACAATTATGCACGAAAGCTGTTGAATATTTTGAAACTAATTTGACTGGATGCTGTTGCTGCCATAGGCAGCAACAGCTTCTAGTCAATTTAGTTTCAAAATATTCAACAGAAATCTTCCTTAGAGATCATAATGAATTTGCCATATTTGATCGATAGGGGTGAAATGGTTAAGTTATTCTGACATCGCTATCTGTACATCTATCATAGGAGTATTTGATATAGGCTACATACACATTGTCTATCGAATATGGTAACATATAATTTATGCTACGGTTGTTGGAGTATTGGATATCACAGCATGTCTGAGCACTCAAGTGCGCTGAGATCGTAAAAGGGAGCCATGAACACAAGCATTTTTCGCGAGATGTCAGGAATGAGATATGAAAATCCTATTTGTCTTTGATTTTTAAACAAGGACAAATTTGTCCAATAACAGTGTTGTTGCTATACTTTTCGATTGGACTGCTGTGAGGTAGTGTTTATTTTGGAAACAATGTTGCTGAAAGATGTTGCTTTTTAGCTTTTAGACCCAAATTGGCACACATCTGCTGGAACCAATGGACACGCATCTGGCCAAATTTGGAGATTGGTACAGTAGAACAAGTTATTAAAAAATGTGTTACGTGTCTATTTTGAAAACAATCATGTTACATGCCTGTGTTCGGGAAGCCCTGGGTAAGTTTCCATCCAAGTTTGGAGATGATCACCCCAGTAGAACCAGAGTTATTCAAAAAGATCTTGGAACAACAACAACAAGAGGCCCATGGGCCTGTGGCGCTCACCTGGACCATTAGCATTTGAACCATTTGCATTTAAATAGATATGATGGATAATTTTCGGAAAATCTAAGATGGCTACCCAAAAAATTGACCAATTAAAATTCTGAACAGAAATTCTAGTCTACCTTGATAGGCTCACTCTGGGAAAATTTGATTGAAATATGTCAAGCAACTAAGGAGAAACAGCGTTTTGACAATTTTTGCTAAATTTTTCATAAATTTCCAGCACCATCCCAAAAATCAAAATTCTGTATGCAAATTCTAGAGCCACAGGATCATTTCCGTCAAATTTGGTTGAAATTGCTCAGAATGGTAAGGAGAAGAAGCACTTTGACAATTTCCGGTAAATGTATCATAAAATCTGAATCAATATTGTGAATGGATGTTCTGGGGCGTACAACCATAGGGTTTTTTTCAGCCAAATTTGGTACAAATCGTGCAGAATGGTAAGGAGAACAAGCATTTTGCCAATTTCCGGTACATTTTTCATAAAATATAAGATTTTCATCCAAAACGTTGATGAATCAAAATTCTGAATAGAAATGTTTTGGAGCCTACGACCATAGGGTCCTTTCAGCCAAATTTGGTTGAAATCGCTCACAATGGCAAGAAGAAACATTTTGACAATTTTGGGTAAATTTTTAATAAAATCTAAGATTTTGACCAAAAAAAAATTGAGGAATCAAAATTCTGAATGGAGGTTCTGGAGCCTACGACTATAGGGTCCTTCCAGCCAATTTTGGTTGAAATCGGCCAAGCGGTTAATGAGTAGTGTTTTAAACAAAAGTTGACGGACGATGGATAGACAGATGATGGGCGGTCACCATGGCATAAACTCTGTTGGCCGTTCGGGCCAGGTAAGTTAACAAGTAGTAGTCCATGCTCACAATAACCCTGGCATCTGTCGCCGCTTAAAGTATTGTATATAACCTATGAAACATTTTTTCTCTTCACTCGTCTGATATTTGTTCCATATAACATCGTGTGATTTTAAAAAGATGTAACATACAATTCACATGACAATATCAGAGCACAACTAAGACCACTTAGACAAAAGGTATCAGAAGTATATACTGAGAAGCACTTTACAGTAAATTTGTTAAAACCAATCACTTTTAAGGGCAGCAATGTCTGAATTCAAGCATGTCAAACACTTTCAAGGATTTCTATGATACATTTCCAGCTTGTCCCTACCTATTTCTAGCTAAGCTCCACCCAATGCATTGCGCACGTATGGATTGATTTATACACTTTGAATCCTGAATTCCTAGAATTCCAAGGTACATACACACACAACCTGTTAAATATTTTGAAACTAATTTGACTGGGTGCAGTTGCTGCCATAAGTGCCCAGTCAAATTAATCTCAACATATTCAACAGAATGTTTATGCCTCGCCCATTCTAGCTAAGCTCCGCCCAAGCATTGCGCATGCTGGGATCGATTTAATATACTTTCAATATTCAATTCCTAGAATTCCGATTTCAAGGTACATACACATATAACCTGTTGAATATTTTGAAACTAATTTGACTGGGTGCAGTTGCTGACATATAGCGCCCAGTCAAATTAGTTTCAACATATTCAATAGAATTTTTATTAAATAGTAGACATACAACTTGTACACTTGACATGATGGAGATAGATACGTTATTCATTATGCATTTTGCTTGTGACATCATCCGACATGCGACGTAATTGATTGACATCATATAGGCGAGTGACAGGTGAGATCTATCAATTCATTTTTATATTCAGTGAAACATTACGTGGTCATGGATGGAAACTTAAATGGATTACATTCGGATATGCATTGAAATATTATTCATTAAAGGTGCGTATTTACACCAAATTTCTTGAAAATAAAATTGTTTAAATTGTAGACTTTTAGTCTTAAATTGTGTATCTAAATGTAATGAAACGAAATAAATCTTAACAGAGTGGTTTAATTTTGTAGAAATTAACGTAATTTCTTTTAGTTGTGAGGCCTCGTGTCTCTAATTAAATTTCACTTCAAAAATTCTATTAAGTTATACGTAATGAAATTATCATATGTTAATATTATTTCGCTTCCTTGCATCAATGCACACAATTTAAGCTTCTAAAAGCAATACATTTTGGTGTGAAAACGCACTTATTTAGAACTTAACATTACTACAGGTCCGGGCCTTCATGTTGAACTCTCAGAACTTTTTTTAATAACTTCAACGGTTTACCCTGTAACTTATTCTGAGATTGGACGCCATTTTGGATAACTATCGAGGCATTCTTTGATTCACATATAGACTGTAGTGTTGTTCCGATTAATCGATTTGATCGATGATTGATTGGTTTGCATGTTCAACCAAACGATCGATCATGATTTCAGAAATCGATTTTGGTTGTTTATAAATTGACATTATTAATATATTTTAACTGGTCAAGCTAGAAAACAAATATTTTTTGGAAAAGAATTAAAATTTAATTGTTACAACTATATAGTATTACTCCTTAGTCTTTTAGACATTAATTATTTCAGCACTGAAGGCAGCAACAGCATCGAGTCAAATAAGTTTCAAAATATTCAACAAATTATTTCTTAAATTATTAAGACTCTGTCATACCTGCGACTTGGTTTGAAAGGGGTTATCCTTGAACATGCTATAATTACTGCATTCAAAATAGGTAAAAATGAGAACAAGTTATGATCAATCATTAATTGATCATCGGTTAGTTTATAAAACCAATCATCGATCACAAAAACAGAATCAATTCCCAAAACTACATGTCATATAATAATAAAGGTGTGTTTTTGTGACTGATGCGGTCAGTAAATCTTCTATTTTAGAGGATGCGATCGATCATCAGCGATTTAATTAAACAGAATTTGAAATCTAAATCAAACCACGATCAAAATATCCGCTACGGTACTACAATTTAGGATGCTTATGCCACAAAACATGATTACATCACCAATTTACAATAAGCCCGTTTTGGCATCAAAATCTGATCAAAAAATTTGCTACGGTAATGCAAGTCGGGATAGTTAAATGGGTTCGAAACTTTGGCACAAAACATTGCCCATTTACATAAAACCTGTTTTGGCAACATGGTTCATGGGTAGTGCTGATGAACTGTCAGTAAATTCACTAACCGCAAAAGTCACAAATACACAAACTAAGATATACAGAGGGTTCAACAACACTAGAAAGAATTAACCCGTTAGTGGTTAAATTTGGTCCTGAAAATTTAAATATTTGCTTATTGAATGACCTTCTGGCTTCTGCAAGCCAAGATAGGACTATTTTGGAAAATTTACCACTGGAATGACGAGCCAGTCATTCCAGTGACAAATTTCCAAAATCTCTTGGCCTGCAAATGGACATTCCTCAAGACAACTGAAGAGGCCGGTTTTGGCTGACCATGAAAGCATCAATTTGAGGAGATACTACCGAGGACTAGTACATTAACACTTCTTGTGTACATACAGATGTTACAAATCAGAGGATGTTTTCTTGTCTCTCTGTATCAATAATTCTATATAGTACAATACTATAATTAACATCTAGAAAACCATCAACAACAACAACAACAGCAATAAACAAAAACAGATCTATATCATTATTAAAAGTAATAATTTGCTTTAACCATTTAAACATTATAGAGCACAGAAATTTCAAATTGTTAAATTAAATTTCTTTTAAAATTATAGCTGGTGTTCATTTTCGAAAACAATGTTGCTGTAAGCTGTGTAAGCTTGTTTTCCGATTTCAGCAACGCTTGCTTCCAAAATGTACACCAGTTTTTCTTAAGTTAACTCTGTAACAACCTACTTTTTTACATCAGTGTGCTAATGGTTAAACATCGTACACGAGGAATGGAAAAAATTTCTATGTAAGGAATACTAAAACTATCTGACTGGGACGCAGCAACAGGTTCCAGTCAAATTAGTTTCAAAATATTCAACAGCTTTCCAGGAAAGGAGTATTGAAATTGTACATAAATTTCAAGCGTTAAACCCTTACCACTCCGATGTCAATACTGGTGGTCATCTTTCAACAAATTTGGTGGAAGATGGTGCTGCTGTCATAGTGCAACATGGATGCATGGAAATATTCAAACAATGTCGACCAAAATTGTTGAAAAATGTACACCACTTTCTCAGTTATTAGAAAAAGTAAAAGATAGATTATTGACAGCAGAGTGGTAAGGGTTAAAATGTATTACATACACCTAGTGTTGTTTCAATTAATCGGTTTTGGGTTGCATGTTCAACCAACAGATCGATCATGAGTTCAGAAATCGATTTTGGTTGTTTATAAAATTGACTTTATTAATATATTTTAACTGAACAAGCTAGAAAATGACTACTTTTTGGATATAGTATTACTCCTTAGTCCAAGAAATTGATTCTTTCAGCACTGAAATAGTATGTTAGTTTCAAAGCACCATACCAATAGCATGTTGAATATTTTGAAACCTATTTGACTGGAAGCTGTTGCTGCCTAAGGCAGCAACAGCTTCCAGTCAAATTAGTTTCAAAATATTCAACAGAATATTTCTTAAATTATTAAGAATCTGTCATACCTGCAACTTGGTTTGAAAGGGGCAATTATTCTTGAACATGCTATAATTACTGCATTTAAAATGGGTAAAAAAATGAGAACCAGTTATGATCAATCATTAATTGATCATCGGTTAGTGTATAAAACCAATCATCGATCACAAAACTAGTACCAATTGCCAACACTACATACAACAGTTCACACACTATGCTACAGTGTATTTAACACATGACCCTGTATACACCAGGAGACAGGTTAATCTTTGAAGGGTCGGGATTGGTACATATCAAGCGAATTGGGTTTTCTGCTTACCATGCATGCCATGCAATTAGTGTTCAATTATAGGCCAAGTAGTGTTTCTCATGGCATCTAAATTTTGGTGGTCCTAGGAACCCACACCTTAAAATTTGTGGGTCCTAAGCTCACATCGTTGGGTCCCAGACAAAGTCTTGGGTTCCAATACAGGTATCATGGACTCAAAGCTATGAATTGCGTGGGTCCCATGCTAGATTTTGTTGGTATTTTTATGCAAAAACCCACAAACATTAATATTTTATAATCATACAAGATTTTCAGGGTCCCATGGACCCACTTCCACTACTTTGAGGGGGGTGGGGGCCAAGTGGCATTTTGTGGGTATATATCCTCAAAAAGGCTGTATCAAAATCCCTGAGGCCAAACATACTAAAAGAACACCATTTTTAACAATTTACCACTGGATTGACTGGGGTAATTTTTCAAAAATAGTAAACCCAGATGAGCATCTATCTGATTTAATTCATTACAAATTCTCATAAACCCTGTTAACCGAGTCAGTCTTTCCAGTGGTATATTTTCAAAAAACAATCTTTTGGTCTGCAAATGGATATTTTCTAAGAAAATTTATATTTTCTTGGGCAAATTTGAGGGTTAAAGGATTAAGACAAGCCATTTTTGTTCAAGTGTATATAACAGAGGAATCACGTTTATCTATCAATCATATGACGTCATAATCAATTACACAATGTGTAGGCTGATGTCATAATCAACTACGTCATGAATGACTAGATTTAGTCCATCATAAACGCTTAATAGGCCATCAGGATGTACAAATTATATGTCTTTCATATTTAATAAACATGCTGTTGAGAATTTTGAAACTAATTTGATTGGGTGCTGCTGCTGCCATAGGCAGCAGCAGCACCCAGTCAATATTAGCTTCGAAATATTCAACAGCTTACGTGTATAGTTTTCTGGAAATTGATAGGTATGAAGTTCAGGGATCGATCGATTATAACACGGGCGAAGCGTGGGTGGAGCTTAGTTAGAGATGGGTGGGGCATAGTTAAAACTGGCTTCCTCCATTAACTCAGTAACTATATATACACATATATATATATAACATTTTTGTATATATAAAATTTTTTCTATAACATTTCTTGGTGCGCAGAGGTGTACACCAAGCTATCATAACCCTGCTGCAATATGATAGTATTTTGGTGTTCAAGGGCACTTGTGGACAGCGTGTTATCTCCGTTCTCTGACAGATTAAAATTATTTATATGATACCCATTTGTATGAACTGCGATATCGGACTGTAACGGTTGCACCACTGAGCCACACTGCCATGACGAGTACGCGAGGTAGTGTTTTGAGACATCTGTAGCGGAATCATCCATCATGAAATCATTACACTGTTCCCCATTTTGACTATTACCATTATGAGAACTATAAGTAAAATGGCCGTTAATTGCACCTGGTATAGCTCTGCCTCCATTAATAAATAAGGCTGGATCATCTGGCATCTTGTTACTGAAAAATCCACGGAGGCCATTACTGTGTGTGGAGAGATTCTCTTGTGATGACTGAATTTTGCCGAAACCATTCTGATGTACGACTGAACGGAAATGGTTTTGTTCAGATCCGTCACCATGTCCATTCATTTGCGGGCTAGCTGACGACATAATGGTGTGTCCATTGGTCAGTGAGAATACACTGGACACGTCACCTGTAAATGATAGAAAGAGGTAATTGCTAAGATATCTCAAAACATGTGTCATAGACACCAACATTTATTTTTAAAATATTGATAAATAGGACTGGAGGGTAACGGTCAATTCAGAAGAACAAGAAGCAGAAAACAATTGTTTCTCTCAGGGATCACTATATTCACTGGAAATACCTATACAGTTAGAACCAATCATAAAGAGAAATTTTAGTTTTATTTCAGAAATTAACATTTGATGTGCTTTACAATATATGTCAAAATTAGTGTTTTCAATATCAAATAAGGTTAGCTCTTTAACTAAAATGAAATTATTGAGACAATTATATATGAAAGATGTTAAATATTTTGAAACTAATTTGACTGAAACCTGTTGCTGCGAGGAAAGTATTGTTTCTGTGTGTAAGGGTTTAAATGGTTAAGAAGACCTATCAAATGACGCTGACTAATGAAGCCATATATCACAAGATTATTTTCTTCAAATCTACCACTGGAATGACTGGCATGGTTATCTAGTCAGCCATTACAGATTCAATAAATAATCTCCTCTGTCTCTTGTTATGTAATCATGGCAAATGAACATTTCACAAAACCAGTGTAAAAGCTGTTTGCGGCTGGCTTGACCATTACAAGGTTAAGGACATTGAATGACGGCTAGTAGTAAGCTTGAAATTCATGTTTCTATAGTCTATTGTACAAATAATAATGAGATTCAATGAAAGTTCCATCTAAGACTAATTTCCTCTACATTTTGATCGATAAGCTGTCATACATAAATTGTGAGCATGTGAGAGGGGGTGGGGGGGGGGGTAAAAGAGGTCAAAATGGTAAATGTAGGATTTGCGATGGAGCGCCATCGTCCGTCCAATCCAGTTTACATTGTGCTCACGCTGGTTTGTAACAAGGTGACCTTGACCTTGTGAACTCAATGCCATTGTACGGATTCCTAGCAGTATAGACATTCATGTGTGCGAGTTTAGTTCCAATAGGGTTAGCAAAAACTGAAATATAAGACAAAGCTAAATGCAAAACATAATGCTGACACCACCGTCGCTGTCATTGCCGGAAACACTGACACCCATGTTTACCACTGGAATGACTGGCTCGATACCCGAGCCAGTCATCCCCCTGATCAATTTTCAAAAATTGTATTCTCTTCCCCTGTAAATGGACATTCAATAGGCAGATATTTAACTTTATTTTCTTGACCAAATTTGACCAATAAACGGTTAAAATGTACTGGCTTTAAATCCTGTTATCATTAGCATCAGTCATGTAAGTACCTATGACAGTCTATATATAATGTCCACGTAGAAGTGCGCAAGGTGTATAACAGTGCTGCCTGTGAGTCTTCTGTTCTTGTTGTTGTTGTTGGTACTGTTGCTGTGGTTGATGTTGTTCTTGTTGCTGCGACTGTATGGAATCATAGTGGACTAGCGATTGCTCAGAGATGTCGAAAAGAGGCTGCTCTGGCACTAAGACTGTATGTAAGTCTGCCATCCCGGAATGGATTGAGCTTTTTTTACAGTGGAGATAGCCATTATTCATCAACATCATTAGTGGTAATTCAGGATGAATTTCTACATCTCCACCAGCCCACGGTAACAAGTCTGGAAAATACAGTCACATTTAACCATTTAGTGGTCACAAGCTGGCCAAAACTGGCCTCTGCAGTGGTCATGAGGAATGTCCATTTGCAGGCCAACAGAAGACTATTTTTGAAAAGATACCACTGGAATGTCTGGCTCGATAATCGAGCCAATCATTCTAGTCATAGATTTTCAAAAATACTCTTATCTGGGATTGCAAATGGACATTCAATAAATAAAAATTATTATTTTCTTGATCAATCGCGACCATTAAATGGATAAAGACTGTTTTCTTAGACAATTTTTTCAAATCCCACAGATGCGTGTGCATTCATAGAAGACACCTATTTATATTTCTTCAAAATCAAATGTTTCGCCATGCATACAGGCACATTGTCAAGGATGCTTAGATTAATAACCAAAGCGATCGCTCGACAATGTCTTCAGGTAGGCGCAATTTGTAAATAGCACAGTCTAATATGGTAAGCCATAGGCAATGCATCATTTCCCCCAGTAAACTGAAAATCTGAATGAAGCAGTCTCTCCCATGCTATTTTTGAAAGTTCACCACTGGAATGACTGGCTCGGTTAGCGAGCCAGTCATCCCCCTAATAAATTCTCAAAAATTGTATTCTCTTGGCATCCAAATGGACATTCGGACTCGAGACCACTGCAGAGGATGGTTTTGGCCACCTTCTCCATTGAAGGGTTAATAAACATTGTTGAATATTTTGAACAGGTTACCTATAACATAACCATCATGAAATTGGGATTCTCTGAATTCAGGTTTCAAAATGTTTCAATTGAAAGTGGATTAGGATTAGCTAGAAATGGGCTAAAATAGCTACAACTGAATCCCTCGATTAACTGGCATGACTACACATCAGTGTGATCAGAGATTCTCAATGCAGCTCAAGGGACTCCCAAAAGTAATTGTAGTGGGTTCCCTGGGACACCAGAAAACCTTCCACGATTATGTAATGCTACTAAGTAGTTCTATGTTTTTGCACAAAAATACCTACAAAATGTAGAGTTGGACGACCATAACTAATAGTGGTGAGTCAATATTACCATCTAATGGATGGGATATACTGTTTGGGAACAGCAGTTTTCAGTTTGGGTCACGCACCCCACCCCCCCCCCTTTCAGCTGGGGACCCCACATTTCAGGGTATAGGGGTCCCTCGCGTGATAAGGACAAAAAAGGATACCAGAAAGCATGTGCAATCAATATAGCATATGCTTTTTCTTACCTGAATGTTTAACCCGCTTCCAGCAAGGCTGGTCCTCATCTTCACGACATCTCTTCTTACCAGCTATTGGCACAATGTTGTCTCGTACACCATGGTCAAGTGTGACATCGCCGAGCTCTGAAGCATGGGTCATTCCATTCATTGCACCTTAAAGAGACATCAACATAACACCTTAAGTAACCATTTACTGGTCAACCCGCCTAAAACCAGCCTCTGTAGTGCCCTTGAAGAATGTCCATTTGCAGGCTAATAAGACTATTTTTAACATTAAACTCTAGTGCTTATTACTCGATAAGCGAGCGAGTTATTCAAGTGATAAGTTTTCAAAAATAGTTTCTTGGCCTACGTATGGGCATTTAATAAGCGAATATTTTGATTTGTTCAAGAAAATTTAAAATGTACCTTTACAGACTAAAAGATTATTTTTGAAAATTTACCAGTCATGCCAGTGGAGTGACTGGCTCAGTTATCGAGCCAGTCAATAAGTGGTAAATTTTCAAAAATAGTCTGGGCAGTCCTAATAGTCCTATGGCAGCGCAGCAAGACTCCAGTCAATTCAGTTTCAAATTATTCAACAGCTTTCCTGTTGTCTTAACCCTTTACCACTCATATCAGCAAAAAATGGCCTCTGCCGTGGTCTTCAGAAATGGCCATTTGCAGATGAAGAGAAGAGTATTTTTAAAAAAGACGAAGAAAAGAGTATTTAAAAAAATTTACTACTGGAATGACCGACTCGATAACCGAGCAAGGCCAAGATAAACGATACAGTCACTCCAGCGGTAAATTTTCAAAGCTACTCTTCTCTTCATCTGCAAATGGACATTTTCTAATAAATTTAAAAAAAATTTTGTTAATAAAGTTGAGGGTTAAAAGGTTTAAAACTGGGACAGTGGAATTTCAATGGTTAAGTGGTCGTTTAATTTTACATGTAGTAGGAAGAACTAGAGAGATCCATTTCTAGCTATGCCGAGGGCTGGGTGGTAAACCAATTTTACACTGTATCATGGGTTTTATGGCGTCTGTTTAAAAACTATTACAAAAATCAAACAAGATGCCAAGATTACATTTGAACCATCTGCATTTAAATAGATATGATGGATAATTTTCGGGGAAAATCAAAGATGGCTGCCTAATCATTGACCCATCAAATTCCTGAACAAAATTTCTAGAGAGTACCACTATAGGATTCTACTAGCCAAAGTTGGTTGAAATAGCCCAAGCGGTTAATGAGGAGTAACATTTTAAACGAATTCCCATTTTTCGGATAATCCGAGATGGTCATCCCAAAAAACAAGCAGTCAAAATTCTGAATACAAGTTCTGAGCCTGGGGTCCTTCCAGCTGAGTTGGTTGAAATCGGCCAAGCGGTTAATGGGGAGTAGTAGCCTTTTAACTTATTCCCAAGATTTTTTGGAAAAACCAAGATGACCACCGGAAAGTTACCAACCAAAATTCTGTATACATGTTCTGAAACCTACCAACCTAGAATCTTTCAAGTCAAGTCTGATTGAAATTGCCCATGCAGTCAATGAGTAGCGTTTTAAACGATTTCCAGCCATTTTTCGGAAAATTCATGATGGCCACCGAACAAATTGACCAATCAAAATTCTGTACATGATTTTCAGAAAATCCAAGATGGCCACCAATCCAAATTGACCCATCAAAATTCTCAATAGATCTGGAGCCTACCACCATAGGATCCTTCCAGCCAAATTTGGTTGAAATCTGTCAAAACATAGAAGAGATGTGATTTGACACACAGACGGATGGCCGCTATGGCAAAAGCAAAAAACTGTCTGTAAAAGCGTCATAACGCGAAATATGGTGACTGTCTTACAAGTATATTACTTTATTATCATCGAGTGGTTAAACATCTTAGGTACGAAGCTAGTATATAGTAGGTTCAAATTTTACAGCAATCTGAGCAGGGTTTATGAAAGCAAAGCTCATGTTAGCGGATGTGAAAAAATAGCTCTGCTCAACCCCAGAATCACATTGAGTAGGGCTTGAGCCATACGTGCAGAACTGACAATAGGAGTTGCAATTAATATGAAACATTGACACGTTAAATCCCAGTCTCCATTTCAAGGTAACTAACTATACAGGTAAGCTGATGAATATTTTGAAACTAATTTATCTGGGGTTTATTATTTTTCTGCCAGCCAAATTAGTTTCAAGAAATTCAACAGTAAGCTTATTAAATTGTAGGTTCATTTATTCACAGACTTCAATTTCTATGACAGAGTTACGTAATTTTGACTGTGACGTCAGCTAATATGTGGAGCATTTGATTATGACGTCAGACACTTGAACGACAGATCAAATCGCCTTATTAATAGTGCTCGAAAATTTGAAAAATATTTCGTTGCTGCCAGGCATGCCAGGGGCAAATATACCAATTAAATTAGGTTGCCCGACCGCCCAATTTCTGTAAATTTTGTTGAAAATATGTATTGTAAGCTATACACACTACAGGATCATTGTAAATACCAACTCAAGCATTATTGCTTGAGAATGTAACCCTTTATCCCTCATATCAACCAAAAACGGCTTCTGTAGTGCTCTTGAGAAATGTTCATTTAGAGACCAAGAGAACTATTTTTGAAAACTTACCACTGGAATGACCGGCTCGATAAATAAGGCAGTCATTGCAGTGGTAAATTTTCAAAAATAGTCTTCTTTTGGTCTGCAAATGAACATTTTCTGAGAAAATTTAAATTTTCTTGAACATCTGGGTGTGAAATGGTTAGGACTAAATAAAATAAATACTCACCATGAGTACATACATGTCCTGAAAATAAAAAATTATCTAACGTTGTCCCCCAGGGCAACCAGGTGTGTTAAAATTTGGTTTTCATGGAATTTTTGTGACCTTTCACGCCTGTAATATAGTGTTGTTCCGATTAATCGATTTGATCGATGATTGATTGGTTTGTATGTTCAACCAAGCGATTGGTTGTTTATAAACAGAGGTTAGTAATATATTTTAACTGGTCAAGCTAGAAAACGGATATTTTTGGAAAAGAATTTAAATTTAATTGTTAGAACTATATAGTATTACTCCTTGGTCTAAGACATTAATTCTTTCAGCACTGAAACAGTATCTTAATTTTAAAGCAACCATACCAATAATATGTTGAATATTTTGAAACTTATTTGACTGGAAGCTGTTGCTGCCTAAGGCAGCAACAGCTTCCAGTTAAATTAGTTTCAAAATATTCAACATATTATTTCTTAAATAACTATTAAGAATCTGTCATACCTGCCACCTTGTTTGAAAGGGGTAGTTATCCTTGAACATGCTATAATTACTGCATTCAAAATGGCTAAAAAATGAGAACCCGTTATGATCAATCATTAATTGATCATCGGTTAGTATATAAAACCAATCATCGATCACAAAAATAGAAGCAATTCCCAACACTACTGTAATACCATTCACAATAATACAAACAGGAAAAACAGCAATGAAAACACACACCGGTTATTACTACAGTACATGCAACACACGTTTGCTTACCATTTTCTATGACTGGAGTTGCAGTAATTTCAGAATCCATATCCATCGTTTCCTCATCGGCAGGCATTTCTGTGGACAGCGCCGTCGGTGTAGAGATGCCATTTTGGATATCACAGAGTGATGGCGGAGCAGGCACATGGTTGGGCGTGACTCGCTGGGCAAAGGCAGCTTGAGAACGTTGCTCTATAAGCAGTGCACATTCATGGAAGCCACAGTTTCGCGCTAACTCAGCGGGTGTATTTGCGCTGACATTTTTAATACTGCAAAAGACATAAAACATATATGTACATGTATGATATACAGAAATAATAAGCCAATGATATACAGAAATAATAAGCCAATGATATACAGAAATAATAAGCCAATGATATACAGAAATAATAAGCCAATGATATACAGAAATAATAAGCCAATGATATACAGAAATAATAAGCCAATGATATACAGAAATAATAAGCCAATGATATACAGAAATAATAAGCCAATGATATACAGAAATAATAAGCCAATGATATACAGAAATAATAAGCCAATGATATACAGAAATAATAAGCCAATGATATACAGAAATAATAAGCCAATGATATACAGAAATAATAAGCCAATGATATACAGAAATAATAAGCCAATGATATACAGAAATAATAAGCCAATGATATACAGAAATAATAAGCCAATGATATACAGAAATAATAAGCCAATGATATACAGAAATAATAAGCCAATGATATACAGAAATAATAACCCATTTCATTAACTCTTTAAATTTTTTTAATAAATGTCCAATTGTAGGCCAAAAGAAGACAATTCTTTTAAGATTTACCACTGGAATGACTGGCTCGGTTACTGAGCCAGTCATTCCAATGGTAAATTATTTTAAATAGTCTTCTCCTGGCATCCAAATGGACATTTCTCAAGACCACTGCAGAGGCTGGTTTGCTCGGCTTGACCATTAAGGGGTCAAGCCTCAAGTAGGTCCCCAAAACAGCATCTGCAATGCTTGTGATGAATCTCCATTTGCACGCTAGAATACTTTTTTTAAATTTATTTCTTGACCAATCAAATATCCGTATAGAATTTCTGAAGACTACCAGCCTACAATCCTTCTACATGTAGCAAGTTTGATTAAGATTAGCCAAGTGGTTTAAAATGAGGAGTACTAGCCGTTAAAATTAATCTTTGCTGGATGGATGGGCGCAATAACAAAAGCTCACTTACTCCTTTGGGCCAGCTAACCTGATAAATAAGTATGTTGATGTTTGCCTAGAGGCATTCTTTCTTAATCTTAATCACACATGTCTAGATCATATGATCATTTTGACAGACAGGTAATTAACTCATTAATACTTTTGTAGAGAGGCCAGCCAAAACCAACATATGCAGTGGTCTTGAAGAATGCCCATTTGCAGGCCAAGAGAAAACTACTTTTGAAAATTTACCACCGGAATGACTGGCTCGATAACCGAGCCAGTCATTCAAGTGGTAAATTTTCAAAATACAGTCATCTCTTAGGTTGCAAATGGGCATCCAACATGTGTCCAATAAGCAGAGATTTTGAGACTGGACCCGTTTTAGCCATTAAAAGCGTAATCGCAAAATCTGTGTAAAAGTACGTATAAAATGTAGATTGTCATAATCGGAATGATGGTAGATATTACAGACAATTTAATTATCAATATTTGTCCATAAATTTACATTATTTTTGCTAACTAAAAGTAAGATTACTTTTGAAAATTTATGACTGGAATGACTTCTATTGGGTTACAAAGGAAAATTTCTCAGTTTTTGGCCGTTTTGACCATTAACCCGTACATGACGAAACCGGCCAAAACCGGCCTCTGTAGTGGTTTTCAGTACTGCCCATTTGCAGGCCAAAAGAAGACTATTTTTGAAATTTTACCACTAAAATGACTGGCTCGGTAACTGAACCAGTCATTAGTGGTAAATTTTCAAAAATAATCTTTTCTTGGCCTGAAAATGGGCATTTAATAAGTAAATATTTTAATCTATCGAAGAAATTTAGTCAATAAAGAGTTATATAATAGAACTGCTTATCATAAAAATAAAGATGACATACTCAAGTTTAGCACCAGCAGCAATAAGCTGACCGACACACTCCACACCACCCGCCCTACAAGCTTTATGAAGCGGCGTCTCTCCAAGGTAATCCTGGAACAAATAAGAGAAAATAACAATTGAGAATAGTAGATCTGTTACATGTACTTCAGCCACAGTGCATTACTCCAGCTTGTATAGTCAAGACACACATGTTTCAATCAGCTGGTTACAAAGAACATTGCCTCAACAATCGAAATATCAATAGTGTAGGTATACGGTCTGATCTATTGTTAGCTATGCACTGCCCATTCCTAGCTAAGCTCCGCCAACATTTTTACATGTGTTTGAATTAATTTTAACACTTCACAAACATGCAGTCCCAGAATCACAATTAGAGGGCAAATATAAAAGTATGTTTCTGAAGATTTTAAAACTAATTGGACTAGGGGCTTGCCCGTTTCTGCAAAAGTTCTTGGTGAAATTAGTTTCATAATATTCAACAGAATGTTTAAATTGTAAATTCATCAAAGACATACAATACAAGCCAGATATTCGTGAGGGACCATTTCCACTTTTATGACAGACCTACATCATTTAAGATTGTGACATTAGCTAACAAGCGACATATTACAAGAGGCCCAAGGACCTGACCTGACACTCACCCCGACAATTAGTATGAAGATTTGCATTTAAATAGACGTGATTGATTTTTGGAAGATCCAAGATGGGCACCCAAAAAAATTGAACACTCAAAATTATCATTTGATTTCTTGAAGCCTATCGTCAATAGCCATAGGATCATTCCACCCAAGTTTGGTGTGATATCGAGTCGTTGATTAAGTAGTAGTAACTAACAATTTAAAGGCATGTGGACAATTTTTGGAAAATCTGAAATGGCTGCCCAAAAAAAATAAAATTCTTATATACAAGTTGTAAAGCATATGACCATAGGATCCTTGGCTTTACCCAGGTTTCAGAACTCTTGAAACTGATCACCCTAGGCATGATAAGATCATTCCACTGGTTTCGTTGAAAGTGTGCCATTAATTAACGAAGAGTAGTGTTTTAAAGGATTTCTGGAAAATCCAAATGGCCACTGGAAAAATTTACCAATCAGAATTCTGTATACAAGTTCTAAAGCCTACCCACCACCTAGCCTTTCATCTGAAATCAGCCAAGCGGTTAATGAGGAGTATCCTTTTAACTGATTTCCCAAGACTTTCAGAAAATCCAAGATGGACACTGGACAAATTTACCAATCAATATTCTGTATACAAGTTCTGAAGCCTACCGCGATACATGCCATAGGGTCCCTCCAGCCAAGTCTGGTTGGAACCGCCCACGCAGTTAACCCTTTAACATTTATATCGGCCAAAAAAGGCTTCTGCAGTGGTCTTGAGAAATAACCATTTGCAGACCGAGAAAAGTATTATTGAGAATTTACGACTGGAATGGCTCACTTGATATAAATTGAGCCAGTCATTCCAATGGTAAATTTTCAAAAATAATCAAATAAAAATTTTCTTGATTAATCTTGACCATTAACCCGTATATAAGCCAAAGATAGCCACTGTAGTGGTCTTGAGAAATGTCCATTTGCAGACCAAGAGAAACTATTTTTGAAAATTTACCACTGGAATGACTGGCTCGATAACCGAGCCAGTCATTCCAGTGGTAAATTTTCAAAAATAGTATTCTCTTGGTCTGAAAGTGCACGTTTTCTATGGGAAAATTTAAATTTTCTTGAATAAATTCGACGGTTAAAGGGTTAAAGTGTGTATGTACATGTATGATTACTGTATTCAAGCCAGTCATTCCAGTGGTCAATTTTCAAAAACAGTCTTCTCTTGGTCTGCAAATGGACATTTTATAAGAAAATTACAAAAACAAATTCGAGGGTTAGTGTTAACATATATTGTATATGGGCCTGTATGGACAAGCCTTAGTGATATAATTCTCAGATCAGTCGCTGTATCCCAGAAAACATTCGGGCCACTATATCCAGCCATCTTCTGCTTCTGCTTCACCCCGGGTGCCACTGAAATCATTTACTGCCCTCCTCCACAATGAACGAATCCAGTTCTAGCTATGCCACACCCATCTTTAGCTAAGCTCCACCAACACTTTGCCTGTTTTGGGATTGATCGATCCATGAACTCCCTGATTCAATTGCCAGAAAACTATACAGATAAGTTGTTGAATATTTTGAAACTAATTTGAATGGATGTAAAAGTAGACATACAATTCATACAACAATGCTTACATGTAGTCCGTCATCAATAAAGCATTCATGATAAACTTAGCTACGCCATTCATGACGTACTTGATTATGACATCATCCTACACGTCCCACAGTTGATAATGACGTGATATGATTGATGGATAAACTGGAATGCTCGATTGATTGAACCTAATAGCAGCTGTATCAAAGTGGACAGAACAATCAAGATTTATCAGAAACTTGCGACATCGATTATGTGTATTTTATATCAAGCAACTACCACCTACATGTGTACTAGGCTTGTGCGATGATTGCTTCAAATGATCACGATCGAGTATTTTATAATAATCGTGATTACTCGATTAATCAGCTCTGGTACAAAATACCCAGACATAAGCATAAAAGCATACAATGTATCAATGACGAAAGCTGCAACAGTGTTTAGTAAAGTCCATTTGCAGGCCAAGAGAAGACTATTTTTTAAAATGTATCACTGGAATGACTGACTCGAGCCCGTCATTCCAGTGATACATCTTCAAAAGATAGACTTCTTTTCGCCTGCAAATGGATATACATTTACTGAGCAGAATGTACATTTTTGTGACCGGTCGCATTAAAATGTAATTAAGATGTAAAATCTGAAATATTTTATGCAGTAGAAATTATTAACAATTATTCAAATATATAATTTTTAATCAGATAAATTCACGATTTAAAAACTAACACCATCCAGCACCCTACATGCACATGCTCTGAACAGCAACTATTTACAGACATATTAGTTTCAAAATCTTCATCTGACCATTTCTTACATTGCAGAGAATTTGTCACATGCAATCTCGATGAAAGTACAATACAGCCCAGAAATAACTTCAGACATTTCCTAAATAAAATAAAACATTGTTGCCTAAGGCACCAATGGTTTCCAATCCAATGAAGTGAAAAATATTCAATAGAACATTTCTTATATCGTGTTCAAAATTATACATGTACTACCTAAGTTGTTTCTGTTTTGTAACCATGCCAATTTATTTATGAACTGTACTGTTTTCAGTGGCTAAGAAAATCAAGAATTCTGCTTATTGAGATAGTGAAAGTTCATTTGCCATCCTTGCAGGTCAAGAATACTTTCTAAAATAAATTTCATTCAATAATGACTGGCTCGGTTATCGAGCCAGTCAGTTCAGTGACAAATTTTTAAAAATAATCTCTTAGCCTGCAAATGACATTCCTCAGGACCACGCCAGAAGTTGTGTTTGACTGGCTAAGACAATTTTTGTAAATTTCATTACTGGCACGACTGGATTGCCTTGGTCAATAACTGAACCAGTCATTCCAGTGACAAATTTTATTTTTCCAAAATAGTTTTCTCTTGGCTTGTAAATGACATTCACTAGTACAAACATTTATTGGTTTACAAAACTTAACCACTAAATGGTTAAATTCCGTTTGGTGCATAAGAGTTATTACATCATACTGACCAACTCAGCAATATAAATATAACATAAACCGAAACCAACCCATAAAATGGCATACTTTATACTTTCAAACATGCATAAAGATAAATGACAAAGTTGTTTAGCATTTACTGACAACATGTTTCTGTTCTTGA
This sequence comes from Chaetoderma sp. LZ-2023a, assembly GCA_034401795.1. Lineage (NCBI taxonomy): Eukaryota > Metazoa > Mollusca > Caudofoveata > Chaetodermatida > Chaetodermatidae > Chaetoderma > Chaetoderma sp. LZ-2023a. The sequence continues at coordinate 36,314,602 of CM067366.1, forward strand.
CACGACCGAATTAATTTGAGTGACATGAGAAATTTTGTTTAACCCTTTACTCCTCAGATTTGTTCATGATTCAGGAAAATTAAAATTTCTCTTAAAGAAAATGCACATTTGCAGACCCAGATATTAAATCTGAAAATTTATTGAACCAGTCATTCAAGCGGTAAATTTTCAAAAAAATTGTCTTCTCTTGGTCAGCAAATTGACATCCCTCAAGACACTGCAAAAGGCATTTTTGCCCGGCTTAATAGGCAAAGTTAAAAGGGCTAAAAACCCTGACATGTCTAAAGTAACGAATGATTTTGATTGCTTGAGACAGGACAAATCAAAATACATATTAAATTAAGAGCAACATTCTGATTACAATTCATTTCAGGGGTAACAGTGATAAGTCTTGACAGATTTTCCTCATTCGTTTCTGCCATATATTTGCTAAACGTTTTCTCCTCACACAGTGATGTGGTCACAATTCTGAATCATGCCAGGTTTTGTTTAGATTTTTATTTCATTTTGGTTCCAGAAACAATTTTATTAAGTTCGACCTTACTTTCACCCATAGCACTAGCCCTGACAAACTTCTAATACTAATAGCATTAGTGTCAAGCCATACATGTTGTCATGCAATGATCAACGCTTTCACCGACAAATCCCAGAAAAAGTATATTCTTTACGATACAAAACTTATTCAGTTGAACATGTTAAATATTTTGACATAATGTGACTGGAAGCTGTTGCTGCCATGGGCAACAACAGCTTCCAGTCAAATTAATCTCAAAATATTCAACAGCTTTACTGTATGGTTATCTTGAAAATGAGATATGGGTAATTGATTAGTGAAAAGCTTAAACCTTTAGCACTCATATCAGCCAAAAACGGCTTCTTACAATGGTCTTGAGAAATGCCCATTTGCGGACCAAGAGGATATTTTTTTAATTTTACCACTGCAATCGTGCAATGACTGGCTCGATAACCGGTAAATTTTCAAAAATAGTCTTCTCTTGGTCTGCAAAATGGACATTTTCTATGAGAAAATTGAAATTTTCTTGAACAAATTTATCAAGGGTCAAAGGGTTAAATGAACAATACCCTCATCTTATATTATCCACTCCGGTCACACATGTACAATATACCACACATAATAATAATTTATGCATGATTGATATTAAGGTTTTTTATTATGTCATTAAATACAAAGATATTCAGACTTTAACACTTTCACGGCGACGCTGACCAAAACCGTGGTCCTGAGGAATGTCCATTTGCAAGCCAAGAGAAGACTATTTTTGAAAATGTATCACTAGAATGACTGGCTCGATAACAGAGCCAGTCGTTAGTAGCAAATTTTCAAAAATTATCTTCTCATGGCCTGCAAATATGTGGATATCTTTTCACCAAATTTAGCCATTAAAGGGTTAATAGCTATATGTTGATACATTTCTCAAGTCTATGAAGGCAGACATGATTTACTTTTTAACCAATCAGAAAGAACCCAGGCTATATGTCTCTATATATGCGCTCAATCATAGAAGCATACAAGCATTGGGGTGCAAAAGAAACCATACAGGAATTAAGCTAGTTGGCATGTTAGGCAGCAATATCTTTGAGACAAATTAGTTTTAAAATATTAAACAAGAGGTGCAAGGCACCTGCATCGCCCACCTGGAATCCTGGCAGTGAGATTTCTGTATATAATAGTAATTTGATATAATTTCAGGGAAACCTTTCGGAAAATTCAAGATGGCGACCAAAAAGTTGACTAAACTTACCATCTAAGTTTGGGAGGTTGTTTTTGCGAAATTAGGTAATCCAAGACAGTAGCCTAATTATTTCGTCAATCAAGTTCCCTCAAACAAAGTTTGTCCAGCTATTGCCCTAAATGATGTTTCACATAGTTTCGAATCAATCCAATAGGCGGTTTCGGACATTTTTACCCGCGTCGCTAGACGCAAGGGTATATGCGAGTGTGGAATGCTGCTTCTTCTTGTTGTTCTTAGGACATATTTTAATTACTCTGGTTCTACAGGAGGGCTCGTCTCCAAATTTGGAGGGAAGGTCCTGAGCAAATATGTCAATGCTGGAGTCTAAAACCCAACAGCAACAGCTTTTAGCAACATCTTTCAAAATAGACATTTTTATGCCTTCTTCAATAACTCTGATTCTATTGGTGCAATCGTCTCCAAACTTGGGTAGAAGCTTACCCATGTGGTCCCGAACATGTATGCCATGTAAAATGCAGCACCAACATTGTTTTTCAAACATGTCAAAATAGACATTTTTGAATAATTTTTCAATAAATCTAATGGGGCAATCTTTTCCGAACTTGGGCTGATGATGTGTCTGTGGTATCAAAAACTAAAACAGCAACAGCTTTCAGCAACATTGTTTCCAAAATAGACACCTTTGACATTACAGTGGGCCACCTGAAAAATATAGCAACGATGCAGGTATTGGACAAATTCGTCCGTGTAAAGATGTTTCTAAAAATCGGCTAAAATCCAAGATCGCCACAGGCTAACTCGGACGATCAGCTCCATTTGAACAAACTTGGATCCATACGCCCTAAGGATGCTTCCTGCCAAATATAATCGAAAGCAGCCAAGTGGTTCATGAGAAAACAGAACAAATTTCTCATATCTTTAGTGGTGGAGTTTTTGGCGGGAAAATTATCCAAGATGCCACCAAACTGCTCATCTGACAACTTAAAAAATGGTGAATTTAAAATCAGCATACCCAAAAACATAAAACCAATTTTGGCTTCAAAATCCATCAAAAAAATCCAATGTAGCCACCAAACATGCTACATTTTGATTGCTCCACAGCGGACATGTTTTTTATGTATCAACTTCCCTTGAATAAACTTTAATGGCTCTTAGTCCTAATCATATCTCCCAAATTTCAGCCAGATACATTCAGTGGTTCTGGAGTTGTTTTCACAAAAACTAGTGCATCCAAAAAGGCCACGGAAGCATTTGGTCAATCAAGTTCTCTTGAACAAGCTTAGCTTACCCACTTGCCATAGATGACGTTTTATGAATTTTTAATCGATTCCCCCAAGCAGTTTCGGAGATGATTTTTAAACATGGTTCTAAATATCGGTTATAATCCAAGATGGCCACTGGCCAAATTGTCCGATCGACTTCATATGAACAAACTTGGATCTACATGTCCTAAGGCTGCTTGAAATGGGCCATGTGGTGCTTGAGAAGTCGCTTAATCCTTACCACACTGATGTCAATATTCTATCTTTTACTGTGTCAATAGAAGAGAAACTGGTGTACATTTTTCAACAATTTTGGCGGACGATGTTATTGTCTACGACAGTACCATCTTCCACCAAATTTGTAGAAAAATTAACACCAGTTCATCTTTTAATTTAATTTGAAAATTAAAAATTTCGGACATCAGAGCACTAAGGGTTAAGACGGACGGTCGCCATAAGCTCATTCTAGCCAGATGAACTAATAATAAAGAACATGTTATGGTGACAAAATGGTGGCGACCAGAGTTCAACCGTTAATGCGATGTTAAAAAACAAATAATTGTGAATACAAACATATTAATGGCACATACAGGAATGCGCCAGGGAATCTTAGGCCGTGTTATCACTAGAGACTTAATCCGGAATAACACCATACTGAAGTATGGCGTTATTCCCGATTAACTCTCTAGTGAGAACATGCCCTTAGGGACAGTGGTTTTCCGCTTCAACATTTGCCATTTCACAAAACTGCCGATTCCATTTCACTATACCGTTTCGCAAACTTACATCATCTAAGTGTATGTAGAAGGAAAATGACTTTAAAGGGTTAATTTCTGCTTGAATATGAGGGTTCAATTTACACTGTTTTGCAGAAAAATGTGATTTTCAGATGATTTCTGTTTGAAAATCACTTTTCTCTTTCAAATCATCAATACTGTGAATTCTTTATTTTCTGTTATGGCGGAAAACCACTGGCCCTAGAATCTATATGTACCATAATCTGTACAAATACAAGATTTGGGATGTGATTAAAATACCTTTAATTCTATGCGTCTTAACATTTCATATACAAAACTATTTCTTGTGTAAGCATAAATGTGCGATTCCTCAAACCACATTCACAAGACTAGTATTAATAATATACATGTATATATGCATACCAACCTGTGCACTTATATTGGCACTAGCTTCGAGTAACCAGTGCATGCAGTGCGGGTGAGATGCATACGCGGCCATGTGTAAAACAGTCTGTCCAAAACCAGACGTGACCATATCCACATTGTCATGAAACTTAAAGCGTGATTGTATAAGGCGACGAAGGCAGGCGAGCTAGAAATTGTTGATGGAGAAACGAGAAAAACAAACAGTTATTATTATTACCTGATTTAAGAACACCATGACTTACTTGTTTGTTTTTTTGGGCGCAGACGCTTAGAAGCCATTGCAAGCAATGGCAGCAGTTTGCATATGCAGCGATATGTAGTGGTGTCTGATTAAACCGGAAGACTGGAATGTCACAGCAAATACTTCTTTCCTCAAGGCACTTGAGACAGGAAAGCTAAAAGACAATTCATTTTCAAAATAGTTTAACTGTCAAGACATATAATTAATGCATTAGAACGTACGATTGATGCAGAGTGAAGAGCACATGTAAATTTCCAGTAGAGATCAGGGATTCTCATAAGGGCCCTTTGAGGATAAATACCCCAAAATGCAACTTGGGAGCAGAACGGAGTCCAATGGGTACCCCCCAAAATTGGGTATGATTGTTAAATACTAAAGTAGGTTTCTTATAGTGGTGTTCCGATTAATCGATTCGATCGATGATTGATTGATTTGCATGTTCAACCAACCGATCGATCATGATTTCAAAAATCGATTTTGGTTGTTTACAAATGGACTTTAGTAACTTGTCAAGCTAGAAAACGAATACTTTTTGGAAAAGAATTTACATTTAATCGCTACAACTATATAGTATTACTCCTTAGTCTGACATTAATTCTTTCAGCACTGACATAGTATGTTAATTTCAAAGCAAGCATACGAATAACATGTTGAATATTTTGAAACTTATTTGCATGGAAGCTGTTGCTGCCTAAGGCAGCAACAGTTTCCAGTCAAATTAGTTTCAAAATATTCAACAGATTATTTCTTAAATTATTAAGAATCTGTCATAGCTGCCACTTGGTTTGAAAGGGGTAATTATCCTTGAACATGCAAAAATTACTGCATTGAAAATGGGTAAAAAATGAGAACCTGTTATGATTAATCATTAATTGATCATCGGTTAGTATATAAAACCAATCATCGATCACAAAAATAGCACCAATCCCCAACACTAGTTTCTTAGTTTTTGCATAAAAATACCTACAAAATATAGCCCTGTATCACTATAATTCAGACTTGTAAACCCATTGTGCCATCTAATTTTAATATGGGTGAGAAATACTGGTTGAGAACATCAGATTTCAGTTTGAGACACCCAGATTTCAGGATGTGGTATCCGTTTCACCTCTAAAATTTAGATGCCATGAGAAACACTTAGAGATATTTAGTAAAGGTGGTCAACATCAGTGTTCATTAAATGTGCACTAAACCAGGAATTTTAAATGCATGTTATTTATCCAGTGTTAGGGCACGTCACTTCTGAGAAGAGCTATCATCATCTTCTGTTGCGAGGTTGGAGGACCTATTGTCGATCTAGAAGTTCACACATATGAGTCGCGCAATATGCGGATAATGGTTAAGAGTTTTTGGTTTTTTGCTTTTTGTTGCTATTTTCTTCACTTTACAAGTTTTGGCAGATATCGCTCTCGCTCATGCCAGGAGAGCAATTAATAGCTTACCTGAAATCTCAAAACCTAAATAAAAATTTTGATTTTTTTTTTTTTTACTATACATGCAAATTTAGTAATATTTTTGCACATTTTCGTGTTACAAGAGGAGTGATCACTCACTTAGCACTGGCCATAGAGAGGAATTTTTTAGCTCCCCATGATTTTCTAGAAAAGAAGCCCTGCATTCCATCTACAGCTCTATAAAGCCAAGGCAATAATGCTTAACACTTTAACACTCATATCAGCCAAAAACAGCTTCTGCAGTGGTCTTGGGATATGTCCATTTGCATAACAAGAGAAGACTATTTTTGAAAATTTACCATTAGGGTCAAGTTCGACTCGCTAACTATATAGTCAGTTTGCTGGTTTACTGATCATGCGCAGTTGCTATGCCCAGTCGAACTTTATCCTAGTCGACTATAGTTCGTTGGTACCCGGTTCCCTATTGAATTACAATTGCAGAAAATTTGGAACCGGATACCAGTCTCCATTAACCCTTTCTGTCATCTGTTTTGATGACCTACGAAAATGGGTTATTTTTGTCCGCTAAGACGTCAAAAAGAGTTCATATGGCATAATGTGGGAAGGAATATAGGCTTGGGAACATTGACATACAATGGGAAAGCATAATTTCATCAAACCTAAGTTAATTAGTGAAATATTTACACTTTTATGCGCATTTAGTCGTGACAAGCGATCGGTGCCCGCCATTTTGAAATTTACGCAAATATCGGACTAACTATCTGAACCTAGGTCGGGTGCTCGGTTGACTATAGTTTACTAGCTAGTTAACTATTTGAAGTTCGGCTGGTACTCTAGTTAGCTATAGCTAACTATGGTTAGGAGTCGAACTTGACCTCGAATGACTGGCTCGATAACCGAGCCAGTCATTCCAGTGGTAAACTTTCAAAAATAGTCTTCTCTTGGTATGCAAATTGACATTTTCTATGAGAAAATTTAATTTTTTAAAACAAATTCAAGGGTTACGGTTAATGGAGAATTATATTTCTAGGCTTTAATATTCATGGACTTCTAGCAGTTGGCAATGTAAAAGATTGGAAATCCAAACATATAAAAAGTAAGAAATCAGTGCGTTATTGAGGGAGGGATCCATTTCTAACTTATGACACCCCCCTCCCCCCCATTTCTACCTAAGCCACACCCACTTTGTACATGGCTGCGTATTGAAATCAATTTATATACCGATATCTTGAAACATGAATTCCAAGAAACTAGTTAATATTTTGAAACTAATTTGAATACTTTGTTTATACATTAAACGCAATTAGCGCAATAACTTTTTTATATTTGTCATGTGAGAATATCACATATCATTGACGTCACGATGTTGTGTGATCTTAGAATTTATTAGTCCAGACACATCCTGAGACATCACTATACTTTCTCAAAAGTGTAGCGTCAATATCATCTTTCTATCCCCCTACATAGGATTTCAATGGACTTCCGGTTTCTGGTTTTTCACTTGAATTATGGTGTGAAATACATAAATACAATGTTTCTATCCGCTACAACGATGGCAATAAGTAGATATTTAGTTTTTCAGCTTTTACCGTTAAACGGAAAAAGCTGCAAAGCGAAATAAAGTAGAAAAACTGAAGTTACCAGTTTTCATAAGGGGGATAGAAAGATGATATTGCAGTTAATTTTATGGCTGTTTATTCATAGTTTCGTACATACGGGCATCTTGAGATCGGCCGCCATTAAAGTTGGGGCAACCTTACCACAAGCTAAAGAGGACTGCCCAAAGCAATGCATTGTTTACATTTTCCATGAAGCTCAAACCATTAAACCATGTATCTGAGTATCGCCATCGGATGATCGGTAATAAACCCGCCCGGTATCAGAAAACATCAAATCGTGAGTGAATTTTGCAAGATAGTAAAGAAAATGTAATTAAAGTTTTACGAGATTGCTCGTAATGTTAAATCAGCCCCTCCATAAATGGCGTCGCTCCAAGGGTACTATGGGAAATTTGATGGTGATGACGTCATCGCGAATCTATGAATTACTATATTCGAAAACTGGTATTTTAAATGTAAATGAACCGGTTTTCGATATTTAAAATCGTATCACCTTTCCAAAGTAAGCCGCCCAGTGAGCAGGCATCCAGCCGTAGAAAGCGTCTTCAACATCCGGATCGTGTCCCGCTTCCAATAGTTCACTGAGCCAATCACAATCACCATCTCGGCAAGCCAGATGTAGTGGATATTGCGCCTTCAGTATCTCCTCGCGGCTATTATTCCACGGACCAAGCCTATCATCTTGCATTCTGCCTTAATAACTTTCTCCAAACAAACACGATTTCAAACATTGAATATTAGAAGATTGACGGGAAAATACTGTAAATGAGCACTGCCTATCCATTTTAAAATTATTCAACTTGACGCCATTTTCGGCTTTGTGGGAATTCCTCTAAAATCTCACAATTTGGTTGTGTTCGAATTTTCGGTTTTCGAAAATGATAAATGTGTAGACCGACTAAAGAAATACGAAACTCACCGTACAGCGACAACCGGTTTATAATGTGTTCAGATTGCTCACTTATTTCTGCTTAGAAGAGCTAAACTATAATTTCATTGGTTACAAAAAAAATAGTTTGAAATCATTAAAAATGTTTGTTAATTCTTCTTTTTAGAAAAGAGAAGAACACATTGGGCTTAAGTTAATGTTGTCACATGACAGCAAAATGGAGCGTACATAACGAGAGAAAAAGTCATGAAAAATGTCAAAGATTCAATCGCTTATCGTTGGCGTGCTATTTAACACTGGGACAGTGCAACACTGTGATGACTTGTCAGTTGTTGCGACAGGAATTGCTTATAGCGCGCCTATATCTTTATTCTTACCCATAACGAAAACTGGTAACTCATGTTTATTTGCGTCGTCCCATACTAAGTGCGGTTGAAAATCTTCAAATTACCCCGCTTAGTCATCATCATTATGACGTATGAGACCTGTATGGCCTTTTGTCAGTTTTGTCATCCATCCATCCCGCTACCACATACCCCCCCCCCCCCCATATATAATATGCACAAGGTGTGAAACGTTCATCTGTGGGCACCATTGTGACTGTCAGAAAGCTGATTTTTTGGTTTGTATACAAACCAACCAATCAGCTTTTTGACAATGGTGCCCACAGATGAAGGTTTCATACCTTGCGTATATATATATATATATATATATATATATATATATATATATATATATATATATATATATATATATATATATATATATATATATATATATATATATACTGGTAACTCGGCACTAATACAAATCCCCCTACTATATATATATATATATATATATATATATATATATATATATATATATATATATATATATATATACATGTATATACGCAAGGTATGAAACCTTCATCTGTATATATATATATATATATATATATATATATATATATAGTAGGGGGATTTGTATTAGTGCGATGGATGGAAGAAAATTCAAAGGTCTGCCCTAGCAAATCCATACCCGTTACTCTGTACCATATTTTTTAACATTCCGTACCTTGATATAGGCTAATCCGTACCTTAATTTTGGAGAATCCGTACCTCACTTAATGGATATTCTGTACCCATCTAATGGCTATTCCGTACCCGGAACAGAATATCCAATGGGTGAGTACGGAATATCCAAATCCTGTAGCAAACAACAAGTAGACTATTAGAAACAGCTTTATTAACTAAAACAAACAGCAGGTGGCCAGGACATCTTAAAATCAGAAAAGGTCTTAAAACATGAGGACATTGGAAGGCTCCAATTATACACAATCTTAAGAGACTTCCACAATGGCAACTTATCCTTGTCCTTATCTAACATCTTTATGCTCAATACATAATTACATCCTGACATCACAAGAACACGAAATAACCTGCACTCGAGACACCACCAAGCAAAAGTAACACAACAAAAACCCTCATAGAAAACAATTCAGTTATGGAATAATGCAGACACAGGCACACGCACAGACATCATAGCGCTATGTATAGTCTTTTAAGCAGAGTATCAAAAAGAAGATTATAGAAAGCTACTAGGTCCTGGAAAACAATCCCCATCATGTCATGCTATTCTCATACTTGCAGTTAGTCACCAGAACAAATAATAATTATAATAATAATAATATCTGTCATAATGGTAACCACAAAACTACCGCTTCTGGTCACACCTTAAAAAAATACTAATAATTTGTCAATGATAATAAGAATAGGTAATAATGAATTATTAAAGGTCTTGTGAGGACTTGAGATCGATAACGAATATTCAATTAATTTTATGAGCTATTGCACTATTTAAATACAATAACCTAACTTTGTCTTTGGAGTGTGAGAAAATATGTTAGACATCCCAATAACGAGATTAAATGATGCCTCAGTCTAAAATACGTCACCGCTCGCTATGACGTCACACCGGGAATGGTGCTGTGAGCTGGGTCAATATTTAACAGGATTGACTTCACATACCATAACATAATTTATCTCAGGTTGAAGCTAATTCTTCAAGAAATCAAAAAATTATGATTCTTGAAAATCTGTTAGGATAATAAATGGTTTTATGGGTAGCTATATTCGCATATTAATAGGCCTAGGCTACAACAAGTAAACATTGGGCAATAAATAATGAATAAAATCGGCAATATTTCAATGTATGGGACAAATAGTCTTTAGGGACTAACAGCTGTAGGCCTAATTGCGGATCCAATAATGCCATCCTTGAAAACATAATGGGTGAGTGTGATGAGGTGGGTGGGAGAGGTTGAGGATGTCTGTATGTGGTAGGCCTACACAAATTTGCACACCTGCCGTTTTGCTGCTCTCCGATTTAAATATGCCCGTATTGGCGTGAATAATGTAAAGTAGTGAAACATTATTCTTTGGTCATTGTTTCCATGCATAAATGTGAGCTTGGTCAATATTTCTCTGTCTCTATAATTTTGCTTAAATAGAGCCATTATTCATATCTGAAAGAAGATGTAGGTTACAGATTACAGTTACAATCGTTTCCGAAAATGATGAATGTAAAATTGTGTCTTAAGTGAGTTCCAGGAGTGAGTCTTTCCTTGATTTGACAGTAATTGTTTACCTATGTGCTATATATTTTAACAAGGTGTTTGCATGAGACAGAGACATGGATTAACACGTTAGATTCAACAGAGTGGTGCATGGAGTGAGTAGGGATGGGCTGTGTGTTTGGGGGGGGGGGGGATGGTGTGTGTGTGGGGGGGGGGGGGGGGGGGTGGGGGTCGCCACGCCTGTGGCAACTACCACCACATCGATCGTTTCCAAAACAACTTCTTCCATGTGATGGAAGTAGCCTACATAAATATTTCAATGTTGTGAAAATGTAAAACTTTAGTGAATAAACAAATTTTAAATAAGTAGGTGAACTAGATAGTCCTCACAACAGCTTTAAGTTAAGCAAGATAAGCACACATCCCTCTGTCATGTCTATCCCTGTAAATATGTTGTAAATTGGCATACATCTCTTAACTGTCGGACTGCTGCAAGCCACTGAACAATAATTTCAATTGGCAATGTCTCTGGATAGGCTGAGTATTTTGCATACCCATACCCCATCATGGAAAGCGTAGTCTGCAGAAATTTGGCAGTGAGACCGTTAACTATATGTATATATAGGATTATAACATGTTAACTATACATGTTCTTATGTCGTATAGTACCTATTCAGTATACAGCCTAATTCTCCTTCGATCAATACTCACCATTCTGTTACTTCTCATATACAGCTGGCCTTGACAGCGGCTCTAGGATTATAGACTTAGAAAGCTTTACCGACTCCTGGGAACCGGGTACTCGGCTCCCAACTGCCGAGTACCCGTTTACCATAGATCTCATTCTTGTTTGCATAGCAACAAGAGCAATACATGCTTTCTGCATTGAGGATTTTAGTGGGTTTTTTTGAAAGAAAATCTAAGTCTTTAATCTGTAGTGATAGTTTGTGTGTTCGTGAAAGGATTAACTAAAGGATACTATGGAGAATACCGCCGAAGATAACCAGGTTGTATCTTTCTTTATTATCCATAGTTAAAAGACTTAGGTCTCTAAATTTCGCTGTGTCGCATGTTCCAATTTCTGACCCCATAGAATCTGGGACGTGTGCTAACAACGATATATGCCAGACGATCGCCTTCTTTAACCCCCAACAGGCGATCGGCAGATATGAAAATAGGTGTTATGCTACGGTATTTCTAACACGAATATCGGCTGACGTCATTCTCCGTAGGATCCGAGTGGGTGACGTCACACCCGGTCACTCGGATGTTTATGTGAAGAAAAATTTTTTTCATTAATTCGCGCATCTTGTTCTGGGTGCTGCATACTAAAAATGGTACCGGAAACTTTAGAATGATCAAGTTTACGTGCGATCACGATCGGTTTGCAAGGATCGGTGGTTTCAAAATTCTTGAGTAGATGCGTGGTCTGCGGTTTTACCGTGTGATACAGCAGTTTGTTATACATTTTGTTGTTTTCTTCACATATCGTGCTGCTTTCGTTAGGAGTATAATTTATATTGATTAGTAAATATACCCCGAATGCTATGCGATATGATTCCTGGAGCCGTTACACATCCTGGAGGATCTATTATGGGTGTGTTTAATGCCCGCCTCGTTCTTGTCATCATAATCAATGCGATCGTTGTTGTAACGTGGCGGGGTGGGGTGCGGGAGGGTTACAGTTAATTTATGAGTCAAATTATTTGAAAATTAATTGTCTGCCTTCCATCCGGGTCTCGTTCCGCTTGTTTATTGTAGGTTTGTGCTTATGTTATGGGCCAAGCCAGCCCCGCCATCATGTGATGAATGCCATAAGTTTGTCCGTGTCGTGTTCAAGGACCATGTCTGTTTTAGGTGTGCCCTGTGTAATATTGATCATAGGTGTAATGTTTGTGCAGTGTGGTCCGTTGAGATGATGGTTAAGTTCCTTGCCCAGAAGGACTTGGCTGGGTCTGACGCGGGGTCAGGCGGTCCGAGAGTAAATCGTGGTGCGCCCGGTTCGGCCAGTGGGGGTGCTCCACGTCCCCAGCTGGAGGTGGCGGAGATGGCACCGCCGGCGTGGTTTGGTCTGGCTATGCAGGGTTTTCTGCATAGCGTTCTGCCCACGCTGGTGTCATCCCTCGTACCAAAGGTTGGGGGGCAGTTTCTCCCCATGCCTGGTACGGATCCTGTCCTCGGACAGGATTCTGGACTGGTTACCGAGGGGGCCGTACGAGATGTGACGAATGCCATAAGTTTGTCCGTGTCGTGTTCAAGGACCATGTCTGTTTTAGGTGTGCCCTGTGTAATATTGATCATAGGTGTAATGTTTGTGCAGTGTGGTCCGTTGAGATGATGGTTAAGTTCCTTGCCCAGAAGGACTTGGCTGGGTCTGACGCGGGGTCAGGCGGTCCGAGAGTAAATCATGGAGCGCCCGGTTCGGCCGGTGGGGGTGCTCCACGTCCCCAGCTTTTCACTTCAAGAGTATACTTACCTCCCTAATACTTTTGATATTGCTAAATATTGGCCTTCACTCAATAAACACTCAGATTTAAAACAGTTAGGTGCCCCTACTGGGCAGGGAGTCAGAGCGTAGTCCGGCGGATGCCAGCCCCACCACCGCGCATGCGCAGACTAGCACTTCCTCTTTGCTAGAGTATTGGCAGAGAGATCACACATGTCTTTTTGTGCAAAAGCTTTTCTTACTCTTAAACTGTTTAAGTGGTGTTATTTTGGAGTGATAGTCACTTATTTGGATGGCAGGAAGGAACACTTCGCCAAAGGAGGACTTAGGACCTTTAAATCAGGTGACTTCTAGTAAAATTAGCGAGTTTTCTTCCCGGTGTATTGTGTTTCCGGGACTCGCGTTTACCGTGATAAGCGCCTTGGTTAGTTGGTTTATGTCAACTCGGTGCTACCTAAGGCTAATTTCTCTTTCTGTTTATGTCCACAGGTCTGTATGACGCTAGGTGGTGACATCACAGCAGCAGAGAGTTAGTTTTCTCTCCACCATGGTTCCATTTCCTACTAACACTGTTAGGTTATCTAACCAAATGAAAAATTATGTCCAGTGAGTTGGAGGCCTAGTATAAAGGTCTTCTCACTTTGCCCTCTTGATCCAATTCCTTCCCCATGAGGTGGAGAGAGTTAAGAGGCGTGCAGATGGTGGAGTTCTCCGGTTCGTCACGTTGGATGGTTTGTCTATACAAAGTGTCAGGTATCTAGTTATTGATAATGTGGTGATGTTAATTATAGTAAACAATCAAAGGGAGATAATTAACATTTTTGCCAGAAAAGAGTTATCTATATGTATCTGATGGTTGTGTAGTCGACGTATCCATTCAGCATACAATTCGTCCTTGCACTTGGATGTTTTGTTGGGATCGAATTTTTCCTGTCACGGGATTAATGACGTCATAATCAGCCTGGCTATGTATTTATCAGCAATTCAAGTCGCTATGCTGGTTTCTGATGTATATTGATCTTTATGATCGTTTCCTTCTCTTTGAGTTGGTTTGAGTGTCTAAGCTTAACTAGTTTGCTCATACTCCTTGTCCTTTGCCCTGTTTCAGGGACCGGGTTGCGCGTCCTGTGGACGTTTTCTACATGATAAGTTCTGGCCTCATCTGTGCTATCAATGTAGCCCTTGTGGTCCCTTGGTTAATTGTGACATATGTAAGCACTGGGGGGGCGAGTTAATGTCCGAATTCTTGTGCTGCTTACAGGCGACGGACAAGGTGGTAGAGGAGGAGAAGAAGAAGAAGCGGAAACGAGAGGTTGTAAGTAGGAAGGGTAAGGGGAAGGTCTCGTCCGCGGTGGATATGGAGGCCTTCCGGACCGAGATGTTGGGAGAGATGAAGAGGACAATAAAGGATTTGGTTCCAGGGTTGCTTCGTGGCATGCTTCCTGGACCAAATCCTTTACTGTCCTCATCATCGGCTTCGGAGCAGGTAATCCCCGCCTCTGGATCGGTTTTCCTTAGACCGCTTCCGTTGTTCGACGATTCAGAGGTGGCCCCATTAGAGGGGGCGTTCCACGACCCTGGCAGCAGGCTTATTGCCGCGCCGAGAGGGGACCGTGGACGGTTGTCGCTGGAACCCGCGGGCTGCTTATCAGTCCAGGGGTATCCGCACGCCGCGGTGGCCAGTACCTCCTATGGCACCGTTCCTGGTCAGCCCGGGTTAGCTCTCTTTGCTGACCCGGGGTCTAATCTTTCTGACCAGGGTGATGAGGATTACCTGCTAGGGTCGCCGTCTGACGACGTGGACATGGATGAAGACGTTTGTGCACCCCTCGCGGGGAATACAGGCGGCTTCTTCCACGGTTTTACTCACCCTGGAGTAAAGTCCGCGGCTCAGGTGGTGGCCCAGGGCGCGGCTGATGGCCAGCGGTACCGCATACCTCGGCTTGCCGAGGGTGTTGCTGGTGCTGGCCGGGCCCGTGGTGGGGCGGTATATACCCCGCGCTCTGCCACGGTGCCTGCTCCTGGTCAAACCAGTGATATTGTCATGCCGGTGCTATCAGGCCCGCATGTTTTCCCTGGCTTGCCAGGTGTATCAGCGTACCCGCCGTCAAGCTCTGCTGCTTGCGCTCAGGAGGAAGACGAAGGACCCCGTCTTGTAGAGCGCTCGCAGTTAGCCACGGAGGAGGATTGGTCTGACGCTTGCCAGTGGTTGGTGAGCGTTAGGCCTGATCTGCCCGTGGAGCAGTCGCCTAGCCAGCGTGACCACAGGCCGTGGTTAGCTGGGAAACCGACTGCTAACGCTATGCCTTCTCTGCCGCTGGCGGAGCATGTCGTTGACATGTTCAAGGCGGCGGAGTCGTCCATTAACTCGAGTGGACGTCTCGCGAAGGCCCCTCGCGAGGTGGCCAGGCGTTGTCGCATCGTGCCCCTGGATTACCAGCGGTACGGTGTGGTACCCAAGCCCAGCGTGGATGACCGCGCGGCTTTGGGTGAGGATGCGCGGCCAGGCTCCCGTTCTGACACGGGGGTCTTGTGCTCGAACGCGTTGCGTTCGGCGAATACCGCGTTGCGTGATGCGGAGGAGAGTGGGAGGGCTTCGATTGCCGCTCTGTCCCACGTCTCCCAGCTGTTACAGGGGGTAGTAACGGCATCCGCATCGCGCCAGCCAAGCCCGGTCACGGTCCAGCGAGCCATCCAGGATGGTATTAATCTGGCGCTGGACTGTATGACTCGGGCGGTGACCAGGAGTGTCCGGGCAAGACGCACGTTTGCCCTGGACAATCTGTGCCCGTCTCAGGACCTGTACAATAGGCTACTCCGTACGCCTATGACGGGTCCTGGTCTTTTTGGAGGTGAGGGATGTCGCCACCTCCAGGAGACGGTCACCCTGGTGAATAACCAGAGGGCGCTGCGCGAGCAGTTTGAGGTGCTGCGTCGTGCTAACGTTCGCGCCGCGGCCCCTGCGTATCGTCCCCTGCAGGCTCGAGGTGGTGCTGGCCAAGTCAGAGGCCAGCCACCGTCGCAGCGTCGGCCTCGGCCGCGTGCGATTCGGCCAGCAGCGAGGGGGGCGCAGGTTCCTCAGGCGCCGTCAGCCAGGCAGCCGCCCGCGCACCAAGGTGCGCGCGGGGCGGGGCGCGCGAGGATCTGGGCGTGGTTATCGGTCCTGACAGGACGCTTACCGCGGTAAGAACCACTCCGGTGTGTATGGCGACGGAGACAGTGCCGCTCTTGCATGCCTTGTGTCCACCGCGGTCCCTAGGTGGACCGGTGGGAGGCCGGCTAGCCGACCACATGCAAGAGTGGGAACGGTGACTCAGGACCGTTTAGTCTTGCGATGGCTTTCCGTCGGGTATCATCCAGAGTGGATGACAGGCCCGCCGTCGCGACTGTCTCTAGTGCCAGTCTGGACTCCCATTCCGAGATATCCAGAGCAAAGGTTGTGTATCGAGGAGGAGATAAATTCCCTCGTACAAAAAGGAGCTATTCAGCCGGCACAAAGGTGTCCGGGCTTCTATTCAACCCTGTTCTTAGTAACAAAACGCACCGGAGGGTGGAGACCGATTCTCAACCTCAAGCCATTGAACAAGTTCATCGAGACGCCCAGTTTCAAGATGGAAACGGTGCGCTCGGTGTTGGCGGGGTTGGAGAGGGGGATGTGGACGGCGTCGATAGATTTGAAGGACGCTTATTTCCACATCCCCATCCACGGGAGTTTCTGTCGCTTCCTGAGATTTGCATTCCAGGGCAGACAGTGGGAATTCAGGGTGTTGCCCTTCGGAATTTCCACGGCTCCTCGGGTTTTCACCCGTGTGGTTCTTGCGATCACAGCATACCTCCGCAGGAGAAGCATAGCAGTCCACACGTACATAGACGACTGGCTGTTGAAAGCGCACACCCGGGAAAGTTTGTCGGCCAATCTGGAGATTGTTTTGAAAACTCTCACAGACTTAGGCTGGATGATCAATTTCCCAAAATCAGAGCTGACTCCATCCCAGAAGTTTGTTTACCTGGGGATGTTCTTCGATCTAGAGACAGGATATGTTTATCCTACTCAGGAGAGAGTTCAGAAACTCATCTCATTAATTCAGTCAGTGTGCGACAGTCGTCATGTCCTGGCACGGGTTTACTTGAGAATGCTGGGGTTGATGGTTTCATTGGAACCAGTCATTCCTCAGGCCGCCTTACGCAGGCGGCCGATCCAGTTATTTCTCATGACACAATGGACCCAGAGTACAGGTTCGCTGGACTCGAATGTGTCAGTGTTGGCGCCTCTCATTCACCACCTGCAATGGTGGTTGAATACAGAGAATCTCTTGCCGGGGGTTTTGCTAACCCCTCCCCACCCTCAGGTGACTGTGTATACAGATGCATCGATGGAGGGCTGGGGAGCTTGCCTGGAAGAGTCCACGATATCAGGGCTTTGGAATCTGGAACAGTCAAAGGAACATATAAATCTACTGGAGCTAAAAGCAGTAGTCCTGGGCCTGGAACATTTCTTACAGAAAGTTCAGGGCAAGATTGTTCTTATTCGTTCAGACAACTCAACAGTTGTGACTTACATAAACCGCCAGGGCGGAACGAAGTCGCCCAGTCTCTGTATGATGACATGGAAACTGCTTTGTTGGTGTCTGGATCACCAGATTACCTTGAAAGCAGTTCATATTCCGGGAAGGTTAAACCTGCTAGCAGACTCATTGAGCCGAAGGATGAGTGTTTTACCCACGGAATGGCAACTAAATCAATGTGTGGCGGATCGTCTGTTCGACCATTGGGGGAAACCCAACATCGATTTGTTCGCAATGAAGAAGAATGCGAAGATGACGACGTACGTCTCTCCGATTCCGGATCCAAGCGCTTTCGCAACAGATGCGTTAGCTATCAGCTGGAGGAGAATGTATGCATACGCATTCCCTCCAGCAATCCTGATTCCAAAAATTCTTCAGAAAATCAGACAAGAGGAATGCCAAGTGCTTCTGATCGCCCCGGATTGGCCAAGCCGATCATGGTATACGGATCTGCTGGACCTTCTGGTCTGCAATCCGGTTCCTCTGCCTCTGATGGACGATATTATCTTCCAGGGCAAGGCCCTTCACAACAATCCGTCAATGTTCAGATTGACTGCGTGGATGTTGTCAAGGAATCTAGAATTAAGGAGGGCTTTTCTGAGCAAGCAGCCATGTTTATGGCCAAAGCCAGGAGGGGGTCAACCTCCAGAGCATATAATTATAAAATCAACAGATTTGCAGAATGGTGCTCAAAAAGATGTATTGATCCAATGGATTCATCTATTCAAGTAGTAGCTGATTTCCTCTGTCACCTCTATGATGCCTATAGCCTCAAGCCTAACTCTATTGCTGGTTATAAGTCAGCATTAATGTCTGTTATTCCTTGCTTGGCTAAGAGGGGAAGTGATGAAGTAAATACATTAAATGTATTAATTAAAGGCATGGGCAATCTAAGACCAAGGAATCCACCTGTGATTCCGTCTTGGAGTTTATCGCTAGTGCTTCAAGTACTAGGTGATAAGCCTTTTGAACCACTTAGTTCCATTTCTATGAAACTATTAACACTGAAGACTGTGTTTTTAATTGCTGCGGCCTCGGCTAGGCGTAGGAGTGAAATTCATGCCTTATCAGCCGAGGATGACCGTTTTGTGGTTTCAGGGGAAGGCCTTAAGCTGCTACCTAGGATTAATTTCTTGGCTAAAAATCAGTCGTTGAAATATCCAGGTCAACCTATTATTTTGCCTGCTTTAACTAGATATGATCCTAATTCTAAAGCATGGTGTCCCGTCCGGGCGCTGCGCCGGTACAAACAACGTACGGCGGAGTGGCGCACCGACCAGTCAGCGTTATGGTTGTCATATATTGAACCCCATGGCAGGGCTTCTAAGGACACCATTTCCAGGTGGATTGTGGAATGCATTCAGTTTTGCCATAAATCCGCCACCGGGAAGCAGGTTGACGTGGCCAAGGCTCACAGTGTCCGCGGCGTAGTGACATCCACGGCCCTATTTAATGGGGTCCCTGTGGATGATATTATGTCGGTGGCTCAGTGGCACTGTGAGTCAAGTTTTACAGACCATTATCTCCGTGACACCTCTAATCCTCTCGCCTTGTCGATTTTGAAAAAATAACTCGGTTTATATTTTTTGAGGAGGTTTTTCCTCATTACTTATATATTTCACAATTAATTTATGGAAACACCCACTTTTTTGGGCCTGCATCAGTCTTTACCGATGGGAAGATGATGTCAGCAGTCATTTTCAACAAGGTCAGTCTTGTTCATGTGTTGTCCGTTGTTGATTGTATTGTCACGATTACCCGTTATTAATATGGTGATGGTTTGTGTATTTGTGTGGTTCATTGTTGAGAGTTACGAAAATGGAGTTTTTTCGTCTCTGTCCTGTAGTACATGGCACTTGTACGTAGAGAGCGTATAGGACATTGAGGTCAGGCGACTCTTCCTCCCAGGAAGGAGGGGGGGGGGAGCGCATGTGACATTCGGTCATCTCTCATACATCGGTAGTGTTATCCGATGGTTAGTCAAATCCTGACTGTTTTTTCTTACAGTTTCAGAAGTTTAAGTGCCTTAAACGCAGAAAAGCGTATAGGGATGAGCTGGTCTTTTGACCTCGCCTCCCTCCCGCCAGATTCACTTTCGAATTCTGGCAATATCAAAAGTATTAGGGAGGTAAGTATACTCTTGAAGTGAAATAAACGAAATCTAGGATTTCTTTTTTCACGAGAGAGTTGATACTTACCTCCCTAGATACGGACCCGGCCTCTCCACCCCACAGAGGCTCGGTCTTCAGGCTCTTAATAGTTGCATGTGTGTCAGCCAATAATCTAGTCAGAGGAAGTGCTAGTCTGCGCATGCGCGGTGGTGGGGCTGGCATCCGCCGGACTACGCTCTGACTCCCTGCCCAGTAGGGGCACCTAACTGTTTTAAATCTGGGTGTTTATTGAGTGAAGGCCAATATTTAGCAATATCAAAAGTATTAGGGAGGTAAGTATCAACTCTCTCGTGAAAAAAGAAATCCTAGATTTCGTTTAGGAGGTGGCGGAGATGGCACCGCCTGCGTGGTTTGGTCCGGCTATACAGGGTTTTCTGCATAGCGTTCTGCCCACGCTGGTGTCGTCCCTGCTACCAAAGGTTGGGGGGCAGTTTCTCCCCATGCCTGGTACGGATCCTGTCCTCGGACAGGATTCTGGACTGGTTACCGAGGGGGCCGTCTCGTACGGCCCCCTGGCAGTCCCGTCTGCCTTCGGCCAGACGGGTTCTGTTTCTCTGCGGCCACCTCCGGGTGGTCCAGTAGCGGTGGCCGGTCCGTCAGGTGTGGGAGCCGTCCGCCAGGACGGTTCCACGGTTGACTCGTCTAGTGACGACTCTTCGGAGTCTGAAGACGAGGAGGCTGAGGAGGAGAGGTTGCTGCGGCCCGTGAAGCCGCAGGTGGAGAATATGGAGGTTGATTCCGTCCTGGACGGAACCGGCCTCCATTTGTCTGGTTTGGCGCAAGCCAGGTCAGCGGCTCCGCCTGTGGCTGAGGCCAATCCGGTACCGTGCACCGGTTCCATGCGGCTTGGTTTGGCACCAGCCGTCACGGGAACGGGTGTGCCGGGCTGGGCGTGGTACTCACCTATCTCGCCTGGTCCGGCAGTCGGACGTGGGGTGCCGTTGGCGCCTGTGTCCGGCTATGGTTCCGCGACTGCTACAGGTCTGTACGGTTTTCCGTGCGGACCTACCCCATGGACCGGAGTGTTTCATGAGGTGGCGGCGGAACTGTGTGATACCGGAGTGCCTGGCGTGTCAGCCGTGGCTCCTTGCCGGGAGGCCGTGGCTGGCAGGCCCGTGAGCACGTCAACGGGTGACGTGTTTGCGGGGGTGTCTTCATCGGAGATAGATTGGTCAGATGCTCTGGCGTGGCTAGCCATGGTTGACCCGTCTGTGGTTTCGGCCATGGCCGATGATGCGCCCCGTCCGTCGGTTGCGTCAATCAGGACGGGGATTTTGCCCGCGGCCCGGATCCAGTCAGTGGGACTGGATCCACGGTTCATAGATTTGTTGGACGCTATTTATAGCAAACAACTGATGACCAAGGGTCAGCTCCCTGCGGCCTCCAGGGAGGTGCGGGCAAGATGTCGTATTCCGCGGGGTGAATACGACAGATATGGTGTAGTCCCGTCGGTCACTGAGGATGACCGATGGGTACTTGGCGTCCAGAGTGCCGTGGCGGGTGGCCCCGGTCCGGCACTTGTGGACAAGTCTCAGGTACACCAGGAAGAAGTCCTGTCCCTATGCGATGAGGGTGTGAGGGCAGCGATGAGCGCTGTCAACCACTTGTATCGTCTCCTTCAGTCGGTGTGGGCTGAAGCGGGTGCAGGCCACCCTGTGCCACCTGTGGCGCTTTCATGTGTCAATGACGGCCTGGTGCTATCTATGGACGCATTGGCAAGGGTGCAAGCGCGAGTGACGAAATCCAGGAGGCAAATGGTCATTGACCATATGCGTCCGGCTACGGCAGTCAGGGAGCGTCTTCTTGGGACGCCCCTGACAGGGCCTAGCATCTTCGGTGGCCAAGCGCGGGCCATCTTAGAGGATACCGCCAGTATTGCGCAGAATCGGTTAGCGGTAAACCTACAGCTAGAGCTAGTGTGGCAAGCGCACACACTAGGGGCTGTGGGGAAACCGCTAACGGGACAACCTTCAAAGAAGCAGAAGAAGCATAAGGGCAAGGCGAAAGCTAGGCCTGTTGCGACTTCTGCTTCAGCTGGGTTTTCGGAGCCGCCGCCGGCGAAGAAGCCCAGGAAGGTTGTAGAGGCGCCTACCCTCCCCAATGTTTCTCCTGACCGCCCTAGAGGCGGGAAGGGTAAGGGTAAGGCCTCAAAGGGCGGACAGAAGGGGCCGAAGCGTACCTGAGGGTACGAAAGCTCCCTTCATATCCGCCTGGACCGCGCCTGTGCGACAGGAACAGCGGTGCCAGTTATACCCGTGGTGCCTAGAACGAAATGGTTCTCTCTCTCTCTCGTTAAGAAAGAGGGGGGGGGGGGGGGGGCGGACTGCGAGCCGGACAACCCCGTTAGACGTCGAGGCGTCTATGGTGGGTGGAAGGCTCATGCGTTTCGTCGAGGCCTGGCGAGGTGTGACGTCAGACAGTCTGGTCCTGGGATGGTTATCCCAGGGTTACATGCCGGAGTGGTGGGACTTTCCACCACAAAATCTGTCTTTGGCACCTGTCTGGACACCCGTACCAAGGGAGCCAGACAAGTTAGAAGCCGTTCAAAAGGAAGTGTCGGGTTTGCTTCTGAAGGGAGCAATAAAACCAGCAAACCGAAACACTCCAGGTTTCTATTCAAACATGTTCCTTGTCCCCCAAGAGCACAGGGGGGATGGAGACCCATACTCAATCTCAGACCATTAAATTGGTTTATCCATACGCCTCGGTTCCAGATGGAAACGCCGAGGTCGCTAATGGCGGGATTGAGGAAAGGAATGTGGTGTGTATCGATCGATCTGAAAGATGCATATTTCAACATTCCTATGAATCGGAGTTGGCACAGGTTTCTGAGATTTGCGTTTCAGAATCAAGTATGGGAGTTTACAGTTCTCCCGTTCGGCCTGTCGACAGCTCCGAGGGTTTTCACAAGAGTGGTCCTTGCGGTGACAGCGTTTCTCAGAAAAGAGAACGTGGAGCTACACACCTACATAGACGACTGGCTGGTCAAGGCAAACTCGGCAGCCAGGTTGAACGTGGATACTGCTCTGACTCTGAAGTTACTTTCAGATCTAGGCTGGATAGTCAACGAGGAGAAATCCGAGTTGACGCCCACTCAACATTTCGTTTATTTGGCGATGCGATTCGACCTCGAGGAGGGCAGGTTTTACCCGTCAGAGCCCAGAGTGGTGTCTCTGTTAGCCATCCTCAAGAGTTTTCGAGTGGGAAACCACATTCAGGCGAGGCGGTTCCTTCAGATGCTGGGCATGATGGTCTCCATGGAGCAGGTTATCCCGTACGCTGCTCTAATGCGAAGGCCTATCCAGTTGTATCTGATGTCTCTGTGGAAACAGAGAACAGAACCCCTGTCAAAACTGGTGCCAGTTTTGGAGCCGATAATATCACATCTTCTATGGTGGAAACAGCGTCAGAATCTCCTATTAGGGGTTTCGCTGCACCTACCCCACCCCAGCTGTCCGTCTACACGGATGCATCGCTGGAAGGGTGGGGTGCCTGCCTGGGAGAACACCAGGTCTCGGGCACATGGACTCTCCCGGAGAGTCAGCTGCATATCAATCTGTTGGAAATGATGGCAGTGGAACTGGCGTTGGAAGAGTTCCTTTCCGATGATCAGGGGCAAGGTGATATTGATACGGTCGGACAATTCGACAGTAGTATCATATATAAATCGCCAAGGCGGGACCAGGTCGCCCACTCTGTGTATCAGGGTGTGGCACTTGATTCAATGGTGCAGGAATTACTCGGTTGTTTTGAAAGCAGCTCATATTCCTGGCCGATTGAACATTCTGGCGGATGCTTTGTCTCGCAGACAGAGAATTCTGCCAACAGAATGTCCCCTCAACCCTCCGGTTCTGCGACGGATCTTCGAGCATTGGGGCAAACCCAATGTGGACTTGTTCGCCACAAAGGAAAATGCTCAAATCATGACATATGTCTCGCCGATTCCAGATCCAAATGCTGTCGATACAGACGCTCTGGCGATAAGCTGGAGAGGGATGCACGCTTACGCGTACCCACCCACCATTCTTCTACCGAAGGTATTGGTGAAGGTCAGGGAGGAACCGTGTCTGGTCCTGCTAATAGCGCCGTATTGGCCGAGCAGGGCGTGGTTCACGGATCTTCTAGATCTGCTGGTGGAAAATCCTGTGCAGTTGCCAGAGATTCCGAACATAATCTCCCAGGCCAAGGGACGCTTCCTACACGAGCGTCCCGAAATGTTCAAATTGACTGCGTGGATGTTATCAAACAACGTTCCACGTCGGAAGGCTTTTCTCGACAGGCTGCTGATTTCATCACGGCTGCGAGAAGGAGGTCAACCTTCAAGTCATATAACAACAAGGTTAACAGATTTGCAGACTGGTGTGAAGAAAAGGGTATTGATACCTTTCAATCCACTATTCAGCAAATAGCAGACTTTCTCTGTGAGCTGTTCTTTTCAGGACTAGCTCCCGTCACAGTTGCTGGATACAAGTCAGCTTTGGCATCGGTTATCCCTTGTCTAGCCAACAGGGATAGTCCAGAGGTGGCCCAGTTAAATGTGATGTTGAAGGGAATGAGCAATCTCCGCCCGAGACAACCGGTAGTCATTCCAGCCTGGAGTCTATCTTTAGTGCTTAATGTACTGGCCAAGCACCCTTTCGAACCTTTGCGTTCGGCTAGTCTAAAGCATTTGACTCTAAAGGCGGTCTTTCTATTGGCAGCTTCCTCAGCTAGAAGGCGCAGTGAGATCCATGCGCTTTCGGCAGAGAGGAACCGATTTATTGTTTCTGGAGAAGGTCTGCGTCTTCTGCTAAGAGCAGAGTTTATGTCAAAGAACCAATCTTTGAGATATCCCGGCAAACCGATCATTATACCGAAGTTAACTAGGTTTGATCGTGATGCCAGTGTCTGGTGCCCGGTCCGTGCTTCGACTAATTACAAGAAACGGACTGACTCGTTACGGTCAAACGATAGACATCTGTGGATCTGCCATAAAAAGCCTTATGGCGCCGCATCCATGGATACTATCTCTCGTTGGGTGATCGAATGCATTCAGACTACTCACGAGATGGCGACTGGGCACCAGGTGCAAGGCGTAAGGGCACACGATGTCAGAGGAATAGCTGCCTCGACCGCCCTTTACAATGGTGTTCCGTTAGAGGACATCATGGCCATTGCACAATGGCACTGTGAGTCCTCATTCACGGATTACTATATGAGGGATGTGTCAGACTCAGCCAATCCACTCGCTTTAGCTGTTTTGAAACGATAGTTAGTGACCACACTGCTCTTCACCCTTTTTTCACTTTGGTAAGAAAAGAACCTAAAGCAGGCATGGTCAGGCGAGAGGATGTCAACCAGATTGTGTCACTGATGGCCGAACCGGTGAATGGTTGGAGGCGGTACGTCTGAAGTCCAATTATCATAAGGTAATTCAATAGTGAGAGTTTTTTGTATCATGTATATGTATCATGTTCATTCATCTTATATATTCATGCTCATTCCCAGGCTAATACATGGAATATGCAGGGAGTAGTTAACCCTCTTGGCATATTTGTGTTTTCAGGAGAGATACATGTTCGTTAGTTCTCTCCCTTTTCTTAGGAGGAAAAAGGGGGGTGGCGTGACGCGAATGTGATTCGGTTCCGTGAACTTGACGGTCCTTTTAGGTCTCCGTTAGTCAAGTTTGAAGTCTAAAATCTTTCTCCAAGGGGCAAAATTAGCATTTATGGCTTGCCCCTTCCCACCAGGTTACTGATCAAATCTGGTGTATATCAGAATTAACAGAATGGTGAGTATTGATCGAAGGAGAATGAAGGAAATGTCAATTTCCCTTTCTCCGAGATCTAACAATACTCACCATTCTGTTACGGACCCAGCCTCCCAGCCCCACGGAGGCAAGCCATAGTTTTCTCTTGTTTGGTGGCTATGCAAACAATATGAGCTCTATGGTAAACGGGTACTCGGCAGTTGGGAGCCGAGTACCCGGTTCCCAGGAGTCGGTAAAGCTTTCTAAGTCTATAATCCTAGAGCCGCTGTCAAGGCCAGCTGTATATCAGAAGTAACAGAATGGTGAGTATTGTTAGATCTCGGAGAAAGGGAAATTGACATTTCCTTCAATGTCCCATATTGTTGTTATACGTTATATGTAGGGGTCCACTGCCATATAGGCTCTGCCTTTGATGGACTACCTGTTGTGAATCTGTAAATGCATATTCACTTTCAAAATAAATAACCTTGAACAATAGGCTCTGCTAGTTAAACATCATATTTATGGTCATTGGTTCAGTACTTGATTTATTATTAGAAGATAATATTCAGGATTCACAGAGATAATTTTTACTCGAAATTGGCAATTGGAAAAATCAGAAACGAGTATAATTGGCAACACTATAAAGCTATTAATTGATTTTGAGAGATCTAACAACAATTCGACCTACAAATACAAATCAGAAATGATATAAAACATTTCCGCCGTGCGTTGTATCAATGTTTCGTACAGCCATAGGCATAATTGATTGATCTGGACCCTAAAACTTCATGATACGGATTAACCATTTCGATGGTACGGAATATCCAATTAGTTAGGTATGGAATATCCAGATTTAGAGTACAGATTACCAAAAACTAGGGTGCGGATTCTCCAATAGGCTAGGTACAAGTTGATTTGGGTATGGAATGACTGGTATTCATCATCATCTACTTGGTGATTTCATAGAGGCATACAAGTACAGACATGGTATCTACAGCATAGATCGTGAGAGATTCATACTATCTGAGAAAACTGAGCGTATCATCGGATAATGGGTTTTCGAGGGTGTAAGCACATTTTCTCAGATTAAATATAAGAGTAAGAATCCTATCAACAAATGCTGTCAATTCCATTTGCATTAACCTTTTTTTGAAAACATATTTATGTACAAAATTTAGTCACATCAAAGAAATTGCGGGGAATGGTAATGGGATGCCACAGAAATATTTGCATAACTTCTGCGCAAGGAAAAAATTCAGACATGCGTGCTAGTGGTCTGATTTGCCTCAAAATTTAGCACAAGAAAGGATGTGACTGTCCATGATGATTTTCCAACTTGGTCGTGATACGAAAAATCCGAAAAACTTTTACAGTGTGACAAAGGCGCTATAAACTGTGATTACTCTTGTTTTCAGCATGCCATGTCATCCGGATTACAGAATGACAGTGAAATGACTAAAGAATTCTTCTACAAACTCCTCCAGCCTATGGCGCCGATGAAGGTGTATTTGTTCTGGCTGGGAGTGGCAGGGGTTATTCCGGCAATTCTTGCGTACTATGGTTTACTCTGGGTTACATTTGCTACAGTGATATATGCCACGGTAATCTTGGCGGGGATATGGCTGGGTGTATCCTGGACATTGGTCCGAGGGAAGATGTATCGTGTTCCGATACCCGGAGTACCCGATGTCAGTGCGGTCAATGTCCTGCTACAGACTCTAATGGTGAGTCTATGTTAACCCTTTCACCGACAAATCCCCGAAAAAGCACATCCTTTATGATATAAAGGTTATACTGTCAAATATTTTGAAGTTAATTTGACTTGAAGCCGTTGCTGCAAAGCAGCAACGTCTTCCAGTCAAATTAATTTCAAAATACTCAGCAGATTTTCTGTATGGTTACCTTAAAAATGACATGGGGAATTTGGCGGTGAAAGGGTTAATTAACAATTTCGGCTCTACAATTCACAGATTAGAACTAATGTCAGATTTACGGTACTCAGAACAAAGACAAAACAAACGTCTGTATTATTACATGTATGTCCTTTTTACTGTTGTTTAAATTACGAACAGGTTAACTTGATTTACATGTATCTATTTAATTCTGAAATGGGAGGGCATATGATTAAAGCCCCCCCCATGTTGACCCAATTGATGGCATTAATTTGTGTTTCCGGATGATAACTTGATTTCTCTTAAAGGGATCTTTGCCAACTTGGGTGGGAAATTGTCCCTGGTGTTCCGAAGAACTCTATCGAAATGTCAGGGTCACGATGACCCACTTAAAATGACGTTATATTTTGTTTCCAGATGATAACTCAAGTCTTATTGAAGAGATGTTTGCCAAACTTGAGTAGGAAGTTGTCATTGTGGCTCTGAAGAACCCTATCAATTTTGGGCTCAAAAGCTCAATGGTCAAGGTCACGATGTCCTAATTCTGATTGTCATTCTTGTGTGAAAATTTATCACCGGAATGACTTGTTTCTGTTATCGAGCCATCTATTCCAGTGGTAAAAATTCAAACATACTTTCCTCTTAACCTGCAAATTCAAGCCTACTACAGATGCCAGTTTTGGCTTGGTTAACTAGTAAAGTGATAAGCGTCAAGTCGGCTTAAAGATGCTGCAAAGCCTCTACAGTGGTCTGTCAGAATGTTTACTTGTAAACCAAGAGAAGACTGTTTAACTCTGAAATGACTGACTCGATAACTAGGCCGATGGTAAATTTTCAATAATACCTAGTCTTACTTTGCAAATCGACACTAATGAATGGGCAAGAAATTAAATTTTTTTGTTAAATTTTATACACGCACAGATTCCAGTAAAATAATTTTCAAAATATTCAACAAAATATTCCGTATATAAGAAATTAAATTTTCATATTTGGTCTCTACACAATGGTTAAATTATTATTATTATTATTATTATTATTATTATTATTATTATTATTATTATTATTATTATTATTATTATTATTATGAGATTGCAGCGACAGGTTTTATGGTATAGGTACAGTACAGCTCATAAATCATTTATATTAATTCCAAAACAAGAACAGAAACATGTTAGTTAGTACAATTTTGAACATGATGTAAATTGTTGAATATTTTGAACATAATTGGATTTTAGCACTTTAACCCTCATATCAGCCAAAAACGGCTTCTGCGGTGGTCTTGAGAAATGTCCATTTGCAGACCAAGAGAAGACTGTTTTTGAAAATTTATCAGTGGAATTCCACTGGTAAAATTTCAAAAATAATATTCTCTTGGTCTGCAAATAAACATTTTATATGATAGTATTTAAATTTCTTTGAACATATTCGGGTTAAACAGGTTAAGACATTGCTGCCTTAGACACTTCCAGTCCAATTATTTTCAAAATATTCAACACATATGTTTTATTTTGCTCTAGAAATATAGTAAGTTATTTCTGGGCTGTACGGTACCTCATTGATATTTTATCAACTTCTTGTTTCAGGAGGGGCGATCTCAGGGTATATCTAGTCAACACAGTGTGGTGATATCACCGAACATTGACACATCGCTACAAGACGTAATCAATTTGATTGTACGTGACTTTATACTTACATGGTATCGTCAACTAGGTCAGGATGAGAACAATCTTGTCGGCCTGTTGCAGTGAGTATAGAATGAATTCTCTCCCATGCATACGAGGGACGTGGTGATTGGGTAGATGGATGGTGGTGGTGGTGTGTGAGATATGTCTGTTGTGTGTGATTTTCTACTCGAACTTAGTGTGAATAGAGGTATTCATTGTTAGCTATGACCCGCACATTTCCAACTTCGCTCTGCCCATTGTGTATGCAGAGCTATAAATAAAACTTTTCAATCGTGATCCATGCGGATCAGTACACCAGAAAATTTACAGATCCCTGGAATTTTGTGCTGATCCATACTCGGTCATATCTGTAGTACTACACGGAATATAAAATTAATCTAATGTTCTGAATGCACCATTTACACAATATTAGTAGGATAATTAATCATTTAATCGCCAAGAACTCAAAATGTTTGCTTTTATAATATTCATTTGCAGGCCAAGAAAACACTGTTTTTTTAAATTAACATTGGAATAACTGGCTCATTTATCAAGCCAGTCATACCAATGCTTAATTTGAAAAATAGTCTTTTCTTGGCCTGCAAAGGGGCATTCCTCAAGACCACTCTAAAGGCTGTTTTTGGTCGGCTTGGCCACTAAGCGGTTAAAACACCAGATTACACTAACTGGTTGATGAAGTAAGCGGTAAATCCTGTTTGAATTGTGTCATAAAACCACTCCTTATGAAATACAGTGATCCGGCCGTGTTTCGTTAGGACCTTTACTGATACGTATGCAAAAAAGTCCTATGAATCCTGGGATCAGTGGTTAATTCCTAGCCATGTATATGCACATTGGAATCTATTTTAACACTTTATCCCTTGAATTTAGCAGAATTCAAATTTTCAAAGTTGGCTATACAGGCAACCTGTTGAATATCATGACACTAATTTGGCTAGGAGCTGTGACTGCCTATGCCCCAGTCAAATAGTTTCAAAATATTCAACAGAATGTTTATTAAATTGTAAATTTACCAAAGACATTCAATGGAGGAATCCAGTTTTAGCTATGCCCTGCCCATCTCTAGCTAAGCTCCGCCCACGCTTCGCCGTGTTGGGGTTGATTGATCCCTGGACTGCCTAACTATCAACTTACAGAAAACTATACAGATAAACTTCAGATACTTGAATAACAGAGGAGATCACTCCACACCCCACCTACCCCCCACTCCTTAATCATGCTTGGAAGATGATTGGTTGAATCTGTTGGGGGTGGCGAGTCATATACTTCAATTTGCTAAGGAATTACTGCTTACTACATGTACAATATCTATGTAGGGAATTGCACAATTTGAACCCACCCCGAAACCCTTGATGTATGACTTGAACTCATTAGACGACTGGCAAACTGACAAGGATTTAGCATCAGGAAGTGACACAACACTTTCTAGTTGAAACACATCACACAGACGACCACATACAATGTATTTATCAAGCCATCTTAACTATTATATAGGTAACTACGAGTAGATTGAATAGTCGATCGTAAATCTCCATGTTCACAGCTTTAACCTTTTGACACACACTCGCAGACAACGACCCTCCCTTGCGGGCAGAGAGCCAAATGTAACTGGCCTCGTGCTGTCCACAATCATATGGGTAACTTACATGACAAATTTAGTTGAATTCCATCCAATGGTTTCAGAGGAGTTGCGTTACAATCAATTTCTGCATAAATGGATGGACGGGATGACATAATTGGCACTTTTTTTCTAATGTGGGTATGTTTTCAATATGTGAGATTACGGTAATGCAATCAATTGATCCCTGCACTCTCTGAATCTCAATTTCCAGAAAGCTAAACAGATAAGCATACCATGTGACTCAATCCATGTCCATTAAAACTACTTTGACTTGGCGCTGCTGCTGCCTATGGCAGGATTTGAACTGGAGACACTTGGTGTACAATTATGAATAGAAGGATCCATCGATACCATTGTCTATCTATGTCCTGTCAATTTCTAGCTAAACTCCGCTAAATTTGTATCTGTCATGTCTGTGGTGAAATCAATTTCAACACGTTCAAATCTGAACACCCAAACTCTAAATTTCAAAGTACATGTCGGCCGTTGAATATTTTGAAACTAATTTGACTGGAACCTGTTGCTGCCAATAGCAGCATTAGCTCCTACTCAAATTGGTTTCAAACTATTCAACAGAATATTTATTAAATTTTAAGTTCATCAAAGACATATAGACTTTAGTGAGACTTTTTCAATATTCACAACAAAGCTATGCTTATGCCATTAACCCTTTTGGTCAAGAAAATTAGAATATTTGCTTATTGAATGTCCATTTTCATGCCAATAGAAGACAATTTTTGGAAATTTATCACTGGAATGACTGGCTCGATAACCGAGCCAGTCATTCCAGTGATAAATTTCCAAAAATTGTCTTCTATTGGCATGAAAATGGACATTCAATAAGCAAATATTCTTGACTAAATTTTGTCATTAAGGGGTTAACATGGTTAATTGACCAGTGTCATTTTTGTGGTCAGTTTTATCACAGATAGTGTGTATCATCTTTCCGCAGGCATGAAGTTTGGCAACTTATCGAGGAAGTCAGAAGACGACTGGCGAATATTGATTATGTGCGGTTCATTTCAAGTGAGGTTGTCAGTGCACTTCACACACACTTTAGGTGAGTTGTGTTTAGAACTGAATTATCCTATTTCACTCATAGTACAATAAGGCCCAACTGGTCTTTGGGCCAAAGGAGAGCAATCATAAATTGCAGACTCCAACCATCCAATTTCACATCAAGAGTATACTTACCACCCTGATACTTTATGATATTTCCTAAATATCGACCTAGCTTCAATAATACTCAGAATTAAAAAGAAACCGCCCCCACTGGGCAGGTTACACAACTGACAGTCCAGCGGATGTGCAGCCCAAACTCGCACATGTATGCACGGGGATGACTCATTCTCTTCTTAAAATATTGACCTGCCATTGCAACACGCTTTCTAGCCTTGCTTTTGCTTTCATTCTTTTTGAAGCTTTGAGTTGTTTTGCAACTTGATTTGACTTATTATTAGTATGTCTGATGCTGCCAAGTCGCCGGAGGATGCTCCCGGTCCAAGCCATCAGGTGTACTTTAGTAAATTTATTGTTAAAAGATTCGCGTGTTGACTCGGATGGTGTTTCCGGGATTCACACTATCTCGTGGATATGTCTTTATTAGGTTAGCGCTTTTATGGGGGAGGCCTATATATTAGCTAATGCATGTTGTGCTTTATTTTTCAGACACATGAGCTGATATTTGAAGGGTATCCTTTTATTTAAACAATATTTATTCTTGGTTTCTGGCTCCTTCTATTTTATTATGAGTTTGCTGAGGGAATTATTACCATAAGAAGTAATTTTTCCACATTCTCCTCCCACCACAGGGTTTTGGACTCAGGATCAGGTATTCCTGTGTTGTTTATCAGAGTTCACTCATCCAAGAAGTCATCTTATGAGGTTATTTAGGAGAGAGAAAAAATTTCAGTCATTTTATTTATAAATATTTTAGAAGATTTTTTGACTGAGTGTTGAGTTATTTATCTCTCTTGATGGTTTGCATAGGTTCATTGTGTTTATGAAGTTCAATTACTACTGAATCTTTGTTTTGAGCTGTGAAGTCTAAAAAAGTTCGGCTCAAGTATTCAAGTTCAAATTCTTATGTCTCCCTTGTCTTCTTAAAGAAGTATAACAAGGTTTTAGGATTTGTTTACTTTTTGTCAGGCCGATAGTTTTTTCTATGGGCCTGGCTTATCTTTCATTTAATGGTCAAAAGTTTTCCTTATGGATCTTATTAGCCTTCTGCAATTGGTTTTTTGGTTCGTCATAACTAAAAACTAATTGTTTCCATTTGTGTCTTTTCAGCGGGTCATTGAGAACAAATGCCCGTCCTGCCACCGTTTTGTGAAGGCCCGCTTTTTCCCTCATGACTGCACTAGGTGCAGTACATGCAGGCCTCTTTTAAATTGCCATGTGTGTGAGTCGTGGCCGGTGGAGGTGTTAACTGATTTTTTAAATCAGCAGGTAAAAGACCGGACGGCAGACGAGAAGAGGCATCTGGAAAAAGAGTGTGGTAAGAAGAGGAAGGCATCCATGCCAGACATGGAGGCCTTGCGTCTTGAAATGATGGGAGAAATGAAGAAGACGATCATGGATCTTGTCCCGGAGTTGCTTCGCAGCTTGCTTCCCGGGTCAGGTTCATCATTGTCTTCTTCATTTGCTCCGGGACAGAGTGTTCCCGTCTCTGGGTCTGGTTCTCTTAGCAAACCAGTTTTCGTTATAGACCCAGAGACGGCTCCCGTTGGTCCGGCGCTGAGGCTTGCCTCGCCCGTGGACCCGGGAGCGAAAGCCATGGCCTCGGGCGCTCGCTTATCAAGTGCTCTAGAGGAGCCTAAGGCTAAGGGTATCAGTGCCTCATGCGATATCCCTCCTGCCCAGGTCAAGCTTGATCCCTTTTCAAGCTTGGCGTCTAATCTTTCTGGGCAGGAAGAAGAGGACACTCTGTTATGGCCTACCGATGAGTCGATGGCCATGACCTTTTCCATGGAACTACTTCTTCAGGGGTGGGTTTCACGGCTCAACGGCTAGGCCGGCTAGGAGCCGATGGCCGTCCATACCCGTATCCCTTGGCTTGCCGAGAGTTACCGTGAGGAAGGCCCGGACTGTGATGTCATGTTTTTAGCCCCCCCCCCCATGACGCCGTAGATCCGGCTCCTGGAATAGCCACGGCGCAAGCCATGCCGTCCCTTGCAGGTCCGTATGGCTTCCCTGGCTATCCTGGAGTACCTTCAGCTCCGGCCATTACCCCACCAGTGAATGTGGTTGAGGAGGACGAAGGCCCTAGGCTCGTCGAACATTCACAGGTGGCCACCGAGGAAGACTGGTTGGATGCTTGCCAATGGCTGGTGAACATCAAGCCAGAACTCCAGGTGGATCCACCGGCTTCCCAGCGGGACGAGCGCCCGTGGTTGGGAGGGAAACCGGTGACGAGCACCATGCCATCTCTGCCGTATGCGGAGCATATCGTTGATATGTTCGCTGCGGCAGAGACGTCCATTCTGCCGAAAGGACGTCTTGCGAAGGCCCCTCGCGAGGTGGCATGGCGCTGCCGTATAAGTTCTGATCTATATCAGAAGTATGGCGTCGTTCCAAAGCCTTGTACAGATGAGCGTGCGGCTTTGGGCAAAGACACGCGGCCTGGGTCCCAGTCTGACATGGGAACCTTGTGCGCTAGCGCCCTGCGCAATGCTAATTCCGCGCTGCGGGACACGGAGGAAAGTACGAGAGGACCCATCTCGGCTCTCGCACGTTTCCCATCTGCTACAGGGGGTAGTAGCAGCATCCGTGGCCCGCCAAACTTCTCATGCAGTCCAGAGAGCCATCCAGGACGGCATTAACCTGGCTCTGGACTGCATGATGGGATCCGTAACCAGGAGTTTACGGGCGAGGCGTAGTAGTCTTAGCCTTGGAACACTTCCTAGAGAATGTCAAGGGAAAGA
Organism: Chaetoderma sp. LZ-2023a; assembly: GCA_034401795.1. Taxonomy (NCBI): domain Eukaryota; kingdom Metazoa; phylum Mollusca; class Caudofoveata; order Chaetodermatida; family Chaetodermatidae; genus Chaetoderma; species Chaetoderma sp. LZ-2023a. The sequence goes on from CM067366.1 coordinate 36,349,500, forward strand.
GTGTTCTGGTTCGATCAGACAATACAACAGTAGTGACTTACATAAACCGCCAGGGCGGAATGAAGTCGCCCAGTCTCTGTATGATGACGCGGAAACTGCTTTGCTGGTGCCTAGATCATGAGATTTCCCTGAAAGCAGTTCATATTCCGGGAAGGCTAAATCTATTAGCAGACTCATTGAGCCGAAGAATGAGCATTCTTCCCACGGAATGGCAACTAAATCAATGTGTGGCGGATCGCCTGTTCAACCACTGGGGCAAGCCCAACATAGATTTATTCGCAACGAACAAGCATGCGAAGATGACGACGTACGTCTCTCCGATTCCAGATCCGAGCGCTATCGCAATAGATGCGTTAGCTATCAGTTGGGAGGGAATGTATGCATACGCATTCCCGCCAGAAATCCTGATTCCAAAAGTTCTCCAGAAAATCAGGCAGCAGGAATGCCAAGTGCTTCTGATCGCCCCAAATTGGCCAAGCCGATCATGGTATACGGATCTGCTGGACCTTCTGGTCTGCAATCCTGTTCCTCTGCCTCTGATGGACAACATAATCTTTCAGGACAAGGCTTTGCACAACAACCCGTCAATGTTCCAATTGACTGCATGGATGTTGTCAAGGAATCAGCAGTTAAGGACGGATGTTTATGGCAAAAGCCAGAAGGGGGTCAACCTCTAGAGCATTTAATTATAAAATCAACAGATTTGCTGAATGGTGCTCAAAAAGATGTATTAATCCAATGGAAGCATCTATTCAGGTAGTAGCCGATTTCCTCTGTCATCTTTTTGATGCCTATAATCTCAAGCCTAACTCTATTGCTGGCTACAAGTCAGCTTTAATGTCAGTTATCCCTTGCTTGGCTATTAGGGGAAGTGATGAAGTATGTAATCTAAATACTTTAATCAAAGGCATGGGTAATCTAAGACCAAGGAATCCTCCAGTGATCCTGTCTTGGAGTTTATCGTTAGTACTTCAAGTATTAGCAGATAAACCCTTTGAACCACTAAGCTCCATTTCCATGAAAATGTTGAAGCTTAAAACAGTTTTTCTGATTGCTGCAGCCTCAGCCAGACGAAGAAGTGAAATACATGCTTTGTCAGCAGAGCCAGACAGTTTTGTGGTGACAGGGAAAGGCCTTAGGCTTCTACCTAGAGTTAACTTTATGGCGAAGAACCAGTCTTTAAAATATCCTGGTCAGCCTATAGTTTTACCCGCTTTGTCTAGGTTTGATCCTAATTCAAAGGCTTGGTGTCCAGTCCGTGCATTAACGTGTTATAAACAATGTACACAGGAATGGCGGACGGACCCTAGTGCTTTATGGCTATCTTACATTGAACCCCATGGGAGAGCTTCTAAAGATACCATTTGTAGGTGGATTGTGGAATGCATCCAGCATTGCCACAAAGCCGCCACGGGTAAACAAGTTGACATGGCCAAGGCTCACAGTGTCCGTAGCGTAGTGACATCCACGGCTCTGTTTAACGGAGTGCCGGTGGATGACATTATGTCAGTAGCACAATGGCACTATGAGTCTAGTTTTACAGATCATTACCTATGTGACACGTCAAATCCACTTGCCTTATCGATTTTACATAAACATTAAATCTGTAAATAAATTTGTAAATATTGTACATAAGGCCGTAGACTCACACACAGTGCAATTTAGTGGGGGGAATCCCCGCTTTTCCGTACTGTACCTATCATCGCCAGCGGTGATCAAAGGGGAATCTCATCAAAATAGGTTAGTCCTATATTTGGTGATGGTTATTTTTTGTCACGTTTTTATATTACTTACTAAAATGGTGATGGTTTGTGTTCATTGTGGTTCCATCTGAGAGTATGCGAAATGAAGCTTTCGTCCGATGTCTTATAGTACTTTAGCACGTGTACATAGAGAGCGTATAGGACATTGAGGTCATCGCTCCCTCTTTAAAAGAGGGAGGGGGAGCAGATGTGAAACGGTCATTACTCTCAACATCGGTCGTGTTATCCGATGTCCAAATCATTTCCTGATTGTGTTTACATACGCAATTTCAGATGTTTGTTGTGCTCCAAAAGCAAAAGCTTGATCTTCCAGGGATGAGTCGGTCTTCTGACCTTCGCCTCCCTCCCGCCGGATTCCCTTACGAATTCTGGCTATATCATAAAGTATCAGGGTGGTAAGTATACTCTTGATGTGAAATAAACAAAATCACGTAATTCTTTTTTCATGAGAGAGTTGATACTTACCACCCTGGTACGATCCCGGCCTCTCCGCCCCACAGAGGCTCGGTCTATCGGCGTTTTATGTTACAATTAGGTCAGCCAATATTTTGGAATAGACTGAGTCAGCCCTGCGCATGTGCGAGTTTGGGCTGCACATCCACTGGACTGTCAGTTGTGTAAGCTGCCCAGTGGGGGCAGTTTCTTTTTAATTCTGAGTATTATTGAAGCTAGGTCGATATTTAGGAAATATCATAAAGTATCAGGGTGGTAAGTATCAACTCTCTCGTGAAAAAAGAAATCTGATTTCATTTATTTTCTCGTATTGTCGAGGGTTTTTTTATTTTCCTGATTTTCACATTGTTTCCTGATTTTTTTTACCATGCCCAAAATAGTGGAATCCTAGCGTACAGCCACACACCCTTTCTTGTGTTAAAATATGAGCCAAATCAGACCGCTAGTTTACTAGCCATCCATAGATCCAGATTTTTTATCTGGTCTCGATTCAGGTTTTTATTAGGATCTGGAAATCCTAGTTCATGATAAGTCTTTTGTTGTTTGTTGTATTAAAATTTTAGCCAAATCGGATCAGTTGTTTTTTCATCTACTTTCCACCTCGATGAAAATTTGACAATCACATACATTGTAGCATGTTGCTTACACTAACCATTTAACCATCGAATTTGTTTTAAAAGATTTAAATTTTTTCATAGAAAATCTCCATTTTCAGACCACGAGAAGACTATTTTTGAAAATTTAGCACTGGAATGACTGGTTCCTCAAGTCAAGTAAAATTCGGTCAAGAAAATCCAAATATATGCGTATTGAATTTCCATTTGCAAGACGAGAAAGGACTGCTTTTAAAACTACTTGAATGACTGGCTCTGTTATCAAGCCAGGCATTTCAGTGGTAAATTTTCAAAAACGGTCTTCTCTTGGTCTGCAAATCGACATTCCTCAAGACCACTGCAGAGGCCGATTTTGACCAGCCTGACCATTAGCGAGTTAATAACGGTCAAGCTGGACATAAAATGCTGGACTTGAGGAATGTCCATTTGCATGCCAAGACAAAACAATTCTTGACATTTTTACCACTGGATAATCGAGCCAATCATTTCTGTGATAGTTTTCAAAAATTATATTATGTTGGTCTGCAAATGGACATTCAATGAGCAATTTAAATTTTCTTGACCAATATTGACTGTTAGCTTCCTGGCTGCTAAGTTTTTGCAAGCGACATATTCCAGGGGTTACATCTCTGGACCGGCTAAATAGTTTGAAAAAGATTTGGCTGAAAGTTGTTGGTGGCTAAGCTACCAACAACTTTCAGTCAAATTGTTTTCGAAATATTCAGCAAGTCAATAGGTTTTCATCAGTGAGACGGTTAAAGATTTAAGATAGCAACAGTCTTAGGCATGTTTCAAATATAACCCTTATTACAGTGAAAGAAAGATACATTGTGTCACATAAAAACTCAACACTTTAACCATGTTAATCTTTAGCACACACGTCGACCAAAGCAATTTCTGCAGTGGTCTTGAGAAATGTCCATTTGCACACCAAGAGAAGGCTATTTTGGTTAATTTTGCATTGGAATGACTGGCTCAGTTATTGAGTCAGTCATTTCAGTGATAAATTCTCGGAAAATAATCTCTTTGGTCTGGAAATTAGGGCTGTGCGGTTTGGCCTAAAAGAAAACCGGTGACAGTATCACTAATTAAACCGGTTTAATCGAAATATCGGTTTACGTGGATAGAATGATCGAAAATAATTTGAAATATGAAAATATGCTGTTTTCATTAGCTACAGTACATGTATTTTGCGATTTGACAACTGCCGTAAATTGCCACGAAATTAGAACGGTAACTACGTACAATGTACGACTGTTGACTTCGACGCTATCTATCTCAAAATTGTAGTTAAAATAAATAAAATAAATAAATTCACGTGGTTCATGTGATGTCATGAAAAATAACACACTAACTACTAAAATGTTGATTTTCAACACTGTTATTAGGTCACTATTTTCGAAAGCGTAGTAAAATCTAACGCATGAAAATAGGAACCCAGATAAGAGAGCGAGTTTAGGCTCCTAGTAGAGTAGCGCTCATATGGTTAGAGTTCGTATAACCACCTACAGTATGATCTAGTCTAGTAAGTCATGTGTTTGTATTCAAGTACTCAGTATTTAGTAATACTCCTCAATAAACTGTCGTTCACGCGGGTGAATGTCATTCAGCACGTAACTAAAGGGTAGTCATTTCCCGGAAATCACACCAAGAATTCACCGTTCCAGAGTACCCACCCATCATATGATGTCATAATGAACTGCGTGATGTGTACAATGACATCATAATGAATGACGTCGTCGATAAGTACATCACGAACGCATATTTGAAGACGGTCTATGCGTTGTAGAAATTGTTTGCTTTTACTTTTTATTAAATATTCTCTTGAATATTTTGTAACTAATTTGACTGGGCGCTGTTGCTGCCATGGGCAGCAACAGCACCCAGTCAAATTAGTTTCAAAATATTCAACAGCTTCCCTGTATAGTTTTCAGGAAATTGAAAGCTAGGGCATTTGGGGATCGATCAATCCCAACACTGTGAGGTGTGGGTGGAGCTTAGCTAGTGATGGGCGGGGCATAGCTAAAAAATGGAAAGGTCCATTCTCACATGCTGTATGTTTGACTATTTTTCGAGTGCATATGTCATATAATAAAGAGATTATGATAATTTGACAGCATAAATGCAATGATTCGCGTAAATCTAACTTAAATCTACTTAAATCAACACTTCGTAGTCTGGAAGATATACGAAGATGAAAAAGACCAGGCCGGTCCGTAAAACAAAACTATGTGATTCTAACTCTATCGACCAAAAAGTCACGTGATAAAAAATACTACGATTTACAGGAATTTCAATCATAAAATCAATAGTAGTGAGTATCCCGGCGGAAGAATTCGTTAACAACCAATCACATTATGCCTGCTCGTCCATCCGTCCATCTGTCACACTTTAGGTTTCCACTCGATAACTTTAGTTAGCCTGCATGGATTTATTTCAAATTTGGTATAGTGATTCCTTATGACGAGGCCTCGGTGAGGATTGCATTTCAATGATGCCCGTCCAGATGTGATGAGCGTTATCCCCCTTGAATGACATAGAATTCAAGGAAAATTTGGTTTCCGTTCAATACCTTTAGCTATCCTGCATGGATTTATTTCAAATTTGGTATAGTGATTCCTTATGACGAGGCCTCGGTGGGGATTGCGTTTCAGCGGCGCACGTCCAGATGTGATGGAGTTATCCCCCTTGAATGACATAGAATTCAAGGAAAATTTGGATTCCGCTCAATAACTTTACATAGTCTGCATCGATTTATTTCAGATTTGGCATACGCATTCCTTGTCACTAGTCCTCAGTGGGGATTGCATTTCAGAGACATGCGAGTTTTCCCCCTTAAATAATGAACAAATTTGTCAGAAAAACTTGGTTTCCACTTGATAACTTTAACTACATGTGCCTGTAGTTACACACACACACACACACACACACACACACACACACACACACACACACACACACACACACACACACACACACACACACACACACACACACACACACACACACACACACACACACACACACACACACACACACACACACACACACACACACACACACACACACACACACACACACACACACACACACACACACACACACACACACACACACACACACACACACACACACACACACACACACACACACACACACACACACACACACACACACACACACACACACACACACACACACACACACACACACACACACACACACACACACACACACACACACACACACACACACACACACACACACACACACACACACACACACACACACACACACACACACACACACACACACACACACACACACACACACACACACACACACACACACACACACACACACACACACACACACACACACACACACACACACACACACACACACACACACACACACACACACACACACACACACACACACACACACACACACACACACACACACACACACACACACACACACACACACACACACACACACACACACACACACACACACACACACACACACACACACACACACACACACACACACACACACACACACACACACACACACACACACACACACACACACACACACACACACACACACACACACACACACACACACACACACACACACACACACACACACACACACACACACACACACACACACACACACACACACACACACACACACACACACACACACACACACACACACACACACACACACACACACACACACACACACACACACACACACACACACACACACACACACACACACACACACACACACACACACACACACACACACACACACACACACACACACACACACACACACACACACACACACACACACACACACACACACACACACACACACACACACACACACACACACACACACACACACACACACACACACACACACACACACACACACACACACACACACACACACACACACACACACACACACACACACACACACACACACACACACACACACACACACACACACACACACACACACACACACACACACACACACACACACACACACACACACACACACACACACACACACACACACACACACACACACACACACACACACACACACACACACACACACACACACACACACACACACACACACACACACACACACACACTTTTGTAAAGGGAGGAATCTCACAAATTTGTTTTACTAACAACACCCATCGGGGGACATGTGATCAGTACTGATCTTCATTTTTTTCTTGTAACTGGTCCGCCAATGCAAGAAGCGACTTAATCGTTTTCATTTCTCGGGCATTCAAGCAATTTGTCTCGTATGTCTTATTCCGTGCTGGATCATCTTATGTTTGTTGAAATCTAAGAGAAATAATGACATGTTTGGATTGGGAGTTCATTGTATAGCTTCATTGTTTTTGTAGCATGTTTCTTGAATTTTTTGTATCTTGTCACATTTGGAATCCTAATTAAACATAGTACAAACTCGAATTGACAAAAGGATTATTTGTAACAAAGAAGAAATTTGGATTTTCAGATTTCAATCTTACCTTGAACCAGGGTTGGGTTTTGGACTGTCTGTTGTCTAAAACCTGTCTTAATCCTGTCTAAAACGGTTTAAACCAGTCCTAAAATGTCCACAACTTTCCATAAATGTCCCAAACCTATTTCAAAGTCAAACTCAATGACACATACCAAGTATAACAAATATTTTACAATTAAGAAATATTCCATAGAATATTTTGAAAATAATTTCACTGTAAACTGCTGCTGCCTTTGGCTAGAAGCAGCAACAGCTCTGAGACAGTTATTTTCAAACTATTCAACACATTTCCGATATGACAGCTTTGAAAGAAAAATAATAGGATTCTTGGATCAGAGTTAAATACATCCACCCTTCTCTCTATAAACCCTCTCAATGACGCAGACAAAGTATAACAATTACTTTACAAGTAAGAAATATTCCATAGAATATTTTGAAAATAATTTGACTAGAAGGTATTGCTGCCAAAGTCAGCAAAAGCTTAGTCAAATTATTTTCAAAAACTTTAACAGATTGTTCAGTCTATATAGTATAGAGGAATTCACAGGGGTGAAAGAGTTAGCTGGATTAGTTAACTATACTAGCGCCTAATTATAGGCTCATTCACCTGTGAATGTTACAATATAATGCTTACAGAAGTTCCTGCTCCTTATCTGAACTTAGATCTGTTTATGCACAAAGAACACATTGTTAGTCCACCCAGCCAAAGTCTAGCTGTCCCCATTCAGGGAACAGAAGTTATGATTGAGTTGCAACCTGTAGTTAATACTTTCAATGATAATGAACATAATATTCCTTACAATTTAACTGTTATACAGCAAATTTTCTGTTAAATATTTTGAAATGAATTTGCCTGTCTGGGGCAGCAACAGCTTCCAATCAAATTATTCTCTAAATATTCAGCAGTTTTCCTATTATGCATACATTATTTTGCTGTATAAATAGGTGATATAGTATTATTAAAGATTTGACTGTACATGTAGTTACACTCTCTAAGATAACTGAATTAAATTGTGTTCAAACTAATATATGTATGTTAAACCTTTCACCAATCATGGGTTCCATACATCTCATTTTCAAATGAACCACATAGGAGAAATGTTGAATATTTTGAAATTAATTTGACTGGAAGCCATTGCTGCCTTAGGCATCAACAACTTCCAGTCAAATTAATTTCAAAATATTCAACAGAATACATTTCATATCATAATGAATATACTATCATAATGAATATACATATTCATGGATTACATGGTATAATGGATTACGCCCTAGCACATTGTCGAAAAATAAGTATTTACAGAGTCTGGAAAAGAATACCTGGTGTACATTCTCAGCAGGTGTTTGTGGAGTGCGTGTCCCATGTTTCTGACAGTGTATTTTCATTCTCGCTACTTTGTTTACAAGTTTGTAATCACACTCCCTACACTTAGCAAATGATTTTCCATTACTCTGAACTTCTAAAAAGTACTTCAAAATTAGATCTTTTTGGTCTACCACCCTTAAAATACATCTTTGATCAAATTCTTTTTCAAATCATCTATACTGATAAAACTTATTATGAATACCGAGTTGCAGACAGGAACTAAAAAGATGAATGTAAGCAGATCTACTTGAGCCCTGTAGGTGGGGCTTAGAATACACCTTCCGTATCCTCTGCGTGTCATAAGAGGAGGTAAGAGTGAGGTAACCCTGACAGAAACCTCGAGTGCTGGAGACGGAGGTTCCAGGCCGCACGGCACACTCTAATAAGCCATGGATCCACGCACTTAGCGCTTATGATCATGTCGATAGTCACTTACATGACTGGCGGTATGATCAGCGAACGAAAAGAAGAAGAAGCAGATTTACTTGATCCATAACAGATTTCTAATAAGAAGTTATTGGTTTGGTTGGCGTCTATCGAGTGCCTGATTCCAGGTACATTCATGCCATTCTAAGTTGGTTTTATTTCTCTTTATTGTTGGTAACTTCCCCAGTTTCTACTGGGTGGAGAGAGGCAACGAGGAGTGAAGGAGATTGCCTATGTTTCCAGCGATTATCAGTTGGCCGAACGGAGACGCAATCCCGGGGTCACTGGTTTCACAGCTCTACTTGTTACCACCTGAGCTATCGTCTCCTCTGAATGGAAACTGAAGTAGATTTAAAGTGATCAAATAATCTGATAATTGTATTAATTGTCTGAATAGAGTTTAGTCACCTTATGCTAGTTACAGGTATGTAAACATGTATCAGAGTTATAAAAACAACTCAGATTTTGGAATCACCAATCTGCATGATTGATCCCAGCAGATGGAGTTGGTGTATCCAGTATTTCTCTTGTTCTTTTCCAGTATAAATTTGATCTGAGTCCTCAGGGTCGTGAGGGAGAACTTGTGTAATTTTGAAGGACACGTTCTGTCCATTGTGATTGGGTAAATTAAAATGTTGTGCAACAAGGGTATCTTTGTGTTTTTTAATATCCCGTAAGTGTTCCTTCACTCGTATGTGGAACTCACGTTTTGTTTCACCCACATACTGTTTGTGGCAAGAGGTGCATTTGAGTAAGTATATGATGTTGCGAGTGTCGCAATATGTCTACATCTATATTTTAAGCCCATGTGAGTGCTTGTGAACTCACGCTTACTGTCCATTTTGTGACAGAAAAATTTTTTTTTTCCTCGTGCATGGGTAGATAGGGTTCAGGAAAGTTTTTCCTTGGAATCCCGTTTTGGCAGGAAAATCAAATTTGGCTGAAACAAGGGTGTCTTTGAAAGTGGGATTCTTTCTATAGCCAAACATGGGTGGTGTGGTGAATTTGCTTCTGCATTTGGGGCTGCTTTCTAGCAGTTCCCAGTTCTTTTGGATGATTTTCTTTGCTTTATGGCTTTGAATGTGGAAGTCCATAATGCATGGGATACGTGTGTTTTTCTCCCAAGTTTTTAGCTTTGGGTACAAGTAGATCAATTCTTGAGTGTGTACAAGCTTTCTGATAGCTATTCAGAAGCTTGGGAGGATAGTCTCTTTTATGATAATATCCAATGAGTTCAAGGGCCTGTGTGTAGAAGTCAATATCCTTGTTGCAGATTCTGCGTAGTCGAAGGAATTGTCTATATGGGTTTGAATTTTTGGTAGAGTGGGAATGTGCGGATTGGTAGTGTAAGTATTCATGTGTATCTGTGGGTTTACAGTACAGGTCGAAACTGATTGTACGGTCTGTATCAATGTATACATAAGTGTCCAGAAAGCTCACTTTGGCCGTGGATTGTTCGGCGGTAAATTTGATAGAATGATGGGATGTATTCATATAGTTGATGAATCTAGTTTTTGTTGACCAGATGTCCAAATCACAAAAATGTCATCGATGTAGCGGAGATAGAGGGCCGGTTTGTGTGGTGCTTTAGAGTAGTTTTTTCTCTAGTTGGGCCATGAAGGTGATGGCATATGTTGGTGCTACTTTGGTGCCCATTGCCGACCCTCCAGTTTGGAGATATTGTTGGCCATTAGATTGAAAATTATTATATCAGTACTATGGATAGTAAATCAAGTAGTGACCTAGGTGTAAGCTTGCTGGGCATACAAAATTCTTGGATATATTGAACGGGATGTTGGTGTAAAGTGAGGTGACGTCCATGGTGACTAGGATTGTGTGGTCGGGTAATTTACCAAATTTTTCTAGTTTATTGATGAAATCTGTGGTGTCCCTGACGTATGAAGGGATGTCATGAAGATGAATTTTCAGGTGTTCATCTATGAAGCTATTGATGTGTTCAGTAGGTCAGGCATTGCCGCTTATAATTGGTCTGCCTGCTGTAGGGGTGGTTTGCTTGTAGATTTTTGGTAGTAGATAAAAATGTGCGGTACGTGGGTTATCTTCCCTTAGTCCATTAGCAGTGTCACGAATTATCTCCCCTTTCTGTACTAAACCTGTGATGGCGGTTTCCACCCTTTCAGCATGTTTTGTGATAAGGTTTTTCCTTGACCAATATATAATAGCGGATGTCTCTTAATTGTGTGAGTGCTTCTGCGTTATAGTTATATGCATTTAGTATAACTGTGGCCTGTCCCTCATCAGCCTTTTTGATGACAATTGATTTGTCATTGGCTAATTCTTGTGTTAGTTTTCTCTCAGATGGGGTGATGTTGCCCTTGAAGTTTCGGGTGTGTTTTAGCTTATTAAAAGACATAATACCCCTGTTGCACAACGTTTTAATTTGCCCAATCACGATGGACAAAATGTGTCCTTCAAAATTATACAAGTTCTCCCTCGCGACCCTGAGGACTCAGATAAAACTTATATTAGAAAAGAACCAGAGAAATACTGGGTACACCAACTCCATATGCTGGATCCTATAGGGATCAATCATGCAGACTGGTGATTCCAAAATTTGAGTTGTTTTTATGCTAATTAGAATCGCCAAACTCCATGTCATGGTAACCCTTCTGTGACATCCTAATAAAATGTCACCTACTATGTCACACTGACCACTATGGTTGCTCCTTTTTAATCTTAATTAAAACCTGTTAGTCAATTCTTGAATACTTACTGTATTTATTCTAATTTAACCGCCGGGCGGTTAGCAGTCGCGTAAGGGGGCGGCTTAATTACGGAGAAAAATTCACCATAGATCGGCGTTATTTTGTCCGGTACCAGTTAGGTGGATCGGATATAAATGTATAATGCTCACATATTGATTATATATATTTGGACAGTACATTCCGAGTTCCCGAGTCCATTAAATTAGGTCTGTAAAACGCAAACGATTCTTCCGAGTATTAATCAGCTTCCGCTATAGGCCGTGTTTATGCCATCACTCTCATAGCTACTCGAAGATACCTTCCTATGTATGTGGATTGTGAAGTATCTACCCGGGTACTAATATTGTGCCTTGGCGCTACTCGAGTAACGACCTTAAGTTGTCCTACTAAGCGGAAGCTGATACATCACATGATACAAAAATAGTTATTTCTCTTTTCTTGCGTCGCCATTTTATCAAAATCGGGATTACATTTGATGAATTAAATGATGTTTAATAAAGTATAAGTACTATTTAGGCGGCCCCAATTAATAATTTCACTCCGGCGATTATGGATATATATGCGTTATACAATAAGCATATGCGAAAACGGTATGAAATATTTAGCGTGGAAATGTTTTGAATTTTTGTGCTAATCTTTTATTTTTATTTGTCTTTGGTCTGTATTTTTGGGAATTTGGAGCTTAGTTTTTTTTCTTAACAGGTCTCAAAAACAAGGGGGTGGTATAATTGGGAGGGGTGGTTAAATTAGAATAAATACGGTACCTGTATGGGTGCATTCAAATGTAATCTGTGCAATGCACAATTTGCCCAAGCGTACTGGACTAAGAAGGTGTGTACGTGTTATTCACGAAAGGTGCGGCTTCCGGACCTGTGACTATTGCAAGATCAGTTTCACTCGTCTTGAAGAAACGAGAGGCAACTTTTACACTCAGCATTTAACCGAGTCAACACAATTCTACCAACTAGTTCGCCAATCAAGTGACCAGAATAATCTGTATCTCACACTACAGAAGTAGGGTACCAGTCCCACCACCCACAGTGACTGAAGAAAGATCACCTCGGATCGTCACTGATCGGGGAACAGACCCGTAATAAGATAAGAAGGACACACTCCTCTCACTACCGTGAAAATCTTCTGTATGGACAACATAATCCATTTTTTCTTTCTCTGATGAGTATAACTAAACAAAATATGAAACGCCCTAAATCCGAATCATTTTTCCACTTCTACCATGTTAGAAACCTATGTCCACCTACACGAACTATGCAAAACCTAGAAAATCCCACATCGGGAGAATCTAAGCAGAAATGTTGTCTCACCTCTCTCAAACAGAAATTTCTGTTTACAAAAGACTATTTTTACGATTACACTAACCCATGAAAAGAACAGCCAAAAGTTTAACAGTTACACCAAAACCAATTTTCTGGCTACACTTAACCAACAATCAAAAAATCTGGTTACGCTAGAATTATTTCCGGTTACAGGATTCAATAAATCCAGTTACACAAAACACAAATCTGGTTACAAAACATAATTTCTGGTTACAAATACAACATTTCCAGTTACAAAACAGAATTTCCGGTTACACCTAACCTGATTTTTTTTTCTGATCCCGGTTACACCAAGGAGCAACTGTAACCGGATCTGAGAGCATAAAAGCAAGTGCAGAATAGAGCACTGACATTCAGATTTCGATCCAACCAGATCAAACGTAAGAAAGCGTCAAAAGAAGAGTTCCTGAACAGTTGATCAATTCATATGATCTTATGATCATTGTATTCGCCTTAACCATGTTACAGCCATTAGCCAGACAATTAATCAGTAATATAAACATTTGCATTGGTTTCCTTTATTTTCGGTAATGTTGATAAAATTGTCCATGATGGCAATGTTTAGACAAAGTATACATATAATATCAGTAGTATGGCTTCCAGATTTCCAGGCTGATTCACTGAATCTTAATTACAAGGAAAACATGTTGCTTATTATTTTGAAACTAATTTGACTGGAAAGTGTTGCTGCTATAGGTAGAAACATCTAAGAGTCAATTTAATTTTCAAAATATTTAATGTATTTTTTCATTATATGTGGAATTATATGTTCAGCTATTGAGGACATTTATGACAAGAAATTATGTAAACCCCTAATATATAAACCTTTTTAAGTGTCTAAAATATATAGCTTTGAAAATACTATGTAAACATATTACATATGTGCTATGTAATTGGTTAAAATACAATTTAAAATTTAGCAGAAATAGTCCGGACTAAAGTTTTATGTTTTGGACAGTTTTAGACATTTTAAGGTATTTTCGGTGGACGGTTTAAACCTGTATTTTCGAAAAAGTTTGTCCTGATCCCAGGATGATTCATAATAAGGAAAAATTAGTTACCGCTCCGAGATGTAGAAATTGTTTGAGTGTAGCTTTCGTGACCATCTCGGTCACTTCTTCAGCACTAACTGACGGTCGCTGGCAACGTCACTCTGGTCAGATCTTGTGGAGTCACGTGACAGCATGGACTGGTAGACTGCTGGTATACAGTAACCCTCGTCTCTGTTCATGGTTGGTTGATGCTTGTAGATTTCTATGGCCTCTAACCTTCCGTTTGAATAAGTTGGTCTCAATGTTTATGACCGAGGCACTGTTGGCGGGGATGACGTGGCCAGTGGATTCTGTATGTTCTGCCACAGCTGAGTTGGAATTGATCTTAAGATGTTCTTTGACTCTGGTGCTGAGAGGCCTTTTGATTTCGCCTATGTATGTCCCCTCACATTGGTCACATTCGATCTTGTAGATGACTCCAGAGCATTCATCTGTGGTCAGTTTATCTTTGGGTCTTACTAGTTGTGATCTTAAGGTGTTGACAGGCTTGTGGTAGGTTTTGATGTGGTGTTCTCTGAAGAGTCTGCCAAGGTGTTCTAATAGGCCTTGGATGTACGGAAGTCCGACTAGTGGAAGTTTTTCGACATCTGGTGGTTTATTACGAGGTGGGGGAGGTGGTTTTCTCATCCATGAAGTGTAACCGTTGGCTGGGAGAGACTGTTGGATGTGATGATGTTCTTCTTTTCTGTCTGATGTTTCTGTGATGATGGAGTCTGTGCGATGAAATAGAGTTCTGACGACTGACCTTTTGTGTTCCAAATGTTAATTAGAGTGAAAATTTAGATATTGATCTGTGTGTGTGGGTTTTCTGTACACGGTAAGTTTGGTGGTTCCGGAATCACTGACATGTACCAAGACGTCCAGGTAGGCAATCTGGCCACTCTTCGACTTCGCTGGTGAATTGGATGCATTGGTCGATGCTGTTAAGGTGATCAGTAAAAGGTTGGATGTTGTAGAGATGCAAGCATGTGAACGTGTCATCCACATATCGGTACCAGAAATTTGGGAGGTCTGTGGCTGTGCTAAGTGGTTGTTGCTCGAAGGATTCCATATAAAGGTTTGCGATCACTGGCGACACTGATGAGCCCATAGCTACTCCATGAATTTGATGGTAAAAGTAACCATTCTGAACGAAATAGGTGGCGTCTAACACGATCTTCAAGAGGCTGATAATCTGGGTTGGAGAGAGACTGGTCCGGTCTTTCAATGTATGGTCTAGGTCCAGAACTCTCTGGATGACTGGAAGAGCCTTGTCCACTGGGATGCTGGTGGGGAGTGAAGAAACGGTGAAAGAAACTAGTTTGTGTGTGGGCAGGACTTCAAGAGACCGGATTTTGGTGGAGAAATCTTTGTTGTTTTTGATGTGGTGCTCTGAGCGGCCAACTAGTTTAAACCATTAGTGTCCAAAACTTCCCAACCCTTCCCTGAACCTGTAGAGCTTAGGTCATGTAAAATTCACTGCTGGCAAATCATATCATATTTGCCGAGTGTCGTCCTCGACCAATTTGTTGGGATTTCACCAACACTTGCTTTCCCACGGCTAATAGTTATAGATGACTGTATTTTATGGCCACTATTACCAAATGGTTACCCACTAGATGATAATATTAAACTCAAGTCAAGAACAAACTAGTTTAGGACAGTCACCAGATTTCACGCAATGCCGATCTTAGGACAGTTTTTCATTTTTTATTTTCGTAATAGTTTGTAAACCATCGCCATAAAAAAAAAGTGAGATGGTGTGAAACCGGTATACCGCCAAGCCCTACTGGAAATAGACATTTTCTATGAGAAAATTGAAATATTCTCGTACAAATTTGTTGATCAAATGTTTTAAAATGAATCATTATTTTGTTGTCAATTAAGGGATATCCGCCATGCCAACACAAAGCGGAAGGATGGTGATCAACAACCAAAGTTTCTACTTCATCCATGGCTAGAGAACAGTGCAACAGAAGTGGATTATTTGCGGAAAGTATCTGATACGCTGCTTGTCGTCTTACTTCCCGAGCGCTACTCCATGTGCACAAGTGTCCGACATCTACTGCGGGAAATACTCGCTGTCTTGGGTAATTTAATTTGACCCGTTAATGGTCAAGTTCATTAATCCTTTCAATGACAAATACCTAAGAAAAGTAAATTCCTTAACCCTTACCACTCTGATGTCAAATTTTTAAATTTTCAAATTAAATTAAAATGATGAACTGGTGTTCATTTTTCAAACAAATTTGGTGGAAGATGATGCTGTTGCAGACAGCAACATCGTCCACCAAAATTGTTGAAAAATGTACACCAGATACTTCACTGTTGAACGAATAAAGAATTTAATTTTAACATCAGAGTGGTAAGGGTTAAGATGTATAGCATATTCTCTTGAATCCAGTCTTATTATTTTCAAAATATTCAACGGCTTTCCTGTTTATTTGCCTTGAGATTGAGATACAGGGAATTTGTCGGTTAAAAGTGGCTTCTGTAATGGTCTTGCACAATGTCCAGTTGCACACCAAGAGAAAATATTTCTGATCTTTTTTTCAAGATGTCGCTGGCTCGATGTCCATGCAAGGCATTTGATTGGTCAATTTTTTAAATAGCCTCTAAATCTACAAATTAACATTCTCTCAGCAAAGATTTATTTACCAATCTTGACCGCTTTTTATTATCCCCACCCCACGTTCTAAAAAAACATCGAGGATATTGTAATCACCTCCATCCGTCTGTCCATCACGCTATTGCCTCCCAAACCGTTAGGTAGAATTAAACCAAATTTGGTATGTGAGTTATCCATATGATTCCGCTTTGCAAGACACACATGCAAGACGATATTTACATTTGCCTCTGCCCCCACGGGGTTCTGGCAGGGGTCAAAAGATCAAATCACTTGTAATGCAACTCCTCTGAAACCGATAGACGGAACTCAACCAAATTTGATATGTTAGTTACCCATATGATTGCGGAGTGCAAGAGGTCATTTACATTTTTCGCCACCCGCATGGTGCAGGGAAGGCGTCAAAAGGTCAAATTTTAACTTGTGGAAATAGATACGCATCTCTTGCGAAATCGTTGGACAGAATTCAATGAAATTTGGTATGTGAGGTACCCATATCAATGTGGAGTACATGAGCACATTTACATTTCGCCCTGCCCCCATGGGTGGGTGTGGGATTGAGGTCAAAAGTTAAAAAATGGATTGTAATACAACTCCTCCGAAACCATTGGATGGAATTCACCCAAATTTGGTATGTGAGTTACCCATATCAATGTAGTGAGGATGAGCACATTTTCATTTGGCCCCGCCCTCAGGGGTGGGTTTGGGTGCAGTCGAAGTGTCAATAAATTGATTGTAACGCGATGCCTCCGATAACAATGGACGGAAATCAACCAAATTTAGTATGTGAGTAATCCATACCAAGGGATGGGGGATGGGTCAAGAGGTCACGAAAGTCATTGTAATGCAACTCCTCTGATGCTTGGACGAAAATCAACCAAATTTGGTATGTGAGTTACCCATATGATTGTGGAGTGCAATAGGACATTTACATTTGCTTCCGCCCCCTGGGATGGGTTGGGGGTGGGGTCAAAAGTTCAAAGAGGTAAACGTGAGGATTTGTGATGATGTGTCATCGACCGATCAATTTAGTTATTATTATTGTTAATTAGTTACAATTTTGGAACAATTCGCATGAGGCATCCATTTCTCACTATGCCACACCCATTTCTAGCTAAGCTCCGGCCACTTTGTGCATGTGTTGAAATCAATTTAAAACTGAAAACTGAATTCCCAGTACTAATCTCAATTTCAAGCTAACTACAGGGAATCTGTTGAATATTTTGAAACTAATTTGAACGGGGGCTGTTGCTGTCTAGTCAATGGAATGTTCATTAAATTTAAACCCATCAAAAATATACGCTCTGTACACTTTAGTAACAGACTTTTAACTTTCGTATTATGGAGCTTTGTAATTTTGATTGTGACATCATCTAACATGTGACATATTTTGATTATGATATCAAATACCTGAGTCACAAATCCCATCCCTCCATGTTCAGTTGGCTTGTGCATTTATTACTTTGAGTGATCACATTCGATTATTTAAGAATATTCATGATTACTCAATTAATCAGCCTGGGTTCAAATTACCTATACATAGTAGTAACAACAAAGACATATCAATGACGAAAGCTGCATTTGTCGGCCAAGAGAAGACTACCTTTGAAATTGCATCACTATGCCTGGCTCGATGCTCGAGTCAGTTATTCCAGTGATACATTTTCAAAAATAGTCTTCTCTTAGCCTGCAAATGGGCATACATTCACTGAAAAAATGTCAATGTTCGTGCCCGATTCCATTAATGTGTAAATTAAGAGATAGGTTCAGAAATATTTTATGCAGTAGAAATGATTCATGATCACACGATTATTAAATAATTAACCATTTAAAATCATGATTGAAAAAATAATCATGATTTTATTTATCTCCCATTTTCACGAAGTTGAAAAAAGAGATTCTGGGAAAGTGGGAGTGGTCATGTCACATATCATTTTGAAGCTTGTAGTTAGTAGACTACAGTACAACAAATTATTTTGTTCTTGTGTTAATTTGCGGGCAGTGGCCAGGGGTCAAATGGTCAATCTAATTCTATATATGTACATGGCTAGGACATTATTTATTCGCAGAATATTTAGTTCTGGGCAGACCGGGTCCTGCGGTAACTTACAAATGCGAGATATTGGTATTTTCTGATACCTCTTGTTTACTTAATCGCGTAATCGTGCAAGCCTAATTGCTAGCTGTTCCATATATAGACAGAATTGACCTATGCACCTGATATTGCTATTGCAGTATTACAACCATCAATAGACCACATCACCAACCCAGATTACATCAACCAGACGCTACTTGAGTATCTCGAATACCGGGAAAAACTAGCGGAGGACACACAGCGCACATATACATATGCCGCGAGTTATGAAGACTTCGTAAAACTGATTGACGATTGTAGTGATATAGAACACCTAAAACAGATACGATATAAAATCATCACAGAGATTATGCATGCGACGACGATCAGTAATCTTAAGAAAGCGCAGGGTATTAACACGGACAAGGCCAGTGCACCGGAGAGTATGACGAAGGGAGAGTTACTCAAAGCACGCAACCTAAAGCGCTATATTAACCAGGTAATTCACCTTTCCAAGTTTACCATCGATCATATGACGTCATAATCGGCTAAGCAGGATGTGGGATGACGGCATAATCATTACGTCATAAATGATTCTATTTGGCCTGTCTTTAACTCTTAATAGTCTGACATGTTGTACAAATTATATATGTCTACTATTTAATAAACATGCTGTTGAATATTTTGAAACTAATTTGACTGGAAGCTGTTGCGGCCATAGGCAGCAACACCACCCAGTCAAATAAGTTCCAAAATATTCAATAGCTTACCTGTATAGTTAGCTGGAAATTGATAGTCAGGAAGTTCAGAGATCGATCAATCCCAACACGGACGAGGTGTGGGGGGAACTTAGCTAGAGTAGAGATGGGCAGGGCATGGCTAAAACTGGAAAATTTCATTAATGTAGGCAATGTCATGGCTTTTGCCCAATACAGGTATCCATTTCTAGTTATGCCCCACCCACGTCTAGCTAAGTTCTAAAACTTCAACTCGGAAAAATGCCTGACACTTACTGAGTTTCAGTAGAGTCTGGATGCCTGTTTCTTGTTATAAAATCTTATAAAATCAGCTTATATATGCTATAAATTTGGTTATGTTTGATACCGGCGGTTAACTTTCATGGCTAACTCATAGGGTGGTTAACAGTTAGTTAGCCGCATACCCGTTGTTGACCATAGTTAACCGCATTGTCCGTGGTGTCAATGGTGTGCCGCATGTTACCCACATTTTCAAGGTGTGAGGATGCTGGTAATGGAGGATATCCATCGTTAGCCGTAATTACCCATCGTTACCTGCGGTATGACTGCTCACATTCAAAAAGGTTTCTTTGAACAAAAAAGTTTTCTAAAAAAAGATGGGTTTTTTTAATTTTCAGAAATGGTGGAAAATGTGCAGAAGTGTGGGGTTGACGGGTTATATGGTATGACAGTAGGTTATTCTGTCATGGCGGTGGTTGATTAGTTTGTGGGAGCATCCAGTTGCGTATGTCTGCTTTGGGAAATGGCAGGGCTGTGTGTACTGCCTTCCAGTAAATCCAGACTTGTAACGTTTCATACCCTAGTGCGGGTTACTCATCAGAGTGCGAACACAACAACAACAACAATAACAACAACAACAACAACAATTCCACCACCACGACCATCACCACAGCAACAACCACCACCTCCCCATCACCACTAAGACGCACGCACGCACGTACGCACGCACGCACGCCATCACCACCAACACCCCGACACCACCACAGCAACAACAACAGCCACCACTAGCACCCCACCACCATCACCAGCGCCACCACCACAACCACCATCGCCATCCCCACCAACACTGTCGCCATCACCACCACCACAACCACAACCACCACCACCACCCCACCACTACCACCACCACAACAACAACCACCACCACCACCACAACAACAACAACCACCCCACCACCACCAGCACCACAACTCCCACACACACCCAAACCACCCACCACCACTATCACCACCCCCACCCCACCACAACAACAATAACCATCACCAGGACCCCATCACCACCACCATGCTAAAAATGCAGAGACACTTTCTGAAACACCAATTTTTGGCTACAGGAGAAACAGGACATTTAAAGACCAACTAGTCAGGGGAGACCTCTACTACCCCAACACCAAGGGGTTCCAAGCCAGCACCATAGGCAACAGAATCGACCCGTGTCCTCGAGCCACTTGCACCTTTTGCAAGAATCAAGACAAAAGTCTCAACTTTCAAAGCTCACACACACACCTAAAATACATGTACAGGAGCAATGTAAAAACCTACTGCACCACTCGCAACGTAGTTTACCTACTCACATGCTCCCAATGCAAAAAACAATATGTAGGCGAAACCAAGCGAGGATTTCAAATCTGGATTAAAGAGCACTACAGAGATGTCCAAAATCAGAGGGACACCCCTGTAGTGAACCACCTTAACCAAGTGGGACATGCTGCCACCTGCATCAGATACAGACCCATTGAAGTACTTCATCATGACCCCGACAGCCATGAAGCAACTGCCTCACGCAAGGATCGTAAATCTTATTGAATCCACCAACTCCATACAATGGATCCCATTGGCATCAATCACGCAGATTGGTAGCCCTCACAAACCATTCTGGTGGTCCAGAATCATTTCTAGCTACGGTCCGCCCACTTTTGTACATATTTTGGAATTGATTTGAAACATTGAAACCTGAATTTCCAGAATCTTAATTTCATGCTAACTATCCAGGTAAGCTGTTGAATATTTTGAAACAAATTTGTCACGTAGCTTTTGCTGCCTAGCTCCCAGTCAAATTAGTTTCAAAATATTCAACAGAATGTTTATTAAATTGTAAATTAATCAAAGACATACAATTCAGACACTTCATGACGGACCATTTATCATAGTAACCCTTTAATGGTCAAGCCGACCAAAACCTGCCTTTGCAGTGGTCTTGAGGAATGTCAATTTGCAGGCCAAGAGAAGTCTATTTTTGAAAATGTACCACTAGAATGCCTGTGTTGATAACCAAGCCAGTCAGTCCAATGGTAAATTTTCAAAAATAGTCTTCTGACCTGCAAATGGACAGTCAATAAGCAAATATATTAATTTTCTTGATCAAATTTGACCATTAAAGAGTTAAGCAATGCACTGTCTTGTTCACTGAGCATTTTCTAAAGGCACATACTGTGCCTGTTATAGATAGGTTTGAAGATATTATAATGCCAGCAATGTCAATTAGCGTTGATAAGTCGCATATGTGGTGGAAATACTGCCATGTAAAGTTGTGTTGGTGTGTGCGTGCGTGCATGAGTGAGCATGCATGTGTGTATATGTGAATTAATCATTTATTGGTCAAGATTTCCAAAGATTTTTTCCAAGACATCTCCATTTGTGGGACAAGAGAAGACTATTTTTGAAAGCTTACCACTGGAATGGCTGGCATTCATCGAACCAGCCATTCCAGTGGTTTTCTTTCCAAAAATTGCCTTCTCTCTATTCTTTGTAATTGGACATTTTTCAAGACAATTGCAAAGTCTAATTCTGACTCACTTGACTGTTAACATGTTTAGGTCTCAGCATCTCTGTTGTCAATTCACCTTTCCAGAGTATCCATATATCATATGACATCATAATCAGCTAAGTGACGTGTAGGATGACGTCATAATCATTACATCATAAATGATTTGACCCATCTTTAGCTCTTAATAGTATGACACATTGTACGATTTGTATGTCTCTACTATTTAATACGCATGCTGTTGAATATTTTGAAACTAATTTGACTGGATACTGTTGCTGCCATAGGAAATGGCAGCAACAGCCCCCAGTCAAATTAGTTTCAAAATAATCAACAGCTTAACTGTATAATTTTCTGAAAATTGATAGTCAGAGAGTTCAGAGATAGATCGATCCCAACATGAGCGAGGTGTGGGTGTAGCTTAGCTGGAGATGGGCGGGGCATAGCTAGAAATGGAAAGAGCCATTATATTACTGCCTTTACTGGTATATCTTTATTTGCATTCACTATTAGCTAACAGTAGCAAAGACTCGCTCAGAGAAGCGTATCCACCTACTGGGTGGCCCAGATTACCAGTCCTATACAGAGATGCCGGATAGCGACAGCGAGCGAAAGGTTATCCCCGGACAGAAGGTGCTCTCATTTTCGGTGATCATGGAATCACCTCCAGCACGAGAATATCTGATGAGATATCTTCGACGGGAGGATAGCGATTCGTTGCTCGGATACTGGGTGGCCGTTGAAAAGCTGCGCCAGTCAGAACGTGAACAACGACATACGATTGCGAGTGATATATATCAGCATTATGTGATCAGTCCAACCAGTGCTCTCCATCTTGAGAAAGCCACTATGAAGAGTATGGAAACATTCCTTCTAGGCAATGGGGTATGTATGATGTTTACTAGCAATGTACCTGATAGTCATTAGAGGGAGTCTATATCTAGCTAATCCCTGCCCATTTCCAGCTAACCTCCACCCGCTGTTGTGTAAACATTTGAATCTATTTTAACACAGTGAACCCTGAATTTCCAGAATGGAGGATTCCAGTTTATCCATCAATCATATGACATCATAATCCACTACGTGACATGTAGGGTGATGTCATAATAAATTACGTCATGAATGACAGAGCTAAGTTCATCACAAATGCTTAATTGATGACGGACTAAGCGTAGTTGTATGAATTGTATGTCTTTACTTTGAATATTTTGACTGTTGCTGCCATATGCAGCAACAGCACCCAGTCAAATTAGTTTCAAAATATTCAACAGCTAACCTGTATAGTTTTCTGGAAACTGATACTCAGGGAGTTCTGAGATCAATTGATCCCAATGTGGGTGAAGTGTGGGTGGAGCTTGGCTACAGATGGGCAGGGCATAGCAAAAACTGATTTTATCCATTTAAAGGCAACTATACAGGTAAATCGTGTACTATTTTGAAAGTTTTCTCAGGACTAGTCCACATCAAAAAGAAATTAATTTTCAAAATTTGTCCATACTTTTACAGTATTTGGACTTTGAGATTATTTTAATGCTGATTTGTACCTATGTTATTACGGGGTTTTTCAAACGATACACACATCAACAAGGGGTTATCTGATTTGAATAAATTTCATAAATTTATTCCATACAATGCTTAGGACTAGCCCACATAGAAAAGAAATCGATTTTCAAATTTTTTCAATACATTTTGGTGTTTGAACTTTGATTATCTTAGGGCTGATCTGTATCCAGATTATACGTATTATGTTGTTGTTAAGGTTTTTTCAAAAGACAATTTAGGCAACGAGGGTTTATCTGATTTGAATAAAAGTTCGCCGATTTGGTCTATACAGTGCTTAGGACTAGTCCACATCAAAAAGAAATTGATTTTCACAATTTTTCCATAATTTTAGTGTTTGAATTTTGATTATTTTAGGGCAGATTTGTATCCAGGTTATACTCATTATGATGTGGTTAATGTTTTTTCAAATGACATTTACATCAACAAGGGGGTTACGCGATTTGAATAAACCACAGATTTCTTCTGCACAATGCTTAGGAATAGTCCACAACTGAAAGAAATTGATTTTCAAATTTTGTAAATATTTTTTGGGGTGTTTGAACATAGACAATTTCATGACTTCAGGTTAAGGATTTTTGCTGCGATATTTACAGTGCTTGGACTTTGATTATTTTACAACTGATTTGCATCCAGGTTCTGCTGCTTATGCTGTGGTTAAGGTTTTTCAATTGACAATTTAATCAGCAAAGGCGTCTCCGCTTTAGATAAAATGATTTGATTTGGTCTATAGGCTGCTTAAATGTAGCCTTTATCATATTAATGTAATTGATTTTGAAAATGTTTCTACTTTTTTTGAGGCTTTGAACTTTGCTTATGTGTGGATCATTTGCCTTTCAGTCAGACTTGATGTGCCAGTAGTCATTGTACTGCAGGTTAATACCAGGCAGTGAGGCTTTATTGTTCAGCCTTAAAGCTATTTTTCGTCAAAGCTATGCTTGCCCGTTGGTTAGTACTATGGGTATTTTGATTCGACAAGTACATTGTCAGATTTCAAAATGAGACTATCTAGTGGTCCATCCTATCCTGTCATGTACGATTAATATACAGGTACGGTTTTTGCTATCTTCTGACATTATTTTTTTAACAGAATATTTAGTCCAAAGCAGGCCGGGTCCTGTGGTATCATAAGAAGGCGAGATGTTTGGTATCTTCTAATACCTCTTGTTTAAAATGATATTTAGATCCTTGTTAGTTGGTGTTAAGCAGTTAAATGCTGATTGGAAGTATTTTTGCAATACGCCTTTTTCTTGTAACAGGGTCCTGATGAGTTTTACGAGGTTCAGAGTCAGATTTACAAACAGATCGAGGAGAAACATTACCCATCATTCATTGTCAGCGATGTGTATCATCAGTATATCTCATCGGGTGACGATGACACGGACGAGGCATCGCCTGTTCCCAAAGGTTAGATTCTTTCACCTTTTAAGCCTTAAATTTGTTCAACACTTAGGCTTGTACAATACTGATTTTGGAATGTGTTTTTTAAATAAATTTTGAAGCGGTCACTGATTGGAGATATCATAAAACTTGTTTAGAAACTGGCAAAATATGGTCTTGATATATTATGTAGTTTCTTTGTGTAAAAGGTTATGAACCCAGTGTAAATGCTATATTTTGCATTGTATACACACAAGCATGCGTGCATGCACACACTCACGCATGCATGCACACACGCTCGCATGCACGCACGCACACACACAGACACACCTTTGCTATAGATGTAGGATTGGAGATTGTTTGTATTCCAACAATTTATGTGATAAATATATGTGGTAAAATAGTTTTCTCTTGGCTTACAAATGCACATTCAATAAGCAAATATTTAGATTTTCTTGATCAAATGTACTCATTAAAGTACTAAATGGTAAACTAAATAGTAAATACATTGTAAGCTATTTGTCGAATATTTTGTTTTTATTTTTAGACGAATTCAGCAGCGAGGGTAAATCTATTTACAGCGATGCCGATATAGCAGATGGTACGGCCGCCATTGCATCGCAGTCATTCCACGCTCAGCAACTACTCGAACAACTGAGCGAGAAAATCTCCAACAAACTGCACGCTGTACAGGCGATGAAGGCATCGAAGAAAGCGGACGAGAAAGTGAGTTATAATAGAGGGATCTGTTTCTAGCTATGCCCCGGACATTTTTAGTTAAGCCACGCCAATTTCTAGCTACGCCCCCACGCATTTCTAGCTATGCTCCACTCATTTTTATGCATACTGGAATGGATTTAAAACTTTGAAACCGGAATGCCGAGCATTTCAAGAAGCCTATGCATGTAAGCTGTTGAATATTTTGCATATGGCAGCAACAGCTCCCAGTCAAGTTTGTTTCAAAATATTCAATAGAAGGTTTATTAAATTGTAAAGTTATCAAAGACAAACAATTCATACTCTAATAACAGACCTTTCTATGTTCATGACAGCGATACGTCATTATGCTTCTGATGTCAGCTAATTAGTGACATAACTGATTTTGACCTGAGATACTTATGCGACAGATCGTGTCCGTCAATTACAGTTTGGTCATATCTCCCAGTGCTCATATAGATGTATTGGGCCCAAAACCATACCCATTCAAAATGTGTGGGTATTTGAAATATTTAAACGGTCATGATCAAACTAGAAAAGCATTTTGGTGTAAATATATACTTTTAAGAGACACAGAGGCAAAAAATTATCTCCCTTGACATCTAAATGGTCAAAAGAGTCCGTTTCAGTCTTCCTGTGGGTCATTTCCTGGACCAGAGATTTAGGAGAAAAATAGAAGTCGAGTAATTGTATAAAAGTATTTTTCCTGAGTATATAGTTGTTGGTTTGGTTTTATTAGCCACTCACACCTAGATGTATTCGAGCCATGACATTCTTTGAGGTGCTTCCCCGAAGGGTTGCGCTGCTTCCCCGAAAGATTGCGTAAATAAGTCAAAACTGAAATAATTAAAAAAATTAAGATGTTGCAAGTGGTGTATGAGTTGCCTGTTGCTACCTAATGAGCTGTTGTTGGTGGGTGTCGTGTTGTATACAGTATAAAGGAGGGGTGAGAGGGGTAATTACTTTATTTCTCTCGGAGGTATATAGTTACATGTACATTGAAATTAGGATTCTGGGAATTCAGTGTTCAATGTGGTAAAATCGATTCAAATATGTGTACAAAGATGGTGACGCATAGCTAGAAACGGGCGGGGCATAGCTAGCAATCGGTGTGGCACAGCTAGAAATGGGCGGGCACAGCTAGAAATGGGTGGGCACAGCTAGAAATGGGCTGGCACAGCTAGAAATGGGCAGGCACAGCTAGAAATTGGCGGGCACAGCTAGAAATGGATCAGTCTATTATATCAACCAGGAGAACTTCATTTGTTTGTCTTTCAACCACATTTCTGGTTGTCAGATCTGCATAAATTTCAGATGTAATACATAAATGTATGTGCTTATGTTCATCTCAAATCAAGAGTTATGTCCCTTGATACACATGACTGTCACCAGTAATGAGTTAACCCTTTAACACTCACATCAGCCAAATACGGCTTCTGCAGTGGTCTTGAGAAATGTCCATTTGCAGACCAAGAGAATACTATTTTTGAAAATTTACGACAAGAATGACTGGCTCGATAACAGAGCCAGTCATTCTAGTGGTAAATCTTCAAAAATAGTCTTTTATTGGTCTACAAATGGTCATTTTCTATGAAGAAAATTGAAACTTTATTAAGCAAACTCTAGGGTTAAAGGGGCAAGTGTTTTTGTGTTTTGTTTTGCAGATGTTGAAGGTCCAGAGTGAGATGGATGATGAACTTGAGAAGTTAAAACTGGAGAGACGTCAATTAGAGTTTCATATCGAGAGAACAGATATCTGGTGTGAGAATGTCGGCATCTGGAGGGCAACTATCTACAGCGCAGAGGTAGAATATATATAGAGAGACCGCCTGTCTTTTTGTGACCATTATGTATGGCTCATATACAATACATCTAAAAAATAATGTAACATGTTGAATATTTTGGACTTAGTTTGATTGGAAGGCATTGCTGGTATAGCGTTAAAATATTCAAGAAATCTAAAAAAATGTCCATTTGCAAACCATGAGATTATTTTTGAAAATGTACCTCTGAAATCACTGGCTTGGTTATTGAGCCAGTTATTCCAGTGGTAATTTTATTTTAATAGTCTTCTCTTGCCCTGCAAAATGACATTTTCCAAGACCACTGCAGTAATTTTTCGCCAATTTTAGCGTTACTGCGACAATGTGTTCTATTATCTGGTATATACTGTACATATTTTAGCATTACTGCGATAATGTGTTCTATCTGGTATATACTGTACATATTTTAGCATTACTGCTATAATGTGTTCTATTATCTGGTATATACTGTCCATATTTTAGCGTTACTGCGATAATGTGTTCTATTATCTGGTATATACTGTCCATATTTTAGCATTACTGCGATAATGTGTTCTATTATCTGGTATATACTGTCCATATTTTAGCGTTACTGCGATAATGTGTTCTATCTGGTATATACTGTCCATATTTTAGCGTTACTGCGATAATGTGTTATATTATCTGGGATATACTGTGCATATTTTAGTGTTACTGCGACAATGTGTTCTATTATCTGGTATATACTGTCCATATTTTAGCGTTACTGCGATAATGTGTTCTATTATCTGGTATATACTGTACATATTTTAGCGTTACTGCGATAATGTGTTCTATTATCTGGTATATACTGTACATATTTTAGCGTTACTGCGATAATGTGTTATATTATCTGGGATATACTGTGCATATTTTAGCGTTACTGCGATAATGTGTTCTATTATCTGGTATATACTGTACATTTTTTAGCGTTACTGCGATAATGTGTTCTATTATCTGGTATATACTGTACATATTTATGTTAAAGGCTGTCTCAGAAGGTGACAAGGTAGTGCCAAATTATGTCATCTTGATACATCTCCCCGGAGGAGGACTGGTCAGCCCAGCAGTACAGGGATCAACTCAAGGCTGGGTCATTTCTCGGTCACTCCGCGATTTTCAGGCCCTTCATCAGAAACTCATGCAGGTATTTCTTGACGTCTTTATGTTTAATGTTAAGATATGTCAAGCAAATCAAAACATTTGCATAGCGAAAGTTCATTTGCAGGTCAAGAGAAGCCTTTTTTTTTAAATTTACCACTGGAATGACTGGGCTAAAGGGTTACTTATAGAATCAATTATGTCACATGTTGGCGCAATCAAAATGCGTAGTGAATGACGTATCTAGCTCCGTCATGAACATTTAATAGTAGGCTTGCGCGATTATTGCTTTTAAGAAATAATCGTGATTACTCGATTAATCAGTTTGGATACAAATTACCAAGACAACAACAAAAGAATATCAATGACGAAAATTGCAAAGGTGTTTAGAAAAGTCCATTTGCAGGGCAAGAAGACTATCTTTGAAAATGTATCACTGGAATGCCTGGCTCGAGAATAAATTCATGATTTAAAACATAATCGCGATTTTCGATTTAATCACGTAATCGCGCAAGCCTTTTTAATAGTCTGTCAAGTGAACGAATTGTATTCTTTGATGGATTTACTGTTTAATAAATATTATGTTGAATATGTGGCAGCAACAGCACCCAGTAAAATTAGTTTCAGAATATTCAACAGCTTAACTGTATAGTTAGCTTGAAATTGGGATTCTTGGAATCCAGGTTAAAAGTATATAAATCAATCGTAACATCCACAAAACATGGGTGGAACTTATCTGGAAATGGGCGGGGCATAACTAGAATGTACCTTTCCAATTTACCCATCCATCATATGATGTCATAATCAACTTCGTGACATGTAGGATGATGTCATAATAAATAACGTGATGATTGAATGACGTAGATAAGTACGTCACGAACTCATAATTGAAGACAGACTAAGCGTTGTTGTATGAATTGTATATCTCTACTACTTAATAAACATTCTGTTGAATACTTTGAAACTAATTTGACTGGTTGCTGTTGCTACCATGTGCCGAGTCAAATTAGTTTCAAATTATTCAACAGCTTAACTGTATAGTTTTGTGGAAATTGATATTCAGGGAGTTCAGGGATCGATGGATCTTAGCACGAGCGATGTGTGGGTGGAGCTTAGCTAGAGATGGGCGTGGCATAACTAAAACTGGAAAGTTCTGTGGGATCCTGTTATCGGGAGAAGATGTGAGACATCCTCCATCTATAGTATATATATGTATTTATTATGAATTCCTGCGTCACGCAATCATACCAAATTTATCTATTCAGATTGGCTCTTGGTTGAAGAAAAAGGAACTACCCAGCATGCACTGGTTTCGATCTGTTGACTCATCCTTTTTGGAGAATTCCAAAAGTACATTGCAGGATTATCTTGACGTGAGTACCTTTCTATGTCATGTACCCCACCATACCCATTCATTAATCATCCTCATGGAAAGAAATAGTCAATATCAGCCAATCAACCCGTGTGTCAGGGAAGCTACGCTAAATGCGAAATTTGACTAGTAATTTGAAAACAAATCCTTTTTGCTGTGTTATGTCGCAAGAACGTTTATCTTTAGAAAAATTTTTTTTCCAGTATTGTCAGCGTTCCTGTAACTTATGCTTTCAGTAAATCCTACACCAGGCCCCCCCCACCACCCCACACCCCTGGCTATTAGGTCCACAAGGTAGTAGGTCTCTAAATCATAACAGAAACAACAAATTCTTTATGATATAAAAGTTATTCTATTGAATATTTTGAAACTAACTTGACTTGAAGCTCCCAGTCAAATTAGTTTCAAAATATATGACCGCTTACCTGTATAATTGTATAATTCGGATATGGCAATGCTTGAATGGCGGACATCTGTTAACCCGTCAAATTTGTTCAAGAAAATTTAAATTTTCTCAGAAAACGTCCACTTGAAGAAGACTATCTCTTGACAATTTACCACTGGAATGACTGGCTCGGTTATCGAGCCAGTCATTCCAGTGGTAAGTTTTCAAAAATAGTCTTCTCTTGGTCTGCAAATGGACATTGGTCAAGACCGCTGCAGACGCCATTTTTAGCTGATATGAGTGTTAAAGGGTTAACCCTTTAAGAACAGATCACTATTGAAAATTTTGAAACTAGTTTGTGTGTGAGTTCCCTGTTAAATTAGTTTCAAAATATGTAACAGATTACCTGTATAGTTGTCTTTAAATTGAGATACAGAATTTTAATGAGCAGATAGTTAAGACATGTGTTTATTGATCATACAGACTGTCCTGAAAGATGACCGTTTAGTTCACAGCGAGGTTTTGTATGCATTTCTGATGCCAACCCCAGAGTATCTCAAACAGCAACCGCTACCCGAGAAGCAACGTGGCAAATTCTTCTTCACAAATCTATTTAAAGGGTGAGATAAGTAGCCATGGTAACTCCAAAGATTAAATACGATAAATTCCATATAAATGTAAGAATTCTTTTTTAATATTTTGATGCTAACTGGATTGAAAACAACTGATTCCAGTATCATGGGGCTTTTTTTTAGCCTTTAAGCCTTGACTTTGTTCAAGAAAATTTAAATTGTTTCATGGAAAACGTCTATTTGCAGACCAAGAGAAGACTATTTTTTTAATTTACCACTGGAATAACTGGCTCGGTTATCGAGCCAGTCATTTCGGTGTTAAATTTTCAAAAATAACCTTGGTCGGCAAAATTGGACATTTCTCAAGACCACTGCAGAAGCCATTTTTGGCTGATATGAGTGTTAAAGGGTTAAAATGTTTTGATTGAATGCATTTTTACTGTAAAGTGTTTTTTGTATTGTGTCTAGTGTTACCGTGGGACAAGTGGCTAAATTTGCATTCTAAGAGAAGTCTATATATATTTGAAAATTTCCCACTCGAATGACTGGCTCGTTAACTAACCCAGTCATTCCAGTGATATATTTCCAAAAATAGTTCTCTCTTAACCTGCAAATGGACATTAACTAAGAAAAAGGTTTTATTATCATGAACAATTTTGACCATTCAGGGAGTAATATGAATGGGTATTTCTGCAATATATATTAGCCTGTATTATATTTCCATGTGTATTTCTGTAAAATTTGACATGATATTTTTAATAATAAAAAAAAAATCACATGATATAGTTTTCATATTTTCCAGATCTCCTTCAAGTAGCCAAAGTGATGCTGAAGCGGGTGATCTACTGTTTGCCGGTGATGACAGGTTAGTGAAAATGTACTAGACAATTCATTATACAACAGTTAAACAAGCTTCATGTTTGCATTGGAATCACCTAAAGTTCTAGTCCTCATGTACAGAGTTAGACAAATAGATATATCTTTCAGGAATGGCTATTGAATTCAACTATGTTTGACCATTACATCGTTGCTCAATACAATATATACATAAAACCTGTATCATTATAAATTTTTAAAGGAAGAAATAGTTATCCCCCCGCTTTTACACAAGTGGGGCGATTACATTTTCGCTTCTGTCCGTCCGTCCATGCATGCCTGCACCCATCACACACAGGTTTTAGTTCGATAACTACTTTTGTATGGCATATCATGATGAAACTTCATGGGAAGATTGGCTATGGTAGTAGGGAACTGCATGCTATTTTGTGGGTCAGTCAGTCCATCCATCTGTCCATCCATCTTTCTTCCTGAATTTATGTCCGTCTCTCCGTGCACATTTAGGGTTTTCGTTCGATAACTTTACTTTTGCTTGGAGTATCGTGACAAAATTTCATGGGAAGTTTGTCTATAGTTGTAGGGAACTGTACGTTATTTTCTGGGTCAGTCAGTCCATCCGTCCATCCATCCATACATCCGTCTTCCTGAATTTGTGTCCATCCGTCTGTTCAAACAACACATTATCTGCTTTTGTAAATGCATGCATCTATCCAATGTAGTGACAATATGTCATCTGTGTTCAATGGCTGTCATTGCGGGAGATCAGTTGATTTATATCATCTAGTTTTAAGTTGGCCTTCTGCAAATAACAGTCGAGTAGAATTATGTTAATCAGGCAAGTTTCATTGTTGCATTGCAGCCTCCTTTCTGGTTCATACTTAGAGATAGGATCTGGAACTCAGTCTCATTTCATATCACTATTATCAACTGAGTAAAAAATTGCATTGCATGAGCTTTAGCGGTTGATAATAGTGATATGAAATGGGACTGAGTTTGAGAGTCTGTTTATCATATAAACTGATATTTAAAAAAAGTTTCCATTAAATTTGATACCTCAAAATACAATTTTTTCGAACTTGAAATTACTTTTAATTCAACTTTTAAAATTTATGGATCATAACTACGTAGTAGTACTTTAAGTATTTTTATATTTTTAGTTTATGACAAAATTTAAATAATCAACTTAGCGTGTCCGGTTTTGTTTACATTTTCGCCGTCATCATCTCTAGGAATGGCTTGCGGTGCCACAGGCATATAGGATTATTGCGCGTTATCTAATCAATGAAAATATTTCTTATGCATTATCTAACCAATGAAAATCTTTTGTTGAATATTACACGTTTGTTCATATTGGGAAATGATGAAAGCCGTTTTCACATCAAGAGTATACTTACCTCCCTAATACTTTTGATATTGCTAAATATTGGCTTTCACTCAATAAAACACTCAGATTAAAAACAGTTAGGTGCCCCTACTGGGCAGGTAGTCAGAGGTAGTCCGGCGGATGCCAGCCCCACCACCGCGCATGCGCCGACTACTACTTCCTCTTTGCTAATTTATTGGCAAGGAGAACACATGTGCTTGTTAGCTATCTGCAAGTTTCACGAGTTTAAACCTTTTTTCACGTCTGTTACGGTCGAATATTGTTGAAAGAGATGTCTGAGAGGACAAATTCGCCAGAGGAGGGGACGGGATCTCTTTATCAGGTGATTTCAATGATATTCTAGCGAGTTTTTTCCCCGGTGTAATGTGTTTCCGGGACTCGCGCTTACCGTGATTAGCGCCTGTTTGAGTTGGTTTTTTCCAACATGGTGCTTTATAAGTCTAATTTCTCTTTGTGTTTATGTCCACAGGTATGGATTTGCATTATTAGTGGACATCTCAGCACAGGAGGGTTTGTTTTTCTCCACCACGGTTCCATTTCCTACTAATACTGTTAGGTTATCTAACCAAAAAGTCTATGTTCAGTGAGTTGGAGGCTTACTATAAAGGTCTTCTCACTTTGCCCTCTTGATCCAATTCCTTCCCCAAGGTGGAGAAAGGTGAAGAGGCGTAGTCTTGGTGGAGTGCTCCAGTGCATCACGGTGGATGGTTTGTCTATACAAGGTGTCAGGTATATGATTAATGATATGAGGTAATATGAATTATTTGAAAAAATAATGACTGATTTTTTACCATTTTTTATCATTCTGTATCTGATGATGTGTAGTCTGAATATCCTTTGGAGGATGTTCTAGTTATGAATACAATTCGTCCTTGCACTTGGATGCTTGTTGCGGACCGATTAATTTCTGTTAAGGGATTGATGACGTCATAATCGGCCTTGCGCTTTATTAACAATTAAAGTTTTGTCCAACGCTGGTTTCTTCTTGATTAGTGATCTTTATGATCCTGTCCCTCTCTTTTAGTTGGTTTTGAGTTTCTTCTAACCGTAACTAACTTGCTCATTGTCCTCGTCCTTTGTCCTGTTTCAGAGACCTGGTTGCCCGTCCTGTGGTCGATTTCTGAAAGATAGATTTGCGCCACATTTGTGTTTTAGCTGCAGTCCCTGTGGACCGTTGCTAAAATGCGATGTATGTAAGCAGTGGGGGGGTGAGCTAATGGCTGACTTTTTATCGTTACAGGCGAGGGAGAAGGTGATGGAAGAAGAGAGGAAGGCGAAGAAGGAGGGTGTTAAGAAGGGTAAGAGGAAGGCCTCATCCGCGGTGGATATGGAGGCCTTCCGGTCCGAAATGTTGGGAGAGATGCAGAGGACAATAAAGGATTTGGTCCCAGAGTTGCTTCGCAGCATGCTGCCTGGGCCAGGTCCTTTGTTGTCCTCAGCATCTGCTTCGGAGCAGGTGATCCCCGCCTCTGAATCCGAGTTCCTTAGGTCCGGTCCGGTGTTCGATGTGGATTCAGAGGTGGCCCCGTTGTTGGGGGCGGTCCACGACCCTGGCAGCAGGCTTGGTGCCGCGCCGAGGGGCCGTGGACAACGGTTGTTGCTGGGACCCGCGGTCTGCTCTTCAGACCCTGGGTATCCGCGCGCCGCGGGTGTCAAGTCCTCCTATGGCACCTTCCCTGGCCAGTCCGGGTTAGCTCTCTTTGCTGACCCGGAGTCTAATCTTTCTGGCCAGGAGGAAGAGGATTACCTGCTAGGGTCGCCGTCTGGGGACGTGGCCATGGAGTACGACGTCGGTGCACCCCTCGCGGGGAATACAGGCGACGTGTTCCATGGTTCTACTCACGCAGGAGTAGAATTCACGGTCCAGAAGGTGACCCTGGGTGGTGCTGATGGCCACGGTTACCGCATACCTCGGCTTGCCGAGAGTATCGCTGGTGCTGGCCAGGGCCGTGGTGGGGCGGTGTCTGCCCCGCGCTCTACCACGGCGCCGGCTCCTGGTCAAGCC
This sequence comes from Chaetoderma sp. LZ-2023a, assembly GCA_034401795.1. NCBI lineage: Eukaryota > Metazoa > Mollusca > Caudofoveata > Chaetodermatida > Chaetodermatidae > Chaetoderma > Chaetoderma sp. LZ-2023a. The sequence continues at coordinate 36,385,139 of CM067366.1, forward strand.
AGGGAGTTTAGCATGCCTGTTCTTTCGGGCCCGCATGCTTTCCCTGGCTTGCCAGGGGTATCAGCATATCCGCCGTCGAGTTCAACTGCCTGCGCTCAGGAGGAAGACGAAGGCCCTCGTCTAGTAGAGCGCTCGCAGTTAGCCACGGAGGAGGATTGGTCGGACGCTTGCCAGTGGCTGGTAAGCGTTCGGCCAGATCTGCCCGTGGAGCAGTCGGCAATCCAGCGTGACCATAGGCCGTGGTTAGCTGGTAGGCCGACTGCCACCGCTATGCCATCTCTGCCGCTGGCTGAGCATGTCGTGGACATGTTCGAGGCGGCGGAGACGTCCATTAAGACGAATGGGCGTCTCGCGAAGGCCCCTCGCGAGGTGGCTAGACGTTGCCGCATCGTGCCCCTGGATTACCAGCGGTACGGTGTGGTGCCTAAGCCTAGCGTGGATGATCGCGCGGCTTTGGGCGAAGATGCGCGGCCAGGCTCCCGTTCTGACACGGGTGTCCTGTGCTCGAACGCGTTGCGTTCGGCGAATACCGCGCTACGTGATGCGGAGGAGAGTGGGAGAGCTTCGATTGCTGCTCTGTCCCACGTCTCCCAGCTGTTACAGGGGGTGGTAACAGCATCCGCTTCACGTCAGCCAAGCCCGGTAACAGTCCAGAGAGCCATCCAGGATGGTATCAACCTGGCTCTGGACTGTTTGACGCGGGCGGTGACCAGGAGTGTCCGGGCGAGGCGCACGTTTGCCCTTGACAATCTGTGCCCGTCCCAGGACCTGTATAATAGGCTACTGCGAACGCCTATGACAGGTCCTGGTCTCTTTGGAGGTGAGGGATGTAGGCACCTCCAGGAGACGGTGACTCTGGTCAACAACCAGAGGGCGCTGCGTGAGCAGTTTGAGGTGCTCCGGCGGGAGCGCGTTCGCGCAGCACCCCCTGCGTATCGTCCCCTGCAGGCTCGAGGTGGCGCTGGCCAGGTCAGAGGCCAGACACCATCGCAGCGCCGGCCTAGGCCGCGTGCGATTCGGCCAGCAGCGAGGGGGGCGCAGGCTCCCCAGGCGCAGCCAGCCAGGCAGCAACCCGCGCACCGTGGTGCGCGCGGTGCTGGGCGGGGCGCGCGGGGATCTGGTCGCGGTAATCGGGCCTGATGGGCCGGTTACCGTAGTGGGAACCACTCCGGTGTTTCAGGCCGAGAAGACAGTGCCACTCTCTCACTCCTTATGTCCACCTCTCTCCCTAGGTGGACCGGTGGGTGGCCGGTTGGTCGGCCACTTGATAGAGTGGAAGCGGTTGACTCAGGACCGTTTAGTCTTGCGATGGCTTTCAGTCGGGTATCGTCCCGATTGGATAACAGGCCCGCCATCGAGACTGTCTCTCGTGCCGATCTGGACTCCGATTCCGAGGGATCCAGATCAAAGGTTGTGTATAGAGGAGGAAATAAATTCCCTCATACAAAAGGAAGCCATTCAGCCGGCGCAGAGGTGCCCGGGCTTCTATTCAACCCTGTTCTTAGTAACGAAAAACACCGGAGGGTGGAGGCCGATTCTCAACCTCAAGCCATTGAACAAGTTCATAGAGACGCCCAGTTTCAAGATGGAGACTGTGCGCTCGGTGTTGGCGGGGTTAGAGCAAGGAATGTGGACAGCGTCAATAGATTTGAAGGATGCTTATTTCCACATTCCCATAGAGAGGAGTTTCCGTCGCTTCCTGAGATTTGCATTCCAGGGCAGACAGTGGGAATTCAGGGTATTACCCTTCGGGATTTCCACGGCTCCTCGGGTCTTCACCCGTGTGGTTCTCGCGATCACTGCATACCTCCGCAGGAGAAGCATAGCAGTCCACACGTACATAGACGACTGGCTGTTGAAAGCACACACCCGGGAAACGTTATCGGCCAATCTGGAGATTGTTTTGAAAACTCTCACGGACTTGGGCTGGATAGTCAATTTCCAAAAATCAGAGCTAACTCCATCCCAGAAGTTTGTTTACCTGGGCATGTTCTTCGATCTCGAGTCGGGATATGTTTATCCCACTCAGGAGAGGGTTCAAAGACTCATCTCAGTAATACAGTCGGTGTGCGACAGTCGTCATGTCCTGGCACGGGTTTACTTGAGAATGCTGGGGTTGATGGTTTCATTGGAACCAGTCATTCCGCAGGCCGCCTTGCGCAGGCGCCCGATCCAGTTGTTTCTCATGACACAGTGGACCCAGAGTTCAGGTTCGCTGGACTCGAATGTGTCAGTGTTGGCGCCTCTGATTCACCACCTGCAATGGTGGTTGAATACAGAGAATCTCTTGCCGGGGGTTTTGCTAACCCCTCCCCACCCTCAGGTGACTGTGTATACAGATGCATCGATGGAGGGGTGGGGAGCTTGTCTGGAAGAGTCCACAATATCAGGGCTTTGGGATCTGGATCAGTCCAAGGAACATATCAATCTACTAGAGCTAAGAGCAGTAGTCCTGGGCCTGGAACATTTCTTACAGAAAGTTCAGGGCAAGATTGTTCTAATTCGTTCAGACAACTCAACAGTAGTGACTTACATAAACCGCCAGGGCGGAACGAAGTCGCCCAGTCTCTGTATGATGACATGGAAACTGCTTTGTTGGTGCCTAGATCATGGGATCACCTTGAAGGCAGTTCATATTCCGGGAAGGCTAAATCTGCTAGCAGACTCATTGAGCCGAAGGATGAGTGTTTTACCCACGGAATGGCAACTAAATCAATGTGTGGCGGATCGTCTGTTCGACCATTGGGGGAAACCCAACATCGATTTGTTCGCAACGAAGAAGAATGCGAAGATGACGACGTACGTCTCTCCGATTCCAGACCCAAGCGCTTTCGCAACAGATGCGTTAGCTATCAGCTGGGCGGGAATGTATGCATACGCATTCCCTCCAGCAATCCTGATTCCAAAGGTGCTTCAGAAAATCAGGCAGCAGGAGTGCCAAGTGCTTCTGATCGCCCCGGATTGGCCAAGCCGATCGTGGTATACGGATCTGCTGGACCTTCTGGTCTGCAATCCGGTTCCGCTGCCTCTGATGGACGACCTTATCTTCCAGGGCAAGGTCCTTCACGACAATCCGTCAATGTTCCGATTGACTGCGTGGATGTTGTCAAGGAATCTAGAATTAAGGAGGGCTTTTCTGAGCAAGCGGCCATATTTATGGCCAAAGCCAGGAGGGGGTCAACCTCCAGAGCATATAATTATAAAATCAACAGATTTGCAGAGTGGTGCTCAAAAAGATGTATTGATCCAATGGACTCATCTATTCAGGTAGTGGCTGATTTCCTCTGTCACCTATATGATGCCTATAGCCTCAAGCCTAACTCTATTGCTGGTTACAAATCAGCATTAATGACTGTTATTCCTTGCTTGGCTAATAGGGGGAGTGATGAAGTAAGTACATTAAATGTATTAATTAAAGGCATGGGCAATCTAAGACCAAGGAATCCACCACTGATTCCAGTCTGGAGTTTATCCCTGGTGCTTCAGGTACTAGGAGATAAGCCTTTTGAACCACTTAGTTCCATTTCTATGAAAATGTTAACGCTTAAAACTGTATTTTTAATTGCTGCGGCCTCGGCAAGGCGTAGGAGTGAGATTCACGCCTTATCAGCCGAGGATGACCGTTTTGTGGTTACAGGGGAAGGCCTTAAGCTTCTACCTAGGATTAATTTCTTGGCTAAGAATCAGTCATTGAAATATCCAGGTCAACCTATTTTTTTGCCATCTTTAACTAGATATGATCCTAATTCTAAAGTATGGTGCCCCGTACGGGCGCTGCTCCGGTACAAACAGCGTACTTCGGAGTGGCGTACCGACCAGTCAGCGTTATGGTTGTCATATATTGAACCCCATGGCAGGGCGTCTAAGGACACCATTTCCAGGTGGATTGTAGAATGTATTCAGTTTTGTCACAAATCCGCCACCGGGAGACAGGTTGATGTGGCCAAGGCTCACAGTGTCCGCGGTGTCGTGGCATCCACTGCCCTGTTTAGTGGGGTCCCTGTGGATGACATTATGTCCGTGGCTCAGTGGCACTGTGAGTCAAGTTTTACAGACCATTACCTCCGTGACACCTCTAACCCTCTCGCCTTGTCGATTTTAAAACATTAATCGTTTTTTAAATTTTGTGAGGAGTGCTTCCGCATTGCTTATATACTTCGCAATTTAGCGATGGTAACAACCACTTGTCGGGACTGCATCAGGCTTCTCTACTGGGATCATGATGACAGCTTCCAAGTTCAACAAGGTCAGTCTTGTTCATGTGTTGTTCATTGTTACTTGTATTGTCACGTTACCCGTTATTATTAATATGGTGATGGTTTATGTGGGAGGTGGTTCATCATAGAGAGTATACGAAAATGAAGCCTTTTCGTCTCAGTCCTATAGTACTTGGCACTAGTACGTGGAGAGCGTATAGGACATTGAGGTCATCTAGTCTTCCTCCCAGGAGGGGGGGGGGGGCAGCGCATATGACATTCGGTCATCTCTCATGCATCGGTTGTGTTATCCGATGGTTTGTCAAATCCTGAATGTGTTCTCACACATTTCAGACGTCATAAGTGCCTTAAACGCGTGAAAGCGTATAGGGAAGAGCTGGTCTTTTGACCTCGCCTCCCTCCCGCCAGATTCACTTTCGAATTCTGGCAATATCAAAAGTATTAGGGAGGTAAGTATACTCTTGATGTGAAATAAACGAAATCTAGGATTTCTTTTTTCACGAGAGAGTTGATACTTACCTCCCTAGATACGGACCCGGCCTCTCCACCCCACAGAGGCTCGGTCTTCAGGCTCTTGGCAGTTGCATGTGTTAGCCAATAAATTAGTCAGAGGAAGTAGTAGTCGGCGCATGCGCGGTGGTGGGGCTGGCATCCGCCGGACTACCTATGACTACCTGCCCAGTAGGGGCACCTAACTGTTTTTAATCTGAGTGTTTTATTGAGTGAAAGCCAATATTTAGCAATATCAAAAGTATTAGGGAGGTAAGTATCAACTCTCTCGTGAAAAAAGAAATCCTAGATTTCGTTTAGTTTATGTGAGAAATTGTTATTCTTTGTTGCAGTTCTAAGGAAGGTCAGAACAAGGATTCAATAGCAGAGCCCCTGTATGTATTCATTCGTGAGGTCTTTGAGCTGCGTGGTGTATTTAAATGGCTGCGAAAAAGTTTCATTGTTTTTGTCGAGGTCACATTTGGACGGTCTATTAATAGGTATATAAAATCTGTATATTTATTTCCAGTGGCTTGTTTAATGATATTGTTCCCACCCCACCCATCCCTCTGCAATGGGGATTTGCCCGGTTACTGAGCCAGTCATTCGTCGTAAATTTTTTTAAATCATCTTTTGTAGACAATTTCTAATACCGCTGCAGCGGGATAGGCTCATTAAAGTGTTAATGCACTGGTGGTGGCCAGTAATGAAGGCATACAGTTTTAGCTATTCCCCACCAATCCCTAGTTCCAGCCTTGCTTCGCTCGTGTTGGGATCGATCAATCCCTGAATGGCCTGACTGTAAATTTCCAGAAAACTATACAGGTAAGATGTGAGCCTATGGCAGCATCAGCACCCATTCAAATTAGTTTCAAAATATCCAACAGCATCTTTATTAAATAGTAAAGAAATAAAGTTCATACAACAACGCTTAGTCTGTCATCAATTAAGCGTTCGTGACGAGCTTATCTACATCATTCATGACCTCATCGATTAGGACATCATCCTACATGTCATAATTGAATGTCCATTTGCAGGGCAACGGAAGTGTGGTTTAGAAAGATTTGCTATTGGAATGACTGGCTTGAAGAATTTGAACCAGTCATTCCAGTGGTAAATTTTAAAAAGTTTTCTTGACCGGCAAATGGACATTCTTCACGACTACTGCAGAGACTGATTTTGGCCAGAGTGACCATTAAAGAGTTAAGCAAGAGGGTGAAGTGCTACCCCTCACCCCACCCACCTCCCCCCCCCCCCCCCTACTCCCATCGTTTGACGCCATAGGGAGGTGTGGCCACAATAGAGAGCTTTTACTGTACTGTATATTGTAATTTCTCTCGCAGACAAATCCGTGACACTGTTTCATGGGTATTCTCTGAGCCGATGATCGTGTATTATATTAATACATTCCGAGAATCGATGTGGCCGGATGGTAACCTAGCGGATCCCAGTCCAGTGAGAAGCGACCGGGAAAAAATGATAACACGACTAAAGGCTAAGCACAAATGTCTCAAGAGCATGCCAGGTAATTGAATTTAGTTATTTTGGGGGTGGGAGTTGCTTTGAGAGGAGATCAAATTAACTTTCTTACCTGTATGATCATTTAAAAAAATTACTATTACAATTCTGGGAATTCAGTGTTCAAGGGGTTTAAAATTTACATATATTATTTGATGTCAGTAAAATTTAGTTGGCCACACAAATTATGTGAGATGTACTTTTTTGTCCGGACAGATGCGGTTAAAAGTTTGGTCGGAGAGGAGAACTGCCGACATGGTGCCATTAAAACATTTGAAGTTCTGCAGGATTCGCGACTCAACAAACAAATACTCTATGTAAGTTATCAATGTCTTGGACAGTAATTGTTCTTGGAAACCGCTGTTTAACTCTTTCATTGTGGAAGGTCAAATGCGTTAATCCCTCTTGTGCCAACATCGCTGTGCCAACACTGCCACAAAGCATTCAAAGTGCTATTTATATCAGTTAACCCTTTACTGGTCAAGATTTGTTAATAAAACATCATTTATTTGATTGCTCAGTGAATATCCATTTGCAGACCGAGAGATTATTTTTGTAAATTTACCACTGCAAATGGATATATCTTGTGACCACTGCAGAAATACAGAGACTGCCTTATTTCTCAAGTGAGCATCCATTTGCTGGCTGAGAGAAGACTGTTTTTGACAATTTAGCGCTGAAATGACTGGCTCAATAATCTAAGCCAGTCATTCCAGTGGTAAATTTTCAAAAATGGTCATGCCTTCGTCTCTAAATGGCCATTTCTCAGGAACACTGCAAATGGCGGTTTTGGCCAGCTTGACCATTAAAGGGTTAATCAGGGTCTATTTACGGGCCAAGAGAATGTGTTTTTAACTGCATCACTAGATGGGTATACGCGAGCAAGGAGTGCTTTTTCTTGTTATTGTTGATGTTCTTAAGACATTTTTTAATAACCCCAGTTCTAATGGAAGGATCTTCTCCAAATTTGGAGGGAAGTATGCCCGTGGAGTCCCGAGCAGGTCTGCCAAGTTTAAGGTCTGCAGCAGTTTTAAAAATAAACATTTTTCAATAATTGTTTCCAAAATAGACGCTTTTGACATTATATCAATGACGCGGGTATTGGACAAATCTGTCCTTGTTTATTAGTCTATTGAGTCAGTCATTCTAGTGATAAATTTTCTAAAATACTCTTCTCTTGGCCTGCATTCCTCAAGAGAAAATGCCAGAGGCCATTTCTGCCTGCTTGTGGGTTAAGTTGACACAGGAGCAGTTAAAGAACCCTTATGTTATAACAGAATATACTGATGAATATTTTGAGAGTCATTGCTTCGGAGGTATTAGGATTGTGGTGGAGTAGTTAAATTTTAATCTAGCATTGTCCAATAGATCCACTAGTGTTTTAGTGGATGTAATTTGAGGGATTGGATCTGTCACTCAAGTATATGATGACATAATCCATTACATCACTAGTTAGCTGATGTCACAATCAATATGACGTAGAGCTTCTTCACGAAAATTGAACTAGGTTACAATTGTAATTTTCTGTTGAATATTTTGAAACTAATTTGACTGGGAGCTGTTGCTGCCATTGGCAGCAACATCCCCCAGTCAAATTAGTTTCAAAATATTCAACAGCTTACGTGTATAGTTACCTTGAAATTTAGATTCTTGGAATTTAACATTAGTAAAGAGTGGGCGAGACATAGCTAGAAATGCGTGAGACATAGCTAGAAATGCGTGAGACATAGCTAGAAGTGTGTGAGGCATAGCTAGAAATGGTGCATCAGATGATGTGATAGCAACCTCCATATTTGTGTCCGAAATTTGTGAGAATTTCAGACATTACTGCTCACATACCTATCACACCCAGTCTAGCCGCATTTAGAATGTCCAAATGGGACTATGGCATCGAGACTCAAACTAAAACTTGGTTCACATCACATATTCAACAAGCAAAAATAAACTGAACAAAGTTGATTGCGCTGAAAGTTAGCGACATCAGGGTTTCTCAAATGGCTCCTTTTGAGGGTATAGACGACCAAAATGCAACTTGGGTCCCATTGGATCCCAGAAAATTGTGTATGTTTGTTAAATGCTAATTAGTTTCAAACATTTTTGCACAAGCATACCTACAGCATGGGGCCACTATAATTCATAGCTGTGAGCCTACGGTATTCTCTAATTTTAGCATATATAAGAAAAATTGCATGGCAAACAGATTTCAGGGACCCCCAGATCTTAGGTTGGGACCCCTAGATTTCTAGGTATGGTGTTCCTGGGACCCCCAAAATTTAGATGCCATGAGAAATGCTGGACGTCACTAAATTGAGTTAACCGACCTGTCACTCAAGTATATGATGCCATAATCAATGGACTTTTCCAAGTTTATCCATCTATCGTATGACATCATAATCAACTATGTGATGTGTAGGATGATGTCATAATGACATTATGAATGACTTGTATAGTCCATCTTTAACGCTTAATAGTCTGACACGTACGAATTGAATGTCTGCCATTTAATAACCATTCTGTTGAATATTTTGAAACTCATTTGACTGGGAGCTGTTGTTGCGATAGGCAGCAACAGCATCAAGTTAGTTTCAAACTATTCAACAGCTTACCTGTATATTTTCTTTTTTGAAATTGATAGTCAGGGAGTTCAAAAATCCATCGATCCCAACACGAGCGTTGTGTGGGCGGAGCTTAGATAAAGATGGGCGGGGCATGGCTAAAACTTGAAAGGTCCATTATGTCACATGTTAACTGATGTCACAATCAAAACCACATAACTCCATCATGAAAATCAAAATGTCTATCACAAAATTTTAATAATTGTATTTCTTTAATGAATTCACAATTTAATAAAATTCTGTTGAATTTTTTGAAACTAATTTGAATGAGATATGTTGCATATGGCAGCAACTTCACCTGTCAAATTAGTTTCAAAATATTCAACGGGTTACCATGAACTTTAAATTCTGAAAATTTAGGTTTCAAAGTTTCAAATCGATTCCAACACGCATAAGAAATGAGCGGAGCTTAAATAGAAATGGGTGTGGCGTGGCCAGAAATGGATCCCCAGATTGCAATAATTTCATGACTTCATGTCGAGAATAATTCTACAATATTGGTCAATTTCACTTCAAGAGTATACTTACCTCCCTAATACTTTTGATATTGCTAAATATTGGCTTTCACTCAATAAACACTCAGATTAAAACAGTTAGGCGCCCCTAGTGGGCAGGGAGTCAGAGCGTAGTCTGGCGGATGCCAGCCCCACCACCGCGCATGCGCAGACTAGCACTTCCTCTTTGCTAGATTATTGGCAAAGAGAACACACATGTTTTTCAGTCATAAGCTTTTCTTGCTCATTAACGTTTTTATTGGTGTTATTTTGGAAGTGATAAGACCTGATTTGGATGGCGGGAGGATACACTTCGCCACCGGAGGACGTTGGACCTTTAAATCAGGTGACTTCTAGTAAAATTAGCGAGTTTTCTTCCCGGTGTGTTGTGTTTCCGGGACTCGCGTTTACCGTGATAAGCGCCTTAGTTAGTTGGTTTAGGTCAACTCGGTGCTACCTAGGACTAATTTCTCTTTCTGTTTCTGTCCACAGGTCTGTATGACGCTAGGTTGTGACGTCACAGTACCAGAGAATTAGTATTCTCTCCACCATGGTTCCATTTCCTACTAACTCTGTTAGGTTATCTAACCAAATGAAAAATTATGTCCAGTGAGTTGGAGGCCTGGTATAAAGGTCTTCTCACTTTGCCCTCTTGATCCAATTCCTTCCCCATGAGGTGGAGAGAGTTAAGAGGCGTGCAGATGGTGGAGTTTCCGGTTCGTCACGTTGGATGGTTTGTCTATACAAAGTGTCAGGTATCTAGTTATTGATAATGTGGTGATGTTAATTATTGTAAACAATCAAAGGGAGATAATTAACATTTTTGCCAGTCAAGAGTTATCTATATGTATCTGATGGTTGTGTAGTCAACTTATCCATTCAGCATACAATTCGTCTTTGCACTTGGATGTTTTGTTGGGATCGAATTTTTCCTGTCACGGGATTAGTGACGTCATAATCAGCTGGCTATGTATTTATTAGCAATTCAAGCGCTATGCTGGTTTTTGATGTATATTGATCTTTATGATCGTTTTCCTTCTCCTTGAGTTGGATTGAGTTTCTAAGCTTAACTAGTTGCTCATACTCCTTGTCCTTTGCCCTGTTTCAGGGACCGGGTTGCGCGTCCTGTGGACGTTTTGTACATGTAAAGTTCTGGCCGCATCTGTGTTATCGATGTAGCCCTTGTGGTCCATTGAAGAAGCGGAAACGAGAGGTTGTAAGTAGGAAGGGTAAGGGGAAGGTCTCGTCCGCGGTGGATATGGAGACCTTCCGGACCGAGATGTTGGGAGAGATGAAGAGGACAATAAAAGATTTGGTTCCAGGGTTGCTTCGTGGCATGCTTCCTGGACCGGATCCTTTATTGTCCTCATCATCGGCTTCGGAGCAGGTAATCCCCGCCTCTGGATCGATTTTCCTTAGTCCGCTTCCGTTGTCCGACGATTCAGAGGTGGCCCCATTAGAGGGGGCGTTCCACGGCCCTGGCAGCAGGCTTATTGCCGCGCCGATAGGGGACCGTGGACGGTTGTCGCTGGAACCCGCTGGCTGCTTATCAGTCCAGGGGTATCCGCACGCCGCGGTGGCCAGTACCTCCTATGGCACCGTTCCTGGTCAGCCCGGGTTAGCTCTCTTTGCTGACCCGGGGTCTAATCTTTCTGACCAGGGTGATGAGGATTACCTGCTAGGGTCGCCGTCTGACGACGTGGACATGGATGAAGACGTTTGTGCTCCCCTCGCGGGGAATACAGGCGCTTTTTTCCACGGTATTACTCACCCTGGAGTAAGGTCCGCGGTTCAGGTGGTGGCCCAGGGCGCTGCTGATGGCCAGCGGTACCGCATACCTCGGCTTGCCGAGAGTGTAGCTGGTGCTGGCCGGGCCCGTGGTAGGGCTATATGTACCCCGCGCTCTACCGCGGTGCCTGCTCCTGGTCAAACCAGTGATATTCTCATGCCGGTGCTGTCAGGCCCGCATGTTTTCCCTGGCTTGCCAGGTGTATCAGCGTACCCGCCGTCAAGCTCTACTGCTTGCGCTCAGGAGGAAGACGAAGGACCCCGTCTTGTAGAGCGCTCGCAGTTAGCCACGGAGGAGGATTGGTATGACGCTTGCCAGTGGTTGGTGAGCGTTAGGCCTGATCTGCCCGTGGAGCAGTCGGCTAGCCACCGTGTTCACACGCCGTGGTTAGCTGGGAAACCAACTGCTAACGCTATGCCTTCTCTGCCGCTGGCGGAGCATGTCGTTGACATGTTCAAGGCGGCGGAGGCGTCCATTAACACGAGTGGACGTCTCGCGAAGGCCCCTCGCGAGGTGGCCAGGCGTTGTCGCATCGTGCCCCTGGACTACCAGCGGTACGGTGTGGTACCCAAGCCCAGCGTGGATGACCGCGCGGCTTTGGGTGAGGATACGCGGCCAGGCTCCCGTTCTGACGCGGGGGTCTTGTGCGCGAACGCGTTGCGTTCGGCGGATACCGCGTTGCGTGATGCGGAGGAGAGTGGGAGGGCTTCGATGGCCGCTCTGTCCCACGTCTCCCAGCTGTTACAGGGGGTAGTAACGGCATCCGCATCGCGCCAGCCAGGCCCGCTCGCGGTCCAGCGAACCATCCAGGATGGTATTAACCTGGCGCTGGACTGTATGACGCGGGCGGTGACCAGGAGTGTCAGGGCAAGACGCACATTTGCCCTGGACAATCTGTGCCCGTCTCAGGACCTGTATAATAGGCTACTCCGTACGCCTATGACGGGTCCTGGTCTTTTTGGAGGTGAGGGATGTCGCCACCTCCAGGAGACGGTCACCCTGGTGAATAACCAGAGGGCGCTGCGCGAACAGTTTGAGGTACTGCGTCGTGCTAACGTTCGCGCCGCGGCCCCTGCGTATCGTCCCCTGCAGGCTCGAGGTGGTGTTGGCCAAGTCAGAGGCCAGCCGCCGTCGCAGCGCCGGCCTCGGCCGCGTGCGATTCGGCCAGCAGTGAGGGGGGCGCAGGCTCCTCAGCCGCCGTCAGCCAGGCAGCCGCCCGTGCACCGAGGTGCGCGCGGGGCGGGGCGGGTCGCGCGAGGATCTGGGCGTGGTTATCGTTCCTGACAGGGCGCTTACCGCGGTAAGGACCACGCCGGTGTGTATGGCGACGGAGACAGTGCCGCTCTTGCATGCCTTGTGTCCACCGCGGTCCCTAGGTGGACCGGTGGGAGGCCGGCTAGCCGACCACATGCAAGAGTGGGAACGGTTAACTCAGGACCGTTTAGTCTTGCGATGGCTTTCCGTGGGGTATCATCCAGAGTGGATGACAGGCCCGCCGTCGCGACTGTCTCTGGTGCCAGTCTGGACTCCCATTCCGAGAGATCCAGATCAAAGGTTGTGTATCGAGGAGGAGATAAATTCCCTCGTACAAAAAGGAGCTATTCAGCCGGCACAAAGGTGTCCGGGCTTCTATTCAACCCTGTTCTTGGTAACAAAACGCACCGGTGGGTGGAGACCGATTCTCAACCTCAAGCCATTGAACAAGTTCATCGAGACGCCCAGTTTCAAGATGGAAACGGTGCGCTCGGTGTTGGCGGGGTTGGAGAGGGGGATGTGGACGGCGTCGATAGATTTGAAGGACGCTTATTTCCACATCCCCATCCACAGGAGTTTCTGTCGCTTCCTGAGATTTGCATTCCAGGGCAGACAGTGGGAATTCAGGGTGTTGCCCTTCGGAATTTCCACGGCTCCTCGGGTTTTCACCCGTGTGGTTCTTGCGATCACAGCATACCTCCGCAGGAGAAGCATAGCAGTCCACACGTACATAGACGACTGGCTGTTGAAAGCGCACACCCGGGAAAGTTTGTCCGCCAATCTGGAGATTGTTTTGAAAATTCTCACAGACTTGGGCTGGATGATCAATTTCCCAAAATCAGAGCTGACTCCATCCCAGAAGTTTGTTTACCTGGGGATGTTCTTCGATCTGGAGACAGGATATGTTTATCCTACTCAGGAGAGAGTTCAAATACTCATCTCGTTGATTCAGTCAGTGTGCGACAGTCGTCATGTCCTGGCACGGGTTTACTTGAGAATGCTGGGGTTGATGGTTTCGTTGGAACCAGTCATTCCTCAGGCCGCCTTACGCAGGCGGCCGATCCAGTTGTTTCTCATGACACAATGGACCCAGAGTACAGGTTCGCTGGACTCGAATGTGTCAGTGTTGGCGCCTCTGATTCACCACCTGCAATGGTGGTTGAATACAGAGAATCTCTTACCGGGGGTTTTGCTAACCCCTCCCCACCCTCAGGTGACTGTGTATACAGATGCATCGATGGAGGGCTGGGGAGCTTGCCTGGAAGAATCCACGATATCAGGGCTTTGGAATCTGGAACAGTCACAGGAACATATAAATCTACTGGAGCTAAGAGCAGTAGTCCTGGGCCTGGAACATTTCTTACAGAAAGTTCAGGGCAAGATTGTTCTTATTCGTTCAGACAACTCAACAGTTGTGACTTACATAAACCGCCAGGGCGGAACGAAGTCGCCCAGTCTCTGTATGATGACATGGAAACTGCTTTGTTGGTGTCTGGATCACCAGATTACCTTGAAAGCAGTTCATATTCCGGGAAGGTTAAACCTGCTAGCAGACTCATTGAGCCGAAGGATGAGTGTTTTACCCACGGAATGGCAACTAAATCAATGTGTGGCGGATCGTCTGTTCGACCATTGGGGGAAACCCAACATCGATTTGTTCGCAACGAAGAAGAATGCGAAGATGACGACGTACGTCTCTCCGATTCCGGATCCAAGCGCTTTCGCTACAGATGCGTTAGCTATCAGCTGGGGGAGAATGTATGCATACGCATTCCCTCCAGCAATCCTGATTCCAAAAATTCTTCAGAAAATCAGACAAGAGGAATGCCAAGTGCTTCTGATCGCCCCGGATTGGCCAAGCCGATCATGGTATACGGATCTGCTGGACCTTCTGGTCTGCAATCCGGTTCCTCTGCCTCTGATGGAAGATATTATCTTCCAGGGCAAGGCCCTTCACAACAATCCGTCAATGTTCAGATTGACTGCGTGGATGTTGTCAAGGAATCTAGAATTAAGGAGGGCTTTTCTGAGCAAGCAGCCATGTTTATGGCCAAAGCCAGGAGGGGGTCAACCTCCAGAGCATATAATTATAAAATCAACAGATTTGCAGAATGGTGCTCAAAAAGATGTATTGATCCAATGGATTCATCTATTCAAGTAGTAGCTGATTTCCTCTGTCACCTCTATGATGCCTATAGCCTCAAGCCTAACTCTATTGCTGGTTATAAGTCAGCATTAATGTCTGTTATTCCTTGCTTGGCTAAGAGGGGAAGTGATGAAGTAAATACATTGAATGTATTAATTAAAGGCATGGGCAATCTAAGACCAAGGAATCCTCCTGTGATTCCGTCTTGGAGTTTATCGCTAGTGCTTCAAGTACTAGGTGATAAGCCTTTTGAACCACTTAGTTCCATTTCTATGAAACTATTAACACTGAAGACTGTGTTTTTAATTGCTGCGGCCTCGGCTAGGCGTAGGAGTGAGATTCATGCCTTATCAGCCGAGGATGACCGTTTTGTGGTTTCAGGGGAAGGCCTTAAGCTGCTACCTAGGATTAATTTCTTGGCTAAAAATCAGTCGTTGAAATATCCAGGTCAACCTATTATTTTGCCTGCTTTAACTAGATATGATCCTAATTCTAAAGCATGGTGTCCCGTCCGGGCGCTGCGCCGGTACAAACAACGTACGGCGGCATGGCGCACAGACCAGTCAGCGTTATGGTTGTCATATATTGAACCCCATGGGAGGGCTTCTAAGGACACCATTTCCAGGTGGATTGTGGAATGCATTCAGTTTTGCCATAAATCCGCCACCGGGAAACAGGTTGACGTGGCCAAGGCTCACAGTGTCCGCGGCGTAGTGACATCCACGGCCCTATTTAATGGGGTCCCTGTGGATGATATTATGTCGGTGGCTCAGTGGCACTGTGAGTCAAGTTTTACAGACCATTATCTCCGTGACACCTCTAATCCTCTCGCCTTGTCGGTTTTGAAAAAATAAATCGGTTTATATTTTTTGAGGTGATTTCCTCATTACTTATATATATCACAATTAATTTATGGAAACACCCACATTTTTGGGCCTGCATCAGTCTTTACCGATGGGAAGATGGTGTCAGCAGCCATTGTCAACAAGGTCAGTCTTGTTCATGTGTTGTCCGTTGATTGATTGTATTGTCACGATTACCCGTTATTAATATGGTGATGGTTTGTGTATTTGTGTGGTTCATTGTTGAGAGTTACGAAAATGGAGCTTTTTCGTCTCTGTCCTGTAGTACATGGCACTTGTACGTAGAGAGCGTATAGGACATTGAGGTCAGTCGACTCTTCCTCCCAGGAAGGAGGGGGGGGAGCGCATATGACATTCGGTCATCTCTCATACATCGGTGGTGTTATCCGATGGTTAGTCAAATCCTGACTGTTTTTTCTTACAGTTTCAGAAGTTTTAGTGCCTTAAACGCAGAAAAGCGTATAGGGATGAGCTGGTCTTTTGACCTCGCCTCCCTCCCGCCAGATTCACTTTCGAATTCTGGCAATATCAAAAGTATTAGGGAGGTAAGTATACTCTTGAAGTGAAATAAACGAAATCTAGGATTTCTTTTTTCACGAGAGAGTTGATACTTACCTCCCTAGATACGGACCCGGCCTCTCCACCCCACAGAGGCTCGGTCTTCAGGCTCTTAATAGTTGCATGTGTGTCAGCCAATAATCTAGTCAGAGGAAGTGCTAGTCTGCGCATGCGCGGTGGTGGGGCTGGCATCCGCCAGACTACGCTCTGACTCCCTGCCCACTAGGGGCGCCTAACTGTTTTAATCTGAGTGTTTATTGAGTGAAAGCCAATATTTAGCAATATCAAAAGTATTAGGGAGGTAAGTATCAACTCTCTCGTGAAAAAAGAAATCCTAGATTTCGTTTAGTTTGAATGCATAACTATAGTTAACTATAATTTACCCTTTAACACGCATATCAGCCAAAAATGGCTTCTGTAGTGGTCTTGAGAAATGTCCATTTGCAAACCAAGAGAAGACTATGTTTGAAAATTTACCATTGGAATAACTGGCTCGATAACTGAGGCAGCCATTCCAGTGGTAATTTTTCAAAAATAGTCTTCTCTTGTTCTGCAAATGGACATTTTCTATGAGAAAATCTAAATTTTCCTGAATGAAGTCGAGAGTTAAAAGGTTACCTAGTCACCAACGGAACTTGAAATAGCTAGATAGCTAGCCAACTATAGTTGACCGCGCGCCCGAGCTTGTTTCCACAAAATGTGCATAAATTTCAAAATGGCAAACACCCAACCCTTAGCACGAATAAATGCATAATTATAAAAGTGTAAATATTTCACTAACTAACATACCGGGTAAGTTTGATGAAATTATACTTTCCTATTGTATGTCAATGTTCCCAAGATCCATTTCCTTCCCACTTTATCTGATATGGATGCTTTGTTCCGTCTTAATGGACAAAAATAACCCATTTTCATAGACCATCAAAACAGACAACAGAAAGGGTTAATCGAGACTGGGACACATCTCCAAATTTTCTGCAATAGTAATTCAATGGGGAATTGGGGTACCAGCGAACTATAGTTGACTAAACAGCTTTCACTTGGTCATATCAAATGCACTTGTTCAGTAAACTAGCAAACTGACTATAGTTAGCCATCCAAACTTGAACATAGAATAGCTGTTGTGCAACTTTCACGAAGAACAAGAAATTAGTTATTAAAAGAGATAACTGTCTGTAATGGACCTTTTCACTGTATCCATCCATCATATGACGTCATAATCAACTATGTCACGTAGAAAATGACATCACAATCAATAACATCATTATGATGTCATGAATGACGTAGATAAGTACGTTACGAACGCATAGTTGAAGACGGACTATGCATTGTTGTACGAATTTTATGTCTTTACTATTTAATAAATATCCTGTTGAATATTTTGAAACTAACTTAACAGCACACAGTCAAATTAGTTACAAAATATTCAACAGCTTAGCTGTATATTTTTCAGGAAACTGATAGTCAGGGCATTCAGGGATCGATCAATCCCAACACAGCGAAGTGTGAGTGGAGCCTAGCTAGTGATGGGCGAGGCATTTCTAAAGAATTATGTGTTGTGTTATAGGTACTGTTGCATTTGCTGTTGCTGGAGGTGTGTCCGGAGTTTGCGCAGTTCTTAGCCAAGGAAGCCAATGCTGTGACACTGGACTAACTCAAACACACATAACTTCAACCCTCGAATTTGTTTTAAAAAATAATTTAATTCTCATAGAAAATGTGCATTTGCAGACCAAGAGAAGATTGTTTTTTGAAAATTTATCACTGGAATGGCTGGCTCGGTTATCGAGCCAGTCATTCCAGTGGTAAATTTTCAAAACTAGTCTTCTGTTGGTCTGCAAATGGACATTTGTCAAGACCACTGCTGAAACCGCTTTTGGCTGATATGAGTGTTAAAGGGTCAACATATTATCATGCTGATTGTAAGGCTTATGTATATTTTACAGGCTGATGTTGATTTGGCTGATTATATAACGTTTTAAGGGCCACAAAATTTTACAAACAAAACGATCATTCTACTGCCGGTTTCCTGAATCTAAAAAAGCCAGGAACAATTTTTAGTTCACCATTATGTGTTGCTAAAGTTAATTATATTTTAGTTCTTTCACCAGTAGAAACACGATAAAAGAAATTCTCTCGGTTGAATATTTTGAAAATAATTTAACTGGAAGCCATTGCTTCCTAAGGCAAATTATGGCAGTAACAGCTCCCAGTCAAATTAGTTTCAAAATATTCAACAGAATCTTTATTAAGTTGTAAATTCATCAAAGGTATACAATTTGTACACTAGGGACAGACAGACTTAAATATTCATGACAGAACTCTACGCCGTTATGATTGTGAGATCAACTAACTAGTGACATAATGGATCTTTCCACTTTATCCGTCCATTGTATGACATCATAATCAACTACATAACATGTAGAATGACATAATAAATGATGTCATGAATGACGTAGATAAGTATGTCACGCATGTATATTTGAAGACGGACTGCATTGTTGTACGAATTGTATTTCATTACTATTTAATAAATATTCACCAGCTTACCTGTATAGTTTTCAGGAAATTGATATTTAGCGCATTCGGTGATCGATAAATCCCAACACAGCGAATTGTGGGTGGATCTTAGCTAGATGTGGGCGGGGCATAGCTAAAACTGAAAAGATCCATTGATTATGACGTCCGATACATGAGTGACAGATCAGATCACTCCATTAATTTTACATCTGCATTATTATGCACTATTATGTCGACATCTTGGATATTTCGTTGACATCAATAAGTCGATAACTGATGGGAGAACTATGCCACTATCCATTCCAGATCTTCGGAAACTATTCCGGAAGCTATTGATTCATAGGTCAAAGATGCCCTTGATAAAAACACTATATTTATACAATGCAACCTGCGTATCCTTGATGCTGTATAACTGTAGCTGCTGGGCAGCTCCAAAGGCAGCTCTAGACAAACTCGATGCCTGCCACCGCAAACACCTCCACACCATCACTGGACACTGATGGCCAGAAAGCATAATTTCCAATGATGCCCTATACAAGATGTATAATACGTCGCCGCTGTCTGTCAAAGTCGGCCAGCAAAAATGGTCCATGTTTGGCCATATGCTAAGGATGCCAGAAGACACACCAGCACAGAGAGCCATGGAATTCGCCCTACTCGGGGTCAGCAAATACAAAGCCAGGAGAGAACTTCATTGCATAAATCTGATAAGCGTGCTATGAGGTGACCTCAAGAAAGCAGGACTCGGTACACTCAAGTCAAGAATGGGCCTGAGGAAGCTAAGGATTTCGACTGAGGACAAGACACAGTGGGCAAAAGCGAAGAAGGACTGATTGCAGTTGTAGGATGTTTCTACTACTACAGCCGCAGAATACAGTAATCATACATACATTCCAGATCTTGGCTCCTACAATCTTTTATCTTGTTGATTCCAGTTCTATGTGTGGATCCCGTATGAGCCAGCAAACCATGCAGTATTATGCTTAGAAATTCTGTGTTGGTTTTTGATAATATATTTAATCTAATTAATTCTTGAGCAACAATGACGTCCAGTCAAATTAGTCTCAAAATATTCAACATATGGTGATATTTCCTAAATCGAATTTATTGTATTTGTTCGGCTGGCCTAATCATTATGATTAATCATGCCTTAAAAGTCTCGCTGCTACAAGCCACCAGACAATAATTTCAATGGGCAATAACTCGGGACCTGCTGAATATTTTGAAAACAATTTGACTGAAATTTGTTTTCAAAATAATCAGCAGGTCCAGAGTTATAACCATTGGCACGTGGCGTCCTGCAGAAAAGGTCAAGCCACTAAAACATGACTTCTGCCTGTCTTGAGACATGCCCATTTGTACACCAAGAAAAAACTATTTTTGACAATTTACTACTACAAATGCTGGTTTGATAATGCTGTCAGACATTTTTACGCAGAGGTAAAATTGTGTAATATTGCGGACATGTACTTAATGAATTATTTAGACACTGATCAGTTTTGCTCTTCTGTGCCAGGCATGCCAATGGTAAATTTTCAAAAATAGTCTTATTCTCTTGGTCTGCAAATCAATATTCACTCCGCAGAGATTTTAAGTTCTCCAGCAGACTTGACTAGTAATGGAGTAAATGTCCTTATCATTTAATGAATATAACCTATGATTATGCTAACCATACTCATTTGTATCAGTGGAGGATTCCAATTTCTCAGTCAATTAGATGACATCATAATCAACTATATATGTGACATGTAGGATGATGACATAATCAATTATGTCATGAATGACGTAACAAAGTTCGTTACGAAGGCTTAATTGATGATGGACTAAGCGTTGTCGTACGAACTCTGTATTGCCGATTTAATAAACATGATGTTGAAATATTTTGAAACTAATAGGCAGCAACAGCACCCAGTAAAATTAGTTTCAAAACGTTCAACAGCTTAGCTGTATATTTTTCTGGAAATCTATAGTCAGGGAGTTCAGAAATCGATCGAGGCCAACACAGGCGAAGTGTGGGTGGAGCTTAGCTAAAGATGGGCGGGGCATAGCTAAAACTGGATTCCTCCATTACTGGGCACCACCAGTACATTAACTCTTTAATGGTCAAATAAATGTAAGGAAACAAAATAAATCTTAACATATGATGGTTTCATTTCATACAATTAGTATAATTTTCTTAATTGCGAATTTAAATTAGGGACTCGTGTCTCTAATTCAATTTCACAGCTTAAAAAAATCATATTAATTTATATGTGATGAAATCATCATATTTTAAGATTTATTTTGTTTCCTTACATCGAGGCCCACAAATTAAGCCTCTAAAAGTTTTAAATTTTGACAATTTTATTTTCAAGCATTCTGCTACGACTATGGTGGTTTCAAGGGTTAAATTTTGTATATTAAATGGCATTAACATTTGTGTTATAAATATGTACAGTATTATTGTAATATTTAATATGTCAGATTTATGATTGGGTCATGTGCAATACATTCCATAAGAGAATAAACCAATGATCTCAAAAGAATTTCCCTGGTCTTGTTTTCAAAAATAGTGCTGCCAAATCACATTTTGATTTATTTTAACACTCAAATATGGCTTCTGCAATTGTAGTGAGAAATGTCCTTTTGCAGACCAAGAGAAGAATATTTTAGAAAACTTGCCACTGGAATGACTGGCTCGATTAGCGAGCCAGTCATTCCAGTGGTATGGTTTCTAAAATAATCTCTTGGTCTGCAAATGGACATTTTCTATGAGAAAATTGGAAATTCACTAGTCACTAGAAGAAAGCCTGACGCATACATTTTGCAAGCATTGTTCTGACTTCCATGACAACGCAGGTTACTATACCGGTAATGGGCTGTGTTGGCCCAGTATTTGTCCTGTGCCGGTCCAATAACTAGCTTTATCAAGGTTGATGCTGTCATATATTGTTTCCAAAATGCACAGCAGTTATCATATAAAGTGTAATCAAATTTTGCAATCTAACATTTTTGTCAAGCCCTGTGATGTGAAGCTACGGATGGTCTGGCATAGCGATCCAAATAGCGTGTTGTATCTGGTGTGTATTAAGAATTAAAGGGATGCTACTCTCATCTCAAATGTTGTATTGTACCGATAGATTATGGTTTATAGATTCCATATAATTTTTATCCTGTCACATTCCCGTAACTGTATCAGAATTATCTGCCTTGTAATATTGTGTAAATATTGAACAGTGATCGCCACCATTTTGTCTTCTCAAGTGATAGTGTGTGATGTCATGTGAGTGCCAATGCATTACATTCTTTATTATGTAATACTCATCCCGTTGAATATTTTGAAACTAATGGCAGCAACAACTTCCAGTGAAATTAGTTTCAAAATATTCAACAGCTTACGTGTATGTTTGCTTTTATACCACCTTGCCAAACTATAGCTGGCACCTCTATGACTGAGCGTATATAACGAGGCAGACGCGTTAGGTTTTTTCTGATTGGTTGAGAAATAAATCATGACAGCCATCATAGGAAGTAGAAATGTACCGACATTTAGTTACTAAAGCCTGAATATCTTTCTCTAGCGGCATGATAAAAGACTTAAAATTACCTGCATAGTTTGAGTGGCATATTAGATCACCTGAACAGCTGTCGAGAGATGGGGTTCGTTATCCTATAAGTAAAGGTGAAAGTTTTTAAGTGGACATTTATTTCACCAAGAACTTATCCAATCGCAATAAAAATTTACAGATTTGTTCTATACTATCATTGCATTGTCTTCATCATAATGAAAATGATTGTCAAATTTTTCCCATTATTTTTCAGGTTTTAGACTTAGTTTATTTCTGGGTGAGTTGTCTCTTTTTCAAGAATTAGAATAATGTTAAAATTTGTCAATGGACATTTGATTCATCAGCGGCTTATGCTGTTTTAAGAAATACTTATTTCATCACACGGCCACACGGTGATGTCTGGGATGACAAAAGGCTTAACACATGGGATGCAGTCCATCTAGTGTTGCCTTGAGATTAACAAGTGCACTATAGTTGGGGGTGGGTGGGGGGTGGGGATTTGAGGGTTCTTTATCCACTTGAGAAGACACTAACCATGTGGGTGAATGTTGTTGACGTCGAAATAATGTTCCTTGATATTGTCTATAAGCAATATAAAACCTCATCGTGAAAGAAGCTAATACCGAGTTCACACATGTATACCTGTCTTCCCTTACGAGGTAATGGACCTTTCCATTTTTAGTTATGCCCCGCCCATCTCTAGCTAAGTTCCGCCCACACCTCGATCATGTTGGGATCGATCGATCTCTGATCTCCCTGACTATCAAATACAGGTAAGCTGTTGAATATTTTGAAACTAATTTGACTGGTTGCTGTTGCTGCCTATGGCACCCAGTCAAATTAGTTTCAAAATATTCAACAGCATGCTTATTAAATAGTAGAGACATACAATTTGTGCAACGTGTCGGACTATTAAGAATTAAAGATGGGCCTAATAGAATAATTTATGAATTAATGATTATGACGTCATCCTACACGCCGCTTAGCGGAGTATGACGTCAAATCATAATGGATACTCAGGAAAGGTGAATTAGCCTGGGGCGAGAAGGGGAGGAAGAGAAGGATCTTGGGCTCACTCTTCTGCAGTGCAGTTCAACCAACATTGCTGACATTGAAAATAGTTGTGTAACAGGAAGCATTGCTTTCCAGTCCTGGGGGCCATGGTTTTGCGGCTCTAAAATCGACCTTTTCAGTTTAGCTATGCCCCACCCATCTCTATCTAAGCTCCACCCATGCTTCTGTGTTGGGATCGATCGATCCCTGAACTCCTTGACTATTAGTTTAAAAATATTCAACGTCATGTTTATTAACCCTTTAGCGCTCAAATTTATTCAAGAAAATTTAAATGTTCTCATAGAAAATGTCCATTTGCAGGCCAAGAGACTGTTTTTGAAGATTTACCACTGGAATGACTGGCTCGGTTATTGTAAATAAATAGTTCGGATATACAGTTCATACAACAATGCTTAGTCCATCAAAACTTATTGTTCCATTTTGGTGGTGGTCATCTTAGACTTTGCACTATTTTTTCAAAATGCTTTTAAACATCTCGGTAACTGTTTGGCCAATTCGCCTTTCCGGAGGCTCCATCGATGATTTGACATCATATGACATCATAATCAGCTAAGCGGCGTGTAGAATGGCGTCATAATCATTATGTCATAAATGATTCTATTAGGCCCGTCTTTAACTCTTAATAGTCTGACACATTGTAAGAATTGTATGTCTACTATTTAATAAACATGCTGTTGAATATTTTGAAAGTAATTTAACTGGACGCTGTTGCCATAGGCAGCAACAGCGCCCAGTCAAATTAGTTTCAAAATATTCAACAGCTTATCTGTATAGTTTTCTAGAAATTGATAGTCAGGGAGTTCAGAAATCGATCGATCCCCACATGAGCGAGGTGTGGGTGGAGATTAGCTTGAGATGGGCGGGGCATAGCTAAAAGTGGAAATGTCCATTGATTGAAACTCAAGAAACTTCATCTATTATGTGTTATCTATAAACACCCCTGTATGTGTTTAGTACAAGCAACATACTTTTAGGTCTTGATGTGGTCTTTCCTTTCATTGTGTGCTCCATACCCGCAGCATGGGTGATGGTTATCTTTGTGGTCCCTACATGCAGCATAAGTGATGGGCCTGTGTGGTCCCTACAAGCAGAATTTATGACGCATGTGTGTGTGGTCACTACGAGGATAAGTTAAGGCCCTTCGTGTGTGATCACAATAAGCAGGATGGGTTATGGCCCTTTTTATTATTACTACAAGCCGGATGAGTTATGGCCCTTTGTGTGGTCCCTACAAGCAGAATGAGTTATGGCCCTTTGTATAATCACTACCAGCAGGATGCGTTATGGCCATTTCTGTGGTCCCTACAAGCAGAATGTATGGTGGCTCTGTGTGTGGTCCCTACAAGAAGAATGAGTTATGGTCCTTTGTGTGATCATTACAAGCAGGATGAGTTATGGTCCTTTGTGTGGTCCCTACAAGCAGGTTGTGTTATGGTCTTTGTGTGGTCCCTACAAGCAGAATGAGTGATGGCTCTGTATGTGATCATTACAAGCAGGATGAGTTATGGCCATTTCTGTGATCCCTACATGCAGAATGAGTTATGGTCCTTTGTGTGGTCCCTACAAGCAGAATGTATGATGGCTCTGTGTGTGGTCCCTACAAGCAGAATGAGTTATGGCCCTTTGTGTGATCATTACAAGCAGGATGAGTTATGGCCATTTCTGTGATCCCGACACGCAGAATGAGTTATGGTCCTTTGTGTGGTCCCTACAAGCAGGTTGTGTTATGGTCTTTGTGTGGTCCCTACAAGCAGAATGAGTGATGGCTCTGTATGTGATCATTACAAGCAGGATGAGTTATGGCCATTTCTGTGATCCCTACACGCAGAATGAGTTATGGCCCTTTGTATGGTCCCTACAAGCAGAATGAATTATGGCCCTTTGTGTGGTCCCTACAAGCAGAATGAGTGATGGCTCTGTATGTGGTCACTAGAAGCAGAATGAGTTATAACCCTTCATGTAGTCCATACAGGCAGGCATGAGTGATGGCTCTTGTCTAGGCCCTAAAAACCTCCTTGATGATGTCTTAATAGTATGGGAGTAAGTTGCATAGTGTGATCTGCAAAAGCCATATGAGTTATGGTTCTTGATATACTGTATAAGCAGCATGGGGTTATGTTGTTTGGCGTACTTCACAACAATCTTCTCTTTTAAGCCCCATAACACAGGAACCACCACTCCTTAATTCTATTTGAGGCTTCTAGAATGAATTATCTCCCTTATTCTCAATCTAATAGACTGGCACCAGTCTTGTTAGGTCTGTGACTGACCTGTGTCACTATACATGCGAAAGAGCGTACACTTTGCCATCTGCAAGGTGGATATTCACTTAAATTTTTTGCCGAGCAACAAAGACTGAAAATCTTTTCTGTGTGATTATACGGAAGATTTTATCATTTCTCGTAATCAATGTGCCTCCAATAAAATCATTCAGTAACCCTTTAACCGTTGAATTTGTTCAATTCGTTTTGCAAGAATGCCATGCCTCTTAGTAACCCAGCCCCCACACCTCCCCCCCCCCTCAGAGTTTTTAGCGCTCTTCGGCCTTAATTTCTATCCATGCCAATATTTTAGTCTGTTTAAAGACTGGTTCAAATCTGCATTGTTAGTTTACCAGGCCTGAAAGGCTAAATGAGCTTATGCCATGGCGGCCATCCGTGGTGTGTCCGTCATCCGTTAACTTTTCCTTTAAACGACTTCTCAGGAACTGCTGGGCCGATTTGAATTATATTTGGCCATAGGGATCGAAGTTTGTTCAAACAAAGCTGATCGGCCAATTTGGCTGGCGGCCATCTTAGATTTTGGACGATTTTTAGAAACATTTTTATGGTCCATCCATCTCTGACAGTCATTTCTTGTCAACACAACTCCACCTAGAGGTCTCAATGGATTAACTTCAAATTCCGTCCACATTATCAATATCATGCGCAGATGTGCATGTGCTTTTTTCGCCACCAAAAAATTATTCATTGCTGAGTTATCACCCTTTAAATATCTTAAACGTGGTAAATATAGTCATTACCATCTGAAGGTGTGCATGTGCTTTTTTCGCTGCCACAAAATTATTCATTACAGAGTTATCCCCCTTTAAATACCTTTAATCCGATACATAAACTGCAGTACCAATCATTTCTTGTCAACACAACTACAATTTAGTTATCATTCTTTTGAAACTTGGTAAGCGTTCTCATTACCACTTGAAGATGTGCATGTGTTATCCATATGCCTGTACATCCATGCATCTGTATAGAATGTATGTATGTATGTCTGTCTGTCCGTCCATCTCTGACAATTATTTCAAGATGTTAACACAACTCCTACAGTTTAGCTACGATTCCAGAAGTCTTTTTTTATTGGCATTTAAGGGAGACTACATCCAGAAACCTGGACTACATAGAGATTTGTGGGGTTGGGGGTGTGTGTGAAATGCCGTCTTCTGATGGCTCTTGTTTAAAATCTCCGAAAACAGTGGAGTGATCGATCGATTCAGAACTCATGAAATATCATGTAGGGCAAGAGCTGAACCAAGTTTGTTCAAGGGAACTTGATTGGTCAAATAATTTGGCGGATGACCTAACTTTCATGAAAACGACCTCTCCAGAACCACTGAAGGGATCAGGCCTAAATTTGGAAGATATTATTAGGCACTAAGGATCATTAAAGTCTGTTCAAGGGAAATTAATTTGTCAAAAAACAGGTCACCATGGGCCAATCAAAATTATGCATGTTTGGCGGCCATATTGGATTTTTTTATTAGATGGATTTTGAGGCCAAAATTGGTTTTATCTGTTTTTCGATATTGTGATCTCAAATTTGCCATTTTCTAAACTGCCAGATGAACTGTTTGGCAACCATCTGGGATCATTTTCCCGCCAAAAACTCTGATACTAAAGCAATGGGAAATTTAAAATGTCTTCTCGAGTACCACTGGACCGATTTTAATTATATTTGGCAGGAGCAATCCTTATGGCATAGAGCTTCAAGTTTGTTCAAATGCAGCCAATCGGCCAATTTGGCCGGTGGCAACCTTAGAATTTGGCCGATATTTAGAAATATATTTTTTTATGTTCTCCAAAACCACTTTGGGAAACGATTCAAAATTCATGAAATATGATCTAGTGGAAGAGCTGAACCAAGTTTGTTCAAGGGAACTTGATTGACCAAATAGATTTGGCGGCCATTTTGGATGACCTAGTTTTAGTGAAAATGACTTCTCGAGGAACAGATAGATGGATATGGGACACAATTTTGCAGATCTAATTATGGACAAAGGGCCATTAAGATTTGTTCAAGGGAAGTTGATCCGTCAAAAAACCTGGTCACCATGGGCCAATCAAAATGTAGCTGTTTGGTGGCCATATTGGATTTCTTTATTTGATGGATTTTGAGGCTGAAATTGCTTTTATGTATGTTTTTGGGTATTCTGATTTCAAATTTACTACTTTTGAAACTGTCGGATAAACGGTTTATTGGCCATCTTGGATTGTTTTTCCGCCAAAAGCGCCCATACTAAAGCAATTGGAAATTTTTAATGTCTTCTCGAGAATCACTGGACCGATTTCAAACATATTTGACAGGAAGCATTCTCAGGGCATAGAAATGCATGTTTGTTCAAACAAAGGCGATTGGCCAACTTGGTTGGTGCCCATTTTGGATTTTGACAGATTTGTATAAACATCTAAAAATCTCCGAAACCATTTGGGAGATTGATTTCAAACTCATGAAATATTATTTCGGCTAAGAGCTGAACCAAGTTTGTTCATGGGAACTTGATTGGCCAAGTGTTTCAGCGCCCATCTTGGATGGCCTAGTTTTCATGAAAAAGACTTCTCGAGAACTGCTGGAAGGGTCCGCACAAAATTTGGGCCATTAGAGTTTGTTCCAATGAGATATGGCAAAACAACATGTCCGCCATGAACCAATCAAAATTTAGCTTTTTTGGTGGACATCTGGTATTTTCTTCAGATTTCTGAGAAAATCATAAAAATACAACTTAGTAACCACTGGGTCAATTTTAGTCAAACTTGGCTTAAACTTTTTCACAGAAATTATATTGGTAAATTTTTCCATGGTCATCTCGTTTTGTTGGTTTGTGCCAGTGGCCAATAATTGCAGGTGAGAAATACAGATCCCTTGGGCTTCTTGTTACTATTTGCCGCCCTTTTCTGGTTAACACGCACCATGTGTTCCATTTTATTACATCACTGAATCTTAGGTAAAGGCGGTTGTCCTATTTAGTTGGCTTTATACCTTATTCTGCTTTTATTTTTTGTTTTTAAGAGGTCGTTAACAGTAGCAACAAAGGGAAATGTTCGTCATTGAAATACAACCGTTTACATGACCACGAGTTTTGCAGCCACATTTGTGTGCAGTGTGCCATGTGCACACCAATGAGAAAATGTGAGATTTGCAAGTGGTGGCAAGTTTCGGCCTCTGACACCTTTTTAATGATTTTGTGTCTAAATCCTGCTTGGCCTGTTATCCCTCCCCTTCTGATGCTACTAAATGAAAATCTGTTTCCTCTAACTCCACCTCCGTTTCTAAAGTACAAGAAGGGGGTCGCCTTCCGTTTTAGTTCCACCGAAAGACGCCATTATGGCTCTGGTCGCCAACTTAGAATTCATTGCATCTGTACTGACCAAGTCCTTGGATGAAAGAATTTCTACTGCTTCTCAGAAAGTAAGTTCCCCATGCGAAAAATGTTTAGACGGCTCTTCGGATGAGAACGGTGATTGCAAATGTCGCAACCGGACATGGGGGAAGACGTATTCCCTTACTTTGTTACAGGAGGCTAGCCCTTTGGGAGGCAATCTAAAAAATGAAGCAATAGGGAGCACCCTAATAAGTCTCCGTCTTCCAGAAGTCTTGTAAATCTTGGGATGGGGCACACATCTTCATCAACATCTTCCGCATCCCAAGTATTGGTGCTAGCCAAACAGTCCAGTAATAATCAGGCCTTAGCCCCAGTGGCTGGTATAGGCTTTGATACCCGTTCTCCGTTTTGCTGGGTTATCGCGAGTAGAGTTGCATTTGGTTAATGATAGGCATATTTCACATCAAAGTGCCTTTCTAAATTACTCTGTAATACCGATCATAAGCAACGTCACCAGATATGATCAGAATAAGTCCTTAATATCTAAGGGTTATGGCGATTTCTAGAGGTTTTGATCCTGTTTTTGGTTCAAATTTTGCTTCTGCTTTGCATACTTCCGGTGGTAATGTTTCTTCCGTTGTGAGGGATCTTTCTCCCTATTTAAATTCCGCTTCTAGTTATGTTTCATCTTCCGGTTTGCACATTTCCAATGATAATTTAGCTTTCGATGTTAGGGAACTTCTTGGTTTTCCAGGTGCTGCTTCCATTTCTGTTTCTGCTTCCACTTTTTGTACTTCCAGTGACTATTTACCTTCTGGTGTTAGGGGTCTTTCTGCTTTTCAAACTTCTGTGCATGATTCCGTTTCTGGGTATTCGGATTTGGATCTTATGTTTCCACCTATTGAGCGTAAGGAGAGCGTCCCCTCATGTTTTGTATCATTCTCTCCCATTACAGTCGTTTTGAGTTCCAGATGTGTGTACTTCTTCTGAATCTGTTTCAGTTTCTTCTCTTCCTCCTCGACTCCTGCACCTAGGTAGGCAAGGGCTAGGAATTTGAAGAATTCTTTTCCTCTGATGATTGGTCTTCTGCCCATCTTTGGGTTGCTGAAAAATTAGATCTGTTTCTCCAAAATGAATTTCCGGTTGATGAATCTTCCTATGGTTCCACTTTGTCATCTTCTAATTCTTCTTCCTCCCCTCCAAAGCTTCTTCCTATTGATAACCTAGTTATTGACATGTTAGATTTTTACGTTACCGATGTTAATTCTAAGGATTTCTCGCTGTCTCCTAATTGTGAGGCCTCTGTTCAGGTCCCTAAAGGAGTTTTGTTGAAGGTGGGTTCCACAGTCTGTTTTGGGGCATGCTTTCAGCTGGCTTCTTGTCTTCTGTCAACGGGAATTCTTCTGGTTTTCATTGAAGTCAGCAAGTGTTCTAGTTCTTCTTTCTGAAGCTGTTCTATTAGCTCAAGAGAATGATGAGGCAGTTCCAGCATCAGTGTTTCACACGCTTGGAGATGCCGCTGGGCGCTCTCTCAACTTGTTTTGTAGATCTCGGGTTTTCATCACCTCTAAAAGCTTCAGCTGTTCATGTTTCAAATACGCTTAAGCATAGCCTGATCTCAGCTCCTCCTTTTGGACATGATGTTTTTGGCCTTTGTTCTCCCAAGTTTACCTTAGAGGAGTCCATGCTATGGCTGCAAAGGAGATCAATTCGCAAATTTCGGAAAAGGGTTTGAAGGTGTGGTTTCCTCCCGGATAGGACCATCCCTTCCCCTCAGTCTCTTCCTCCTCTAGTCCCTTCAGTGCCTCTTACCCAGTGTGCAAGTAGGAGGATGACTTTCTCTGTTCTGGGAGAACTGGCAAGCCTTCATTCAAGACTCCTGTAGCACGGATCGGCCGGATGGGTACTGACCATCCCAGCTAAGCTGGGTATGGGGCGGCTGTTCCGGATTTGCTCCAAGCACGCCCCCCCCCCCCCCCTGATTAGGATAGTATGCGTATATGAGCCCTGTGAGAGAGGTTTTCATTAAAAACGGCTAAGTCCGTTAGAAGGCGCAGTGCGCATGTGCGCACGTCAGAGCTTCCCTGACAACACGTGCCAGAATTGGGAGAAAGTGTATGCCTATAGTGTTGGTAGTTGGTGTTAGTTGGTACTAGTAATTTCCTTAAATTATACTATTCTCATCGTTCTTGGTACCGATCAGGACCAGAATGAAACGAGGATCAGAGAGCTTTTTTACCATTTTAAAATCGGACCAGAAATGGCCGAGTTATCAACAAAACTCGTTAAATTATTTACAAAATATTGCTTTTTGATGTCGTAATCGCGTGTATGCATTAACTAAATGGGAAATGTGCTGTTCACGTGATAGACACGTCACCACTTCTAACTGCACGATGATTGGCTACAGCTCGCCCACTGATTGGCTGAAGTGCCTGCCTCTGACGTCACACGTAGTATAAAAGGGACGAAAAATCGAAGATCGAGAGCATCATCGGCGTGGAAACCGACCCGTCAAGAAGACTGTTGGACCAGCGCAGGCCAGACGCGGGATAGCTGCAAGCCGACAGTGATTCCATCAATCATCATCGCAGTGCCATTCAGAATTGAGTTCTCCTGCGCAGGTGGGCAGTCTTAAGACTTTCCATGATACAACAATTTTGGATGCTCCCGGACGGCCATCCAGGGCCAAAAATAAATTAAAGTAAGAACTCCAGCATCCGAACTTTCCTAAAGGAGTTTTCCTGCAGAAAGGGCCTTGCATCCCAATGTGATTCTATGGGATGTAGAGCTGATGGTGATTCTTGGTGGATAACTCGCTGGATCTTCCGACCATGCTGAAATGTGGATTCATACTTCCGCACTGCATGGCGCATGTGATAATTAACTTTTAGACCACAGTCTGGTGGGGCTCTGCTCAGTGTGCCGCACCGTGTACCCAGTTATTGTACATGCATAATTAATTATGACATTAGCCCTCTCTGTTAATTGGCAACCTTCAACTTTGACACCGTCGTCGCTGGATGGAAACTTTTCAACAAACTGCTTAATTGTTTAAATCATGTATCAGTTAAATGACTATCTAATGGACATCTTATTATCCGTTCTTCTTCACCGTCATGAGAATGAGCCGCATCAATAACCTGCCTGCAGAAACCTGCCTGTGGAAAACTGCTTGCGGGAACATGCCTGTGGAAATCTTCCCTGCATTAAAGATCATGCCATCTCGCGCTATTTTCATATTAGTGCCTCAATTTCAGTGACTTATGAACCTTTACCGTACCAATGACCAATAGGTACTCGAGTAGCTATACTATTATATATTTCATTACTTCCGTATATGGTACCGATGCCTAATAGACACCTTACCGGTCCTTTTGACCGCAATTTTATACTTTCTGTTTTATGTGAATATTATCCTTATTTACTGTGGGTGCTCTCAACTAACAGCACCGTAAGGTCCTATGACCTGTGATATATATCGTTCTCACCATATTAGTTAGTTGTGTATATGCCAAGAAGCCATTCTAGTTGATATGTTTTGTTTATTTATAAAAGCTCTAGAACACAGTATGCTAGGTAATACTATCAAGCAGCATTATATATCTGCATCACTTCTCCCCTAGCATCAATTTTACACTGAGGTCACTGATCATGCTCTAATTGCTGGAGTCTGACATGTTACCGACTAAACCTGGCTATTTTAGCTCAATAGGATAGGTTTTACTTGGTTAGGGACAATTTCTCCATAAGAGACGCATAGTGTACTCCTCTTTTCCGGATGTAGTGGATATGTAACACCACGCACTGGCTAGGTTGTGTAAAATTGGCCAATTACCTTAGGGCCTCTTATTAATATGGAGTTATTGTCTCTTTCCATGATCCACCAGCGACAAGGCTTATTAATTGTTTCGATTCCTATCGACACGGTAGCAGGATCCAACTCTGGGGAACTATCGGGGTTTCGGAGCGGTAATAACTAAAGTTCCGATTTACATACATCTCCCCCTGTATCTTTGGATACTTGTTAGTTAGATACCCCCGTCAATGTAGGAAGCACTGCGAAAAGAAATAATATTATGTGATACAGGCCTGCAGTACATCTCGGGGCATTCTGAAACTTAACCCTAATGACAGGTAAATGTTAATTCCATAGCACGCGGTGACGAATGAGATGCGGATCTCCATCCAATTCGTTGTAGTGTCTGGGTGAGGTCTTGGAACCCACCGTTCCCTTTCGGGAAGGACACTAGCGGTGGATATCCGTCTCTTCTTTATCCCCACCATAAATGACATAGCGCTTTCTAAAAATTGCTTCTGTGAACTGTAAACTTGTCCTGGTGATGTTGTATGTGGTTGTGGGACAGAAGTGACCGGATTGTTATTTGATTCAGGAGCCATTGCTCCGTAACATGTACGCATGCTATCTTTTGGAGGTAGATGCTATGCAGGGCGGCCTACGGGGAGCTGAGCATCTTCGCCTGTTAGATAAATGTATCTAAAGTAAGGTAGGAATCCCTGCCACTTGCGGCCAAAGCTTGTATTCGTTTCTAATAACTAAATGGTAGGTTAGAATGTAGCAGAAGGGCTGCATAAATAAAGCAGCAACTACCAATGCGGGGATACCTCTGCAGATTTACGGATCTGTGTGGTACCTTCGGCGAGACCATGTAGAAAGAACACCAGTTGGCTCTATGTACTGTATTATTTGTTCATTACTGTCAAACGTGTGATATTGTTTGCATAGTATATATTATTTTGTGACTGTTTAATTATTACCATCACGTCCGTGTTCCTAAATTAGGATGGACCGTCATACCGGTGACACTAACAGTTGGGACGAGACCATGTGGTTTCATCTCGGCGGCAATGGTCGCACGGCCCCACTGGAACATGAAAATTCAACTGGTTATAGAGGCCAGCCGTTGTCCTTTCTGGAGAGATGTGATACGGGATCTGCAACCCCGAGAACCGCAGCTAACGAGCGCTCCCACGCATCATGTATATGCGATGCAACAGAGTGGAGTGAAATGGCGGACCAGCGCATACCCCCACAAGCTACACTCTTGGCTGGTGAATGATATTCGCTGGGGGCATGCTCCAACTTGGATCCAAGATCCTCGTCCTCTTTCTTTGTTTTCAAGTTGGAACCCAGTACCTTCCAATCAGGAGAAGGTGGTAGCTGTAGAGGGGAGCTAGAATCCCTGATCGAGAGGCCCACAGTAGATGAGGTTTTTCAGTGGAATATTGATCGGGACTATGATTCCACGATCTTCCTAGTTCCCAAGAAAACAGGTGGCTGGTGACACATCATAAATCTGAAAAAGATGAATTTGCTCATCCTCACCCCCAAACTCAAGATGGATACAATTTTGTCGATCATGTCAAGTTTAGCAACTAGTACGTGGACTGCGTCTATATACATGAAAGAGGTGTACTTTCACGTTTTCATTCAACCCTCTTTCTAAAAGTTCATGTAGTTTGCATACCAAGCCCGATTTTGCCAGTTTCGAGCCATGCCTTCACCCTGACCATAGCTCCCTGTTTGTGCATCTAGTTGCAGCTGTGGCAGGAATCCTTAATCGATAGACGATTTGTTGCTAAGCCCTATCAAATTCTTGAGAACATCATTCCAAAGGTCTCTCACCTTTCGTGCGATCTGGGTTCGATATTAAATGTTCAAACGTAAAATCTGGTTCATTCTCAAATTTTCATTCATCTAGGAGTAAAATTGTACTTAGTTCAGGGCATTTTATCTCAGACTCTCGCCTGGAGGCAATTTCATGTGCAATATCTCCTTTTAAAGAACCATTTAGTGAAGGCCAGATTCTTTCTGAGAGTCTTGGGTCACAGTGTCAGCGTTACATGATTCCCCTGTGGAAGTAGTCGATAGATTTCCTAGACAAACTTATTCCTATCTGAGATCCTCTGCTTCCTCATCTAGACGTCTGGACGGATCAGCCTCTGTTGTTAAAAGGCGTCCCTTTAAAAAAGTCAGTGGGTGGGCAGTCTGGAATCCCATTTCAGTATCAGGTCTTTGGTTTCTGAAGGAGGCGTCAGCTGCCATCAGTGTTGTAGAGCTATGGGCTGTCAAGAAGTCACTGCTTCATTGGTCAGAAATGATGTTGGGGCAAAAGATTTTTATCAGGTCTGACCGCTCAATGGTAGTGGCTTACATCAACAAACAAGGGGAACGAGATCTTCGATGCTTTGTTCAGAGGGAGGTTCCATACCTTCCACTCTGCTGTCGAAAGAATCAAATGTTTTAGTGGCAGGCCATGTGCCAGGCAAATTGAACTTTCTCGCATGTCAATGGACCAGACCGAGCAATTTTCTCACACGAAGTGGCATCTAAAGACCTCTGTAGCCAAGTAAATTTTTCTTCTTGGTCGCCCACACATGGATGTGTTTGCCACATATTCTCAATGCCCAGATGTCTATTTTCATGTCTCCTTTTCCAGAGGCTCAGGATCTGGCAGTGGATGCCCTGTCTCAGTCCTAGACAGGCATGTCGGCTTATGCCTACCCTCCAACCATTTTCGCTCCCCTCGTTCTAAAGAAGGTCAAGGAGCCGGATTGTGAAGCTCTTTTGATTGCCCCATTTTGGCCCAGGGGGAGTTGGTTTGTGGATCTGCTGGTGGATTTTCCTCGGTTTCTTCCAATGTGTCCAGGCCTGTTATCCCAAGTCAAAGGGAAATGTCTTCATCTGCATCGAGAGATGCTCAATCTTTGTTGTTGGAAATTCTCGAGTCTCCAGTCTCTTAGGTCCAAATTTCTTCTAGAACCTAAGATTCTTAAGTGTTCCAGAAAAGAGGCTACCAGACGTGTTAACAAGGTTGACTTAAAATTGTCTCAAAATGGTGTTCAAACAATGATATCTTGCCCAAATCTGTATCTTTATCCTAAGTGCTAGATTTCTTATCATATTTTTTGATTCGCTTAAGTTGTCAGCTAATACTTTTAGAGGTTACAGGTTTTCTTTGGCTTCGTCTTTACCGTATCTTCTTAATACTGATCCTAAAGATTCTAGGGTTCTGAATTATTTTATCCATGATTTGGGTAATATTCGTTCGCCTGTTGCCAAACCATTGTCTTCCTGGAATCTAGCACTAATGCTTCAAGTCTAGGCTCGTAACAATTTCAAACCTCTTTGTTCAGGTTGTCTGACACTTTTGACGGCTGTCTTCTTAGTTGCGTTAGCTTCGGCTAGTAGATGATGGTAGATCCATGCTTTTTCTGCAGAGGATGATAGCGTTAATGTGGTTGGTGATGGCTTGGTTCTTCATCTGAGAAGAGAATCCTTATCTAAAACACAATCAAGTCTTCATCCAGCTCAGCCTATTGTACTCAAAAGTCTTACATCTTTTTTCTCCATCTGACAAGCTCTGGTGTCCAGTCAGAGCATTAGAGATCTACAGAACTTGTACCGATTTTAAAAGGGCTGATGCTTCTCATCTGTGGGTTAATTATGTGGAAACGGTAGCCACACCTGCGTCTTAAGAAAACAATCACCTGGTAGATTTGTGATACTGTCAAAATCTGCCATGAACTAGCATCATCGGGTGACAAACTAATTGCTAACATCAAAG
This sequence comes from Chaetoderma sp. LZ-2023a, assembly GCA_034401795.1. Taxonomy (NCBI): domain Eukaryota; kingdom Metazoa; phylum Mollusca; class Caudofoveata; order Chaetodermatida; family Chaetodermatidae; genus Chaetoderma; species Chaetoderma sp. LZ-2023a. Next base: position 36,421,406 of record CM067366.1, read on the forward strand.
CTCACAATGTTTGTGGCATGGCTACCACTTTCACACTTTTCACTGGAGCATCCAGCGATGAGGTCATCGAGGTCACTGGATAGAAATCTGATTCTACGAGTCCAGCAGCCTCCTTCTTGAGAAACATGACCATTTTGACTAAACAAGCTGATTCTCATTTGCTGAGCACATCTCACAGTCATCATTAAGACTGATTGTCTGTATGACATTGGTGAGATTATCTTTATTCTATTATCTTGTTTAGTTGATTCGGAGTTCAGTTTATTTGGTTGATAATCACAGTGTGGTGTTAAATTGAATGCACTATTCTTTTTATAACAATTATCTTTAGTCTTGTTCTTTTATAGGTTCTCAAATCTCCTCCCACTGGTTGGTTTTAAATTGAGGCACTGACCAACTCTATTGGTTTAGCAAGTAGTGATTAAACGGTACAAATGTTTGTAGTATAATAACAACGACCACAGAACATTACCCCCCCCCCCCTCCCAGGTGATGGCCTGTAGTTTAATTAACCACATAAGCATACTTACCGTGCAATCCCGGTCTCAGCCACCCCCACATGTGAATGATTTGAGAATTTTTTTTTATTTCACGATGTCCGAATTATGCCTCATTGTTTTGTCGTTATAATCCATGTGAGCTATGGCCCTGGGCGTGGTCTCTACACGCAATATGAGTTATGGCCCTTAGTGGGATAACTACAATCAGTATACGGAAGGTGACATCGTCGTTGTCTCTACAAGTAGTATGAGTTTTGGCCCTTGGCATGACCTGTACATGAACTATGCATGCTGCTCCTGAGTTATGGCCCTTGTCTTAGTCTCGATGAGCTGTACGAGTGATATTCATTGGTGTGATCTCGACCAGCAGTATCAGTTATGGCCCTTGTTGGGGTGGGTGGGGGGGGTTCTTAAAAAGTGTGAGTTATGGACCTTGACTTTATCTCTACAAGCCATATTAGTCATTGCCAAATTTGGGATATCCACAATCAGTATTAGTTATGGCCCTTCTGCGATCTTTAGAAATAGTATAAGTTATGGCCATTGGCTTTGTCTTTACAAGCATTAAGTATGGGCCGGTATGCCACTTGGCATGGGTTTTTTTGCAATCTGGATAATGCATTTCTTTTCTTGGCTAATGAAGTTCTAAATATTTAGCAAAATAATGGAGGAATCCAGTTTTAGCTATGTCCCGCCCACCTGTAGCTAAGCTCCACCAACACTTCGCCCGTGTTGGGATCTGCCATCCCAAAACTCACTGACTATCAATTTCCAGAAAACTATAGGCCTACAGGTAAGGCAGCAACAGCACCCAGTCAAACTAGTTTCAAGGTAATCAACAGTAGGTTTATTATATAGTAAAGACATACAAATCGTACAACAATGTTTAGCCCATCATCAATTATGCGTTCATGACCAACTTATCTACGTCATTCATGATGCAATTGATTATGACATCATCCTACACGCCACGTACTTGATTATGACGTCTTATGAGTCCATGCTAATACCATCAGCAGAACATCAGACCCTATTGCACAGATTGTCTTTTTATCTGATTCCCGCTCCGTCCTTGAGGCTATCACCAAAAGTAAGCTGCCACAACTTGAAGAAGCACTACAAACCATCAAATGCTTTCGGATAGCATTGCAGTGGATCCCCTCACACTGTGGAGTCCAAGGAAATGAGGAAGCAGACAAGATGGCAAAGGAGGGTGCAGAAGAGAATCAGACAGAAAACATGGTTACACATACAGAGATGAAGACTATCATCAAGTCACTCTATAGAACACCTCAATCAGAAGATGCCTACTATCATCTCTCGAGGCCAGAGCAAGTGACCATTTTTCGTCTCAGAACTGGACATAACAGACTAAACCAACACATGTACAGGCGGTTCCACCTTACGACATCGCCCGCTTGTCCTTGTCGAGAAGCAGAACAGACCACAGAGCACATACTTCAATGTTGCAGTACGTATCAGCTGCTGAGAGAAGAGATCTGGCTTTTGTCAACCTCTTTTCTTGAAAAGCTTTATGAGCCTGTGGAAGAACTGCAGAAAACCACAGATTTCATCTTGAGAACGGCTCTCCAAGTGTGATACCAGCGATCGAAAAGAAGAAGAAGACGTCATATGAGTAATGGGTGAGCTATTGTATTGTATTGTATTGTATTTCGTAATTTCCTCCGGTATATAGGAGCACCGACCAGACTGACAGCGTCACTGCTCAGTGTGGTTCCTGCTCACATATCCGCACCCCTTCGGGTGTTTCCACAATTATCTGTAACGTATTTACAGACAGTCTCTATAGTGAACCAGGGAGCTACCGACAGCGTCGCTGACAGCTGTGACGTAGGTTGGTTAGAGCAGGCTGCCAACTATGCCGCACAATGAAGTCCAGTCTGCTCACATCTGTATCTTTTTAGATAGGCGTCTTACAGGCTTCAGTTATGGCATCTTCGATATACTGATGACAGGGCTGACATCCAACATCTACAATTCACACTATCAGAGAGTATTCACGGCTGAGCTCCCGATACAGGGCCTGACATTCCACGTGAGTTCTTTTACTTCCCCCATGGCACAGACACCACACGAGACGGGTCCGACGGCTTTACGTCCCCTCCGAAGGACGTGTCATGTGAATGGCCTATGGAATGGCGCGGGTTTTTACACCTTGATCACATGCCTGCACGGGAGATCGAACCCGGCTCTTTTGGATTGGAATTCCAAGCATGTGCGGCACACCAGTTTTGCCAACCGCACCAATGCGTTAGTATTGCGCAATCTAAAAATAGATTGATCTCGCGAGATACCAATGAACTATAGTGGTTCTCTCTCTATTTAAACTGTGTGGCATGTCTAAATCACTTTTCAGTACAGCTCAGAAATAATTATAAAAGTTTCCAAAACAAAATAAAACGTATTGTTGAATATTTTTGACATAATTTGATTTGAAGTCATTTCTTACATCGTGTTCAGAATTACACTAACCAACATGGTTTATTTCGAAATATTAATTTATTTATTAGATGTACTGTAGAAACTCGATCTACTCAATGTTCACGTTCTGGTCATAATCATCAAAGGGCAATAACCCCGGGAGGTATACACTTTATGTCAGTCAAGTTGTCTCGAATGCAATCTTCCCATCCCTCATAAACGATAACTCGATCACGACAGATCGATACATCGCCGAATACAACCGAATGTCCTGCCACAATGTTTGATCAATGTAGACAGGAATTTGTGGAGATCCCAGCGCGATCTTCGCGCACAAACGTCAATCAGTTCTGTTAGGGACGCTCTTGTATAGACTCGTCTTCCTTCGCACGTAATTTAATCCCGTGTAAAGCGGTTCAATTTATATTGTCATAGGCCGTACTTTGCCAGATGAAAGATTTCATTGCAGGTAAGCGTTAGGTAATTTAGGTTTCGTAAGGGAAACTTACCAGAATATGTTAGTGTATGTCTTGTATTCAACGCGTGGTAGATATTAAAGAAAATAAAGTAAAGTAAAATAAAATCTGTATTTTATAAGGATTTAGGAACGTGTGATCGTGAAACTACATAATTCAAGCATTCTGAAAGTGAGTTATGTGACTGGCATTTTAACCATCACGCTCCTTTACTGTCAGATTGAATGAGGGAAATATTACGTGTTTTATGTTCAATTTGAAAACCATGTTGCTGATAGATGTTCTCCGAAATAATGACGTAAGCATATTTGGCAATTAGAAAGTAGGTAATTTATCATAAATCGGATAGTATTTCAGTTCCAAGTTATTAATAAACTGTTTGTTTCATTGTTAATTATCGCTAAGATGTAAATGAGCGTGCGCAATAAATTATTGCTCGAGAAAGTGTGTGTCTGTTTAGTTAACGATGAGTAAATGCACATATATATATATATATATATATATATATATATATATATATATATATATGTGTGTGTGTGTGCGTGCGTGGGCGGGCGTGCGTGCGTGGGTGGGTGTGCGTGCGTGTGCGCTGTTTGTAGTTTACTCGCAAGTGTTGCAGGATCTAGTATGAACTTGAAAAGAAAACTTAATAGTGCTGCAAGCCACCAGACAATAATTTCAATGAGCAAAAAACCATTGACTTGCTGAATATTTTGAAAACATTTTGGCTGAAACTTGTTGGTGTAACAACTTTCAGTCAAATTGTTTTCAAAATATTTAACAGACAGAGATATAAGCGCTGGAATATGTCATCTACAAAAGCTCATCAGTCAGATGGTTAATAATAAGACAAATGGTAGTACAGCTGACCTACCTTAAGCTTTTAACCCTCAAATTTGTTCAAGAAAATTTCAACTTTCTCATAAAAATGACAATTTGCAGACCAAGAGAAGACTATTTTTGAAAATTTTACCACTGGATTGACTGGCTCGGTTGTCGAGCCAGTCATTCCAGTGGTAAATTTTCAAAAATAGTTTTCTCTTGGTCTGCAAGTGAACATTTATAAAGCCATTTTGTCTGATATGAGTGTTAAAGAGTTAAGGCTTTGACCTATATATAGTTTTCAACACAATATATATATACAAAGACAGTATGACTATGAGTAATATTAGTGCATGAAAGTGAAATCACTGGAGAAGCATGTAGTATGGTGGTGTTTCTACAGCTGAAACAGTTGTGTCCTATTAGTGTGTCCGGTAAGATTTGTGTCCGTTAGTGTGCTCTTTGTAACCAGATGTACATTGTTGCGATCTCTGTAAGCATTGGGACCAACTTCCTAAGTTCTGTGATCGCTGTAAACATTAAGAGTTATGTCCCTTAGTGTGACCACTGTAAGCGGTAAGAGTTATGTCTGTTAGTGTGATCTCTAAGCAGTAAGAGTTATGGCCCGTAGTGTGATCTCTGTAAACGGTAAGAGCTATGTCCATTCTTGTGATTCCTGTAAGCAGTAACAGTTATGCCCCCTTAGTGTGATCTCTATAAATGGGAAGAGTTATGTCCCTTAGTGTGATCGCTGTAAGCCGTAAGAGTTATGTCCCTTCTTGTGATCCCGGTAAGCAGTAATTAGTTTTGTCTTTCTGTGATCTCTGTAAGTAGTAAGAGTTATGTCCCTTTGGGCGATCTCTAAGCAGTAAGAATTATGTCCCTTAGTGTGATTTTTGTAAACAGTAATAGTTATGTCCCTTCTTGTGATCCGTATAAGCAGTACTAGTTGTGTCCCGTAGTGTGATCTCTGTAAGTAGTAAGAGTTATGTCCCTTAGTGTGATCCCGGTAAGCAGCAATAGTTATGTCCCTTCTTGTGTCCCTGTAAGCAGTAATAGTTATGTCTCTGTGTGTGATCTCTGTAAGTAGTAAGAGTTATGTCCCTTTGTTGTGATCTCTGTAAGCAGTAAGAGTGATGTCCATTAGGGGTGTCATTTGTAAGCTGTAAGAGTTATGCCCCTTAGTGTATTCTCCTTCGATCAATACTCACCATTCTGTTACTTCTGATATACAGCTGGCCTTGACAGCGGCTCTAGGATTATAGACTTCGAAAGCTTTACCGACTCCTGGGAACCGGGTACCCGGCTCCCCACTGCCGAGTACCCGTTTACCATAGAGCTCATTCTTGTTTGCATAGCAACAAGAGCAATACATGCTTTTTGCATTAAGGATTTTAGTGTTTTAAAATAATCTAAGTCTTTAATCAGTGATAGTTTGTGTGTTCTGAAAGGATAACTAAGGACTATGGAGAATACCGCCCAAGACAACCAGGTTGTATTGTTCTTTATTATCCATAGTTAAAAGACTTAGGTCTCTAAATTTCGTTGTGTCGCATGTTCCAATTTCTGACCCCATAGAATCTGGGACGTGTGCTAACAACGATATATGCCAGATGATCGCCTTCTTTAAACCCCAACAGGCGATCGGCAGATATGAAAATAGGTGTTTGCTACAGTATTTCTAACACGAATATCGGCTGACGTCGTTCTCCGTAGAATCCGAGCGGGTGACGTCACACCCGGTCGCTCGGATGTTTATGTGAAGAAAAATTTTTTCATTAATTCGCGCATCTTGTTCTGGGTGCTGCGTACTAAAAATGGTACCGGAAACTTTAGAATGATCAAGTTTACGTGCGATCACGATCGGTTTGCAATGATCAGTGGTTTCAAAATTCTTGAGTAGATGTGTGGTCTGCGGTTTTACCGTGTGAGACAGCAGTTGTTATACATTTTGTTGTTTTCTTCACATATCGTGCTGTGTTCGTTAGGAGTATAATTTATATTGATTAGTAAATATACCCTGAATGCTATGCGATATGATTCCTGGAGCCGTTACACATCCTGTAGGATCTATTATGGGTGTGTTGTGCCCGCCGCGTACTTGTCATCATAATCAATGCGATCGTTGTTGTAACGTGGCGGGGTGGGGTGCGGGGAGGTTACGGTTAATTTATGAGTCAAAATATTTGAAAATTAATTGTCTGCCTTCCATCCGTGTCTCGTTCCGCTTGTTTATTGTAGGTTTGTGCTTATTTTATAGGCCAAGCCAGCCCGGCCATCATGTGACGACTGCCATAAGTTTGTCCGTGTAATGTTCAAGGACCATGTCTGTTTTAGGTGTGCCCTGTGTAATATAGATCATAGGTGTAATGTTTGTGCAGTGTGGTCCGTCGAAATGATGGTTAAGTTCCTTGCCCAGAAGGACTTGGCTGGGTCTGACGCGGGGTCAGGCGGTCCGAGAGGAAATCGTGGAGCGCCCGGTTCGGCCGGTGGGGGTGCTCCACGTCCCCAGCTGGAGGTGGCGGAGATGGCACCGCCGGCGTGGTTTGGTCCGGCTATGCAGGGTTTTCTGCATAGCGTTCTGCCCACGCTGGTGTCGTCCCTGCTACCAAAGGTTGGGGGGCAGTTTCTCCCCATGCCTGGTACGGATCCTGTCCTCGGACAGGATTCTGGACTGGTTACCGAGGGGGTCATCTCGTACGGCCCCCTGGCGGTCCCGTCTGGCTTCGGCCAGACGGATTCTGTCTCTCTGCGGCCACCTCCGGGTGGTCCAGTAGCGGTGGCCGGTCCGTCAGGTGTGGGAGCCGTCCGCTAGGACGGCTCCACGGTTTATTCGTCTAGTGACGGCTCTTCAGAGTCTGAAGACGATGAGGCCGAGGAGGAGAGGTTGCTGCGGCCCGTGAAGCCGCAGGTGGAGAATATGGAGGTTGATTCCGTCCTGGACGGAACCAGCCTCCATTTGTCTGGTTTGGCGCAAGCCAGGTCAGCGGCTCCACCTGCGGCTGAGGCCAATCCGTTACCGTGCACCGGTTCCGCGCGGCTTGGTTTGTCACCAGCCGTCAGGGGAACGGGTGTGCCGGGCCAGGCGTGGTACTCACCTATCTCGCCTGGTCCGGCAGCCGGACATGGGGTGCCGTTGGCGCCTGTGTCCGGCTATGGTTCCGCGACGGTTACGGGTCCGTACGGTTTTCCGTGCGGACCTACCCCATGGACCGGAGTGTTTCATGGGGTGGCGGCGGAACCGTGTGGTAGCGGAGTGCCTGGCGTGTCAGCCGTGGCTCCTTGCCGGGAGGCCATGGCTGGCAGACCCGTGAGCACGTCAACGGGTGACGTGTTTGCGGGGGTATCTTCTTCGGAGGTAGATTGGTCTGATGCTCTGGCGTGGCTAGCCAGAGTGGACCCGTCTGTGGTTTCGGCCACGGCCGATGAAGATGCGCCCCGTCCGTCGGTTGCGTCGATTAGGACGGGGATTTTGCCCGCGGCCCGGATCCAGTCAGTGGGACTGGATCCATGGTTCATTGATTTGTTATGTCCCTTATTGTGACCTTGTTTTGTCTCTACACACTGTGGAATGTTGTTCTTAGGATCAGTATAGTTTATGGCCATTGCTGGGATCTCAGATCCCCCATGGTAATATCTTGCCTGATAGAAAGAATTTATATGACCTAGTCAAGCCATGTGAGTCATGTGTACACAAGATAAGAGATCTTCGATTCCTAGACAAAACAGCTTTCAGGGACCGGCCCACAACGCAGGATTGGCAAAAAATTTAGCTCTTTAAAGAACATCTTAAGATAAATATTTATGTAACTAGTACTTATATTATGTTTTATTGTGAGCAAATAAACCCTGAAATCTTAATATCTGTGATCAAAACACACATATAGACCAGCTGTTGAATATTTTAAAACTAATTTGACTGGGTGCTGTTGCTGCCTATGGCAGCACCTTTGTACACGAGTTATAAGGTACATTCTGATTTCCTAAAAGAAAAACCCCACAAAAAACATCCCCCAGTTTCAAAATATTCAACAGCATGTTTATTAAATGGTAAAGACATACAATTCGTACAACCTGACAGACTATTAAGTGTTTAAAACGGACTAAATCGACTCATTCCTGGAGCAATGCTTATAACATCACCCTACATGTCACGTAGTTGATTATGACATCATATGATGGATGGCTAAATTGGAATGGTCAATTCAGATTCACGCTCTCGTCTCCAAAATCATTTGGTGGAATATGTGCATTGAGTTACCCATATGATTCTGGACTGCTAGATCACATTTACCTTGGACTCTCCCCTTTTTGGCCCTGGGGAGACAAACGGTCACGGTTGGGGAAAGCGTCTGGTTTGGCAATAGCGACTGCCATTGATTGCAAATTCTAGTATTTAGTTTGAAATATTTTGATAACATAAAAATGGTATTTCTTATTAATTTCCATGAAGTTAAGATTATAGTTTGACAAAAGCTTAAGGCAGGGTCAAATGTTGTGAATGGCGCTATATTTAACACTATATAATTACACGATCGATCAGCTGTCAATCATCTGTCATTGTTTTCATTGGCAATTTTAACCCTTTTAGCCCTTAAATTTGTTCAAGAAAATTTCAATTTTCTCAAAGAAAATGTCCATTTGCAGACCAAGAGAAGACTGCTTTTGAAAATGTACCACTGGAATGACTGTCTCGGTTATCTAGCCAGTTATTCCAGTGGTAAATTGTCAAAAATAGCCTTCTCTTAGTGTGCAAATGGACATTTTATAGGACAACTGCAGGGGCCGTTTTTGGGCGATGTGAGGGTTAAATGGTTAACACTTACACCAGTGACCTGGAGAACTGTCCATTTTCAGGCCAAGAGAAGACTACTTTTTTTAATGTATCTATGAGAAAATTGACATTTTCTTAAACAAATTTGAGTGTTATAGGGTTAATTGACTCCACTTTTTTAATTGTGTGCAAAAATAGAACTGTTTTTTGAAATTATGAATATATAGCGGAAATCACAGCCAAAAAATTAGTGCTTATATTGATATTGACATTTGTTTCTATAAACAGAAACAAAATGCGATTTGATGTGTTTAACCCTTTAATGACTGAATTTGTTTAAAATATCAAAATATTTGCTTATTGAATGTTCATTTGCAGGTCAAGAGACGGCTATTTTTGACAATTTACCACTGGAATGACTGGCTCTGGCATCGAGACAGTGATTCCAGTGGTAGATTTTCAAAAATCGTCTTCTCTTGGCCTACAAATGGGTATTCTTTAAGCCTACTGCATAGGTCTGTTTTGGCTGGATTCGTCAAGAAAGGGTTAACACCATTTCACTTCTGAGTATGCTCAGATAAATTCATTTAAGGGAGGTAATTCTTGAACCAGATGTCTATTGTTATTGTGGTACAGATTTGACTGAAAGGTAGTGATTTCGTAACCATTTAATGGTCAAATTTGCTCAAGAAAATTTATATATCTGCCTATAGAATGCCCATTTACAGGCCAAAGACAATCCAATTTTTGGAAATTTATCACCGGAATGACTGGCTCGGTTATCGAGCCAGTTATTCTAGTGGTAAATCTTAAAAAATTGTATTCTCTTGGCCTGTAAATGGACATTCTATAGGCAGATATAAAAAATTTCCTGACAAAATGGACATTCCACAAGACCATAACAGAGGCCGGTTTTGGCTGGCATGACCATTAATTGGTTAAAATATAGAGCATTGGGATTCAGTCAAATTGCTTTCAAATTAGTCATGGAGTCAGCTTAGAGTTATTATTTGCTGTAAATAATGGAATGGATTGAAAAAGTTCGCTCGATGACATCAATAAATTATGCACTTGATATTTCAATATGACAGAAATTATAATGTTATGTCAGATCGATGCACAGTACAGCGTACAGCGCTGAAATAAGTTAAATGGTTCCAAAACAAAATAAAACGTACTGTTGAATATTTTGGCGTTAATTTGATTGGAATTTAGTCCAAAATATTCAAGAGAACATTTCTTACATCGTGTTCAAAATTTTACTATAGGTCATGCCAATTTATTTTTTTGTTTTACAAACCATCCAAACTGAATTTGTACATATCTGGAAAAGAAATGCCGGAATTTTAAAGCATTATTATCAACATTCTTTCCATCTAGCTTTTCCACAGCCAAATTCTGATCACTCGGAAGTCCGCAGAATTTTCTGTTAGTTTTTTGTTCTCTGTAGCTTTGTTAACAAGTTAATTCTCAAGCCAGTCAAAATGACTGCAGTGATCATGAGAAAGGCTTATTTGCAGGCCAAGACAAGACTATATTTTAAAATGTCCATGGCTCGTTTAACGAGCCTGTCGCCCTTCCAGTGGTAAATTTCTTAATCATTCTTGAAAATTAACATGATGAAAGGATTGTAATTTCTTCAAACTTCTGGGCTGAAATTGTGCATTGTTTTTTTACATTTTCCATCTCCACGATCTTGTGTTTTGGGCGGGACTTTGTAAAACAAAACATTAACTGTGTGACTGCTGAGGTTTTGCAGACGACATATTTGAGGCATCAAACAACTTTCAGTCAAATTGTTTTCAAAATATTCAGCAAGTCAAGAGTTTTTTCTCATTGAAATTGGTGTCTGGTGGCTTGCAGCAGCGAGACAGTTAACTTGTTCTGGCTATCTAAAATAGTTTTGTCTTTGTTTTGGAAACGTGATAGGTTATTTATGACCAGTACTCTATGTGTCACTATGCTTGACCCCCATTTAACCCTTACAGACCAGGTACAATAGATTCTTCATGATGTATTACAGAATTGTTTGTGTGAAGATTTTGAAAATAATTTATCTGGAAGCTACACCATATGGCAGCAGCAAAGTCCAGTCAAATTAGTTTCAAATTATTCAACACTTTTCCTTTATAGTTGTTCTGAAATTGAAACACAGACATGTTGAGGGTTAATGATGTAAGGCTCAAGTCGGCTAAAAATGCCTTCTGTAGTTGTCTAATGATAAATGTCCATTTTTTTTTTTTAATTTACCACGAGTGACTGGCTCGATAATCGAGCCAGTCATTCCAGTGATTAATTAAAAAAAATAATTCTCTTGTTCGGCAAGTGGACATTACTTTTGAGAAAATTGAGGTCTTCTTGACCAAATTTCGGGGATTAGAGTGTTAGTAATAGCTATTCATTCGCCATTAAGCACCTTCACCCTTTAAATCCTCGAGTATGCCAAAACAGCTTCAGCAGTGATCTTGGGAAATGTCCTTTAACAGATCATTGAAAAAGACTCTTTTTGAAAATGTATCACTGGAATGACTGGCTTGATAACTCAGAGCCAGTCATTCCAGAGATAAATTTTCAAAAGTAGTTTTCTCTTGGACTTCAAATGGACATTTTCTGTAAAATTTGAAGGTTAGCTGATTAACTCTCCCGTTATACCTTGTTGCTATCAAAGACAGTACGTGTATCAACTTTCAGGAATACTGATGGCAAAATATGCTTCTATTTTGAAATCAGTTTTTCCGTCATTTCGCTTTAATATATAATGTGTTTACATCTTTCTGACCACGTCAATGGCTATAATGCTAAGTATTCACAGACTTCCTTACTTCAAAGATGCTTTGTAGATTATTATTCCGCCCCCGGGGTATCTTGTCCTGTTATTGTATTTTATCACAGCTATCTTATCATGAATTTTCCATATCTACTGACAGCTCTGTTTATAGTGACTGTGTTAGTTATTTAACTCTTTCGCCCATAAGATCTCTATCTTAAATTTCGAACAGGAACGATGTTGAATATTTTGAAATTAATACCATGGCTGCCAAGCGGAAGCATTTTAATTTCAAAATATTCAACAGAATATGCGATACATTATTGTAAATAATTAAATTTTTCAGTGATTTGTGCTTGAAAGTTATAATCATTCTCACCACTCTGTTGCGCTATTAATCATGTTAAACATGGGAGGTAACTAGCTCTTTCCCATGTAAAATAATCATCTAACGGGTAGAGAAAAATTTATTTTTAAAACGTTTCACTGACATATAACTGACTTACGAACCTATTATATAAGTGAAAATCTATCAAAAAAGTATTTTTTCATGCAATAAATATTATATTTATTATTTTCTGTCATGATTATTTCCCTTGATGCTCATAATTACTAAGCGTCTGTTATTCTGAAAGAAGCCTCTATACGTTATTATCTATCACACATTATTATTCACCCATAGGCAATGACAATATATAGCATCCGTCAAAGTGTTCGAATGAAGACCTTCAAAACAGGAAGAAAATCGCCAGCCTTTGAGATGAGACCAATCGGTTCATATTCCCTTCATGTGTACATTGTTGATTATAATTGACTGAATTAGCTGATTATAAGCTATAAGGGAGATTATTGTTTTTGATTCATCTACTTATTAGACCATACCAATTTAACGTTTTGTTTTACAAAAATCCCCACCCAAAGCACATGATCGAAGATGGGAAAAAAAATATGCAAATTTCAAGCTCTGAAATTTTAAGCCATTCATCATGTTAATTGTTAAGATTGATCAAGAAAATCCAAAACGTTTTCTCAGTGCGGCTCCATTTGCAAGCCAAGAAAAGACTATTTTTCGTCAACGAGGCATCCATTCCAGTGGTAAATTGTCAAAAATAGTCTTCTCTTGGCCACCAGATGACATTTTCTCACGATCATTGCAAAGCCATTTTGAGTGGCTTGACCATTATTAACCCTTTATTGGTCATACCGGCCAAAACCGGCCTATGTTATGGTCTTGTGGAATGTCCATTTACAGGCCAAGAGAGTACAATTTTTGAAAATTTACCACTGGAATGACTGGCTCGATAACCGAGCCAGTCATTCCAGTGATAAATTTTCAAAAATTTTATTCTCTTGGCCTGTGAACAGACATTCAATAAGAAATAATTTAAATTTTCATGACTAAATTCGACCATTAAATTGTTAAAGGATTAAGAGTCGCATAAAATCCTAAGGAATTCTGACTGATCAGGATTTGTTTGCGAAAATTTGCTAGATGGAAAGAATCTTGAAAATAATGTCTTAAAATTACAGCATTATTTTTTTTCCAGATATTGAAAAATTTAGTTAGGAGGGTTTGTAAAACAAAAAATTTAAATTTTCAGGAATGTACAAATTATTTTATTAACCCTTTGACGATCAAGCCCGTTAAAACTTCCCTGTGTGGGTGGGTGGGGGTCTCGAGCAACGTCCATTTAAGATCAATTAATGACCATTTTAACCATTTAACACTCATATCAGCCAAAAATGACTTCTACAGTGATCTTGAGAAATATCTAATGGACATTTTCCAAGACCACTGCAGAAGCTGTTTTGGCATTCGTTGAGCGTTGAAAGGATTTAATGGTTAAGATTGGTCAAGAATATTTTGGGTTATTTTCCTTAGTGTGGAATGTCCAAATGTCTATTTACAGCTCAAGAAAAGACTGTTGAAAAATTACCACATGAATATCAAGGCAGTTTTTTCATCTGTAAATTTGGAGAAATATGCTAATGGCCTGCTAATGGATTTATTCCTCAAAGCCAGTGCAAATGTAGCTCTTAGCCTGGTTGACCATTAACTCTTACCATTCTGATGCCAATATTCTATCTTTTACTGTGTCAATAGAAGAGAAACTGGTGTACATTTTTCAACAATTTTGGTGGACGATGGTGCTGTCATCTCCCACCAAAATTGTAAAAAAATGAACACCCAGTTCATCTTTTAATTTAATTTGAAAATTAAAAATTGTAACATCAGAGTGCTAAGGGTTAAAGGTTTAATGCTTTGACGCTCAACCCGGCAAAAAAACCGCTTCTGCAGTGGTCTTGACAAATGTCCATTTGCAGACCAAGAGAGGACTACATGTATTTTTTGACAATTTACCACTAGAATGACTGGCTGGAACAAGAAGAAGCACTCCATGCTCGCATTAACACTTGCATCTAGCGATGCGGGCAAAAATTATAAATAGCATCAATGGACTTTTCCAGATTTAACTATGCCCTACCCCTCTCTATCTAAATTCCACCCACACCTCTCTCGTGTTGTGATCGATCTCTCTCTGAAGTCCCTGACTATCAATTTCCAGAAAAATATACATGTAATTTGTTGAAACTAATTTATCTGGGTGCTGTTGCTGCCCACATTGTCCAGTCAAATTAGTTTCAAAATATTCGACAGACTATTACTGGGTAAGCGTTTAAGAAGGACTAAATCGACTCATTCAATGATTATGATGTCATCCTACGTGTCACATAGTTGATTATGACATCATATGATTGACTGAGGAAATGGATTCGTGAATTGGTTTGATACTGGCTACGGCATGCAGGCACACTAACATCTATCCGTCTAGCGTATTTATTATTTATTTCATGACGCTGAAACAAATGCTCTACTTTGGAATGCTAAATTAATTTATTCAGTCCTTATGTGGTCTAATTGATTGCGTTCCATTTCTGCCTAAATGAATAAACATGTAAAAACGCTAATAATTACGAATCAAGCCGATTTTATTTGTAATTTATAAGTAGGTGGTTAAATAGTTGCTAACACTAGATCGATTTACTAGCTAGAAATGTACATTTGCGGAAACACTTTCGATCTTGACATACATAATACCAGGGTTCGTACTGGTCATGGAAATCTGGGAAAGTCATAAAATTAGAAAATTTAAATTCCAGACCTAGAAAGTCATGGAAAATCAGCATTCTCCTTCGATCAATACTCACCATTCTGTTACTTCTGATATACAGCTGGCCTTGACAGCGGCTCTAGGATTATAGACTTAGAAAGCTTTACCGACTCCTGGGAACCGGGTACTCGGCTCCCAACTGCCGAGTACCCGTTTACCATAGAGCTCATTCTTGTTTGCATAGCAACAAGAGCAATACATGCTTTTTGCATTAGGGATTTTACTGTTTTAAATAATCTAAGTCTTTAATCGGTGATAGTTTGTGTGTTCTGAAAGGATTAACTAAGGACTATGGAGAATACCGCCCAAGACAACCAGGTTGTATTGTTCTTTATTATCCATAGTTAAAAGACTTAGGTCTCTAAATTTCGTTGTGTCGCATGTTCCAATTTCTGACCCCATAGAATCTGGGACGTGTGCTAACAACAATATATGCCAGACGATCGCCTTCTTTAACCCCCAACAGGCGATCGGCAGATATGAAAATAGGTGTTTGCTACGGTATTTCTAACACGAATATCGGCTGACGTCGTTCTCCGTAGAATCCGAGCGGGTGACGTCACACCCGGTCGCTCGGATGTTTATGTGAAGAAAAATTTTTTCATTAATTCGCGCATCTTATTCTGGGTGCTGCGTACTAAAAATGGTACCGGAAACTTTAGAATGATCAAGTTTACGTGCGATCACGATCGGTTTGCAATGATCGGTGGTTTCAAAATTCTTGAGTAGATGCGTGGTCTGCGGTTTTACCGTGTGAGACAGCAGTTTGTTATACATTTTGTTGTTTTCTTCACATATCGTGCTGCTTTCGTTAGGAGTATAATTTATATTGATTAGTAAATATACCCTGAATGCTATGCGATATGATTCCTGGAGCCGTTACACATCCTGGAGGATATATTATGGGTGTGTTTGTGCCCGCCGCGTGCTTGTCGTCATAATCAATGCGATCGGTGTTGTAACGTGGCGGGGTGGGGTGCGGGGAGGTTACGGTTAATTTATGAGTCAAAATTATTTGAAAATTAATTGTCTGCCTTCCATCCGGGTCTCGTTCCGCTTGTTTATTGTAGGTTTGTGCTTATTTTCTAGGCCAAGCCAGCCCCGCCATCATGTGACGACTGCCATAAGTTTGTCCATGTAATGTTCAAGGACCATGTCTGTTTTAGGTGTTCCCTGTGTAATATAGATCATAGGTGTAATGTTTGTGCAGTGTGGTCCGTCGAAATGATGGTTAAGTTCCTTGCCCAGAAGGACTTGGCTGGGTCTGACGCGGGGTCAGGCGGTCCGAGAGGAAATCGTGGAGCGCCCGGTTTGGCCGGTGGGGGTGCTCCACGTCCCCAGCTGGAGGTGGCGGAGATGGCACCGCCGGCGTGGTTTGGTCCGGCTATGCAGGGTTTTCTGCATAGCGTTCTGCCCACGCTGATGTCGTCCCTGCTACCAAAGGTTGGGGGGCAGTTTCTCCCCATGCCTGGTACGGATCCTGTCCTCGGACAGGATTCTGGACTGGTTACCGAGGGGGCCATCTCGTACGGTCCCCTGGCAGGCACGTCTGGCTTCGGTCAGATGGGTTCTGTCTCTCTGCGGCCACCTCCGGGTGGTCCAGTAGCGGTGGCCGGTCCGTCAGGTATGGGAGCCGTCCGCCAGGACGGCTCCACGGTTGACTCGTCTAGTGACGGCTCTTCGGAGTCTGAAGACGAGGAGGCCGAGGATGAGAGGTTGCTGCGGCCCGTGAAGCCGCAGGTGGAGAATATGGAGGTTGATTCCGTCCTGGACGGAACCGGCCTCCATTTGTCTGGTTTGGCGCAAGCCAGGTCAGCGGCTCCGCCTGCGGCTGAGGCCAATCCGTTACCTTGCACCGGTTCCGCGTGGCTTGGTTTGTCACCAGCCGTCATGGGAACGGGTGTGCCGGGCCAGGCGTGGTACTCACCTATCTTGCCTGGTCCGGCAGCCGGACGTGGGGTGCCGTTGGCGCCCGTGTCCGGCTATGGTTCCGCGACTGTTACGGGTCCGTACGGTTTTCCGTGCGGACCTACCCCATGGACCGGAGTGTTTCATGGGGTGGCGGCGGAACCGTGTGGTAGCGGAGTGCCTGGCGTGTCAGCCATGGCTCCTTGCCGGGAGGCCGTGGCTGGCAGACCCGTGAGCACGTCAACGGGTGACGTGTTTGCGGGGGTGTCTTCATCGGAGGTAGATTGGTCAGATGCTCTGGCGTGGCTAGCCAGGGTTGACCCGTCTGTGGTTTCGGCCACGGCCGATGAAGATGCGCCCCGTCCGTCGGTAGCGTCGATCAGGACAGGGATTTTGCCCGCGGCCCGGATCCAGTCAGTGGGACTGGATCCACGGTTCATAGAATTGTTGGATGCTATTTATAGCAAACAACTGATGACCAAGGGTCAGCTCCCTGCGGCCTCCAGCGAGGTGCGGGCAAGATGTCGTATTCCGCGGGGGGAATACGACAGGTATGGTGTAGTCCCGTCGGTCACGGAGGATGACCGATGGGTACTGGGCGTCCAGAGTGTTGTGGCGGGTCACCCCGGTCCGGCACTTGTGGACAAGTCTCAGGTACACCAGGAAGAAGTCCTGTCCCTATGCGAGGAGGGTGTGAGGGCAGCGATGAGCGCTGTCAACCACTCTTATCATCTCCTTCAGTCGGTGTGGGCTGAAGCGGGGCAGGCCACCCTGTGCCACCTATGGCGCTTTCATGTGTCAATGACGGCCTGGTGCTGTCGATGGACGCATTGGCAAGGGTGCAAGCGCGTGTGACGAAATCCAGGAGGCAAATGGTCATTGACCATATGCGTCCGGCTACGGCAGTCAGGGAGCGTCTTCTTGGGACGCCCCTGACAGGGCCTAGCATCTTCGGTGGCCAGGCGCTGGCCATCTTAGAGGATACCGCCAGTATCGCGCAGAATCGGTTAGCGGTAAACCTACAGCTAGAGCTAGTGCGGCAAGCGCACGCACTAGGGCCTGTGGGGAAACCGCTAACGGGACAACCTTCAAAGGAGCAGAAGAAGCATAAGGGCAAGGCGAAAGCTAGGCCTGTTGCGACTTCTGCTTCAGCTGGGTTTTTTCTATATTTCTATCCCGGTGGGATTTTTCAAAGCAGACTGGATCCCACTGTTACGGCTTTGGCTTGGTTGTTGCAAGACGCAATATTCAGACATCTAGCAGAATAGCTTGGGTCATAATATATGTAACTACATCATAAACACAAATCTCCTAGATATTAATTCTTGGAGGTCATGGAATTTGTTAATTTTGGTTGTGAAAAGTCATGGAATTTCAAACACAGAAAGGTATACAAACCCTGTAATATGTAATTAACCCTCTTTATATCTATAGCGTGATCATTTTAACCCTTTCCGGGGCTGTATTCATGAAGAGTGCCTGACCGCTTGCACCTATTTAGAAAACCCGACTACGTCATATTCACAAAGTGAGAGATGCATCTAAATATTCATCTAATGTAAGTGAATACAGATTTTGGTGTTCTTTGGACGTAAGCCATATTTATGATTTATACATTTTTTCGTGATTAAGACTTAAGTACCCTTCGTCAATACGGCCCCTGATATGTTCAAGAAATAGACAATGTCCATTTACAGACCATGAGATTTTTATTTTTGAAAATTTACCATTGGAATGATTGGCTCGTTTATCGAGCCAGTCAATCCAGTGGTAAATTTTCAAAAACAGTCTTCTCTTGGTCTGCAAATGCACATTTCTAAAGACCACTGCTGTAGCCTTTTTGGCTGATATGAGTTTTAAAGTGTTAACATGACTTAGACAGAATATGCTGTGTCTCATAAAGTATTTAGTTTTTCAGGGATTCATCATTGGATGGGTTAAGTGCTAAGGCGCCAATAAAACTGCTCAAGATCATGTGAAGTAATAAAACTGATCATGTGACATGATGTAAGACATATGATTGTAAGATTAAATAAACCCTTTAATGCTTAAATTTATTCATTAATTTTAATTCTTCTCATAAAAAATGTTCATTTACAGAGCAAGACCAGAAATTTTAGAAAATTTACCACTGGAATGACTGGCTCAGTTATCGAGCCAGTTATTCCAGTCGTAAATTTTCGAAATGTACTTCTCTCTTGTCCTGCAAAGGAACACTGAAGAAGATGGTTGTTTTGCTGTGTTGGGTGTTAAAGGGTTAATCACTCAAGCAGAATTTCTAACATGGTGACGTCTGTATATCATTCTCTCCCACATAGACTCTTATTATCACATTAGAGGGCTGAATTGCAGCTTCTGATTATGAATTTTGAAAATAATCTTACTGAAAGTCAGCAGCAATGTTTTAAAAATTATTCTCAGATTTCACACTTGACTCCCTTGAAAGCAAAGCTTCTCTGATTTCAGACATAAAAGGGTTATGAATTCAATTATCCTGCATGGTTTGACTGAGTGCCTATACCACCACCTATGAGGTAATTGTATTCATAATTCCATATGGGGCTCTTGAATAGTAAGATTGACAAGATCAAGACTTTTTCAGCTAATATAGATTCCTCCATGATCAATCCGTCCAATCAAAACATGTAAAGCAAGCCTGTATATAATGGACACCAGCTTTTGGGCCAAATGATATCAGTTCTTTAGCCCTTTAATGGTCAAGACGGCCAAAATCAGCATTTATAGTAGTTTTGATGAATGTCCATCAGCAGCTAAAGAGAAGAGTATTTTTTGAAAATTTACCACTGCAATGGCTGGCTCAATAATCGAGCCAGCCATTTCAGTGGTAAATTTTTTTAAATACTCTTCTCTTTAGCTGCAGATGAACATTCAATAATGAAATATTAAAATTTTCTTCACCAAATTTGACCAGTACAGGTGGATAAGACCACCTGTCTTACGGAACCACAATCATATGAACCCAAAGCTATCTATATACCATAACAAATGATTTGTATTAAGTAACAACCTGTGTTTAGTGACCACCTCCTGATGGTCCATACAGTGTCCATTATAGACAGGTTTCACTGTATTGCCTAGTACATGTTACGGTAAAGTACTCTTAAAGTTCTCGTATACCAAGAAGTAAAGAAACACTTAACATACTTGGGGATTTTTGAACAATTTACCTAGCATGCAGTGTCCGACATTCATGTTAACTATTAGAGTATGCTGTATTATTTTGAGTCTGTTTGTCTGTACTGACTGAGATTTATAGAAAAAGAAGGCCCGGTCTATCCGTCTAACCTGTCAATGGACCCTACCAGTTTTAACTATTCCCCGGACATCTCTAGTTAAGCTCCACCCACACCTCGTTACTCCCTGATTGTCAATTTCTAGAAAACTATACAGGTAAGCTGTTGAATATTTTGAAACTGCACAGTCAAATTAGTTTCAAAATATTTGACAGAATGTTTATTAAATAGTAAAGACATACAATTCGTACAATGTGTCGGACTATTAAGCGTATAAGATTGACTAAATTGAGTCATTCATGGTGTAATTGATTATGACATCATCATACATGTCATGTAGATGATAATGATGTCATATATGATGGATGGATAAAAAGTCCATTGTTAGCTAGTTCTTGACATGGAAGCACATAGGACATTAATTCACGGCAATACACTCGACGGTGCATGTCTCAATACCGTTGTGTGTATCAATTCCTGTGCGAAAATATGACAAACTTGATGCATATTTTGAAGAGCGGTCTATTAGAGGAGTGGCTATCCATGTAAAGAGGCATATTTAAGGAGTTACCCCTCCCCATGGTAGAACAAAACGCAATTCTCTTTCTTAATGCCTCATGTATATCGTACTAGAAAATGATGGTTGTAATGATTTCTTTTGGTGGTAGAGGTATTTTATAACTTAATTTCTATACCTACCCAAACGTGTCATAAAATTGGCAACTGAACCACTAACATATACACCTATCCAAAAACTGCCACATATATCATCGTATTTGAAAAGCTCATATGTTTATTAACTTGAATTACAGATTTATAGCATGTTGTGTGATTTTGTGTTTATTTGTAATGCTACCTGATGTTCAACCTGTATACAACGAACTTCTGCTTTTGGGGACATTAGAAGCAGGTTTTTAACGAGTTATCATAAGACCACTTATCGTTAAGAACCAAAATCCATTGACCTTAAAAGCGATGGAGATGCGTAATAACTCATTTTACTGACAATATTTCTTTAAGTGACTACTGTTTGGTGACTCCTATATGCTGATCAATAGTGTGAATAAGAACATGAATATGTGTGTAAATGTTTTTGCTGTCGATGGCAGCAACACCATTCAGTAAAATTATTGTCAAAATAATTATTAGGCAATGCAAGTATCGCTTGCGATAGATTAGATAATAATGTGGATGAAATTTTTTATTGCAACAACATTCAGCATAAATTGTCCAAAATAATCAGCATAGCTTTCAGTTGACACTTGCTGAGGATTTAATCCAGCATGCCTGGTACAGCAACACCTTTGTCAAATTAAATCCTATGTGCTTTGGCCTCAAGAGCTGGTTAACAAATAACATGAAGTTGCACATGCAGATGGGAACATGATCTATTTGAGAATTAACCACAGTCTGTACAGGCCATTAAGAGGTCTATGGGACATACAATAAACTCAAATAGTATGTCATTCGATTGTTTCAATGACTGTTTAGTCAGAACATTGCGTGGTGGGTAAATAATGCAGAAATCAAGGAATATCCCATAACGTTTTGCAAATATCTAGACATTTATTGATGCATGGTAACTTTAGTGTGTGCATTCCACTCTACATAAGAGCAATCATTAGTAATATATCATTTAAACCAGTAACATGCAAGCTTCTGCAATGATCTTGAGAAATGTCCATTTGCAGCCCAAAACAAAAATCTCTTTAAAAATGTATCACGGGAATGACTGGCATGGTTATTGAGCCAGTCATTCCAGTGGTAAATTTTCAAAAATAGTTTTCTATTGTTTTGCAAATAGACATTTTATATGAGAACAATGTTAATTTACTTGAAGAAATTTGAGAGTTAAAGCGTTAAATATATCTGATCTAACTTAATGTATTCGGTTCTGTGTATATTTGCCTGCCGAACTTCCGCAGACAACAATTTCCATGGCACTTACCTCTGGATATGCTGAATATTTTGAAAATGATTTGACTGAAAGTTGTTTATGACTAATACACCAACAACTTTCAGTCAAAATGTTTTCAAAATATTCAGCAATTCCAGACGTATTCCCTATTGAAATTAGTGTCTGGTGGCTCATAGCAGGTACACAGTTAAAGATCATTACATGTGCTTGACTATTGTCTGAGCGACAATTAACATATTCATACATGGTGCGCAGTGTGCTTAGTTTGCCAGCTGTTTAAAAATAACGCTGTGTTTTGAATATACAAGTCCGCTGAATATCTCAGTATAAATATGTAATTTTCTTAATCAAGTATTTGGCTCGATATTTGAAAGTGCCTAGAATGAATGTATTAACTACGTGTTTAAGTAGGTGGGCACTTATATATGATTTTGTCAATGGTAAGGTATTTGAAGTTGGATGTGTAAGTATTTAACCAATAGTGGTCAACCGACCAAAAAACTGTTGTGGTCTTTAGGAATGGTCATTTAGAGGGCATGAGAAGAATATTTTTTTTAAATATTTCCACTGGAATGACTGGCTCAATAACCGAGCCAGTCAGTGGTAAATTTAAAAAAATGATTTTCTGTTAGCCTGTGAATGGACATTCAACTAAGCAAAAATTTAAATTTTCAAATTGAAAAATATTTACAATTAACACTCATAATGAAGCGGGCCAAGACTGACCTGTGCACTGGTCCTGAGGAATGTCAATTTGCAGGCCAAGGGAATACTATTTTTGAAAATTTAGCACTGGAATAACTGATTCAAGGGCTGAGGCAATCACTCTAGTGATAAATTTTCAAAACTAGTTTTCTCTTAATGGAAATTGAGATTCATTAGTTACAAATTTTAATTTTCTTTTCAAATCCTGACCGTTAAATGGTTAATAATGGTTTAACCCTTTCACTGACAAATCCATGAAGAAGTAAATTCTTTATAGCTATTCTGGTGAATATTTTGAAATTACTTTGACTGAAAGACCTTGCTGCCAAACAATGGCTTTCAGTCATATTAATTTCAAAATATTCAACAGCTTTCTTGTTTACTTTGCAAAGATATGAAATACAGGTATTTTATCGGTGAAAGGGTTAATCCTTTAATGGTCAAGATTGGTAAAAAAAAGTCATAATTCTCATTTAATGAATGTCGATTTGCAGGTCAAGAGAAGACAATTTAAAAAAAATGTAAAAGCTGAATGACTTATGCTCCGGTAACGTGCTAGTCATTACAGTAGTAAATAGTAAACATTTCTTCCCTTGCTCTGACAATGGACATTTCTCAAGGCCACTGTAGAATCCATTGTTGGCCAGCTTGAGAATTAAGGGTTTAATAGTTCCTTTCTTCTGTCCAAATGTTTTAAGACAATCAACGAATTTCACATATTTCCGAAAAAGTTGGTCCGGATCCCAGGATGATTCATAATAAGGAAAAATTAGTTACCTCTCCGGGATGTAGAAATTGTTTGAGTGTAGCTTTCGTAACCATCTCTGTCACTTCTTCAGCACTAACTGACGGTCGCTGGCAACGTCACTCTGATCAGTTCTTGTGGAGGCATGTGACAGCATAATACCAGCAGTCTACCAGTCCATGCTGTCACGTGACCACAAGAACTGATCAGAGTGACGTTGCCAGCGACCGTCAGTTAGTGCTGAAGAAGTGACCGAGATGTTCACGAAAGCTACACTCAAACAATTTCTACATCCCGGAAAGGTAACTAATTTTTCCTTGTTATAACGAATTTCACGTTTAGTTGGTGATAGTACAAACTGAATAGCATTACATGTTGTTATGATAGGAGCAGAAACTCAATAAATCCATTTAAATTCACCATTAAACACTTTATTTTGGAAGTAAATATTTACTATTTAAATACTTTTCACCAAATATTTATTAACTAAATTATTTTTGTTTTCTTTGCAGTTGTGAAAGTTCTGTCATCGCTTGTGGATTATGATCCTGCTCTGTAGTTTAAGTTCATGAAATTTATTGTGTTACATAAACAAAAAGACATGAAAAATTCTATGACAACTGTGTCGCTAAAGGTGAGGTGCGGTGTTATGTAAAGTACAGCTCAGAAATAAGTTAAAATGTTTCCAGAAAGGCCGAACATGTTCATTAGTCCGATTTTGAACACAATGTTAGATATGTTCTGTTGAATATTTTGAACATAATTGGATTGGAAAACATTGCTACCGTAGGCAGCAATGTCTTCCAATCCAATTATGTTCAAAATATTCAACAATACGGTTTTATTTAATTTTAGAAACATTTCAAGTTATTTCTGAGTAATCCTGTATCGAGAGTTGCATCTGCTTGTCACATTGGCAGTTGTGGCAACCGTCGCAGAAAATAAATGATGTCGTTTTCTGATCTCCGTTGGGCGGATAATGTCAATGACATCGCTCCTCTGTACTGACCGCGACGCTAAAGTGCTCTGTATTTATCTCTGATTTTTATATACAGATATACGTGTATACATACGTGTATAGATGCATTGAAAGGTGTTCATTCGATCATTCGTATTTGAACTGTAATAACCATCAAGATGTGGTTAGAGTGTTATCGATCTCCATAAAGCAAGACTCTGAGCGCGGATAATAGTCATTTCTGCTGGTTTTTTAACATTGATCTGATGTCAGATTACTGTATCGGTGGTCACAGTGTTCTTTCGGCTGGTGCCGTCAGATGCAATGGTCGGGTGTACAGTAGATTTTTCCGGCGCCGTGTCGTAACTACGGCGATCATTATGGATGTATATAAATAAAATTTTATTGTTATTCGGATAGCGTTGCGATCACCGTGTGTCGTTGCCACTCATAGGTGATGTGTTCTTGATTCTTCGTCGTCGGATCCAGACTTACTGACTCGATTGGATTATAGGTGTTTCTAGTGCAGAATTGCAATGATGTCAGCGGAGAAAAGAAATGGTCATATGTTTCGATTGAACAAGCGCTTACCTGATGGATGGGAGGCGAAAGCGAATGAAGACAAGAGAATATATTACACAGAGTGAGTGGTAATTAAAGCTTTAATCATTAAATTTGGTCAAGAAAATATAAATATTTTGCTTATTGAATATCCATTTTCTAGGCCAAAAGATTATTTTTGAAAATTTCATTCCAGTGGTAAATTTTTCAAAAATACTCTTCTTGGTCTGCGCCTGCAAATGGGCATTCCTCAAGTCAACTGCAAAAGCTGTTTTTGGCTGGCTT
Source organism: Chaetoderma sp. LZ-2023a (assembly GCA_034401795.1). Taxonomy (NCBI): domain Eukaryota; kingdom Metazoa; phylum Mollusca; class Caudofoveata; order Chaetodermatida; family Chaetodermatidae; genus Chaetoderma; species Chaetoderma sp. LZ-2023a. Next base: position 36,446,694 of record CM067366.1, read on the forward strand.
GACCATTAAAGGGTTAAAGCTCAATTAAATTCATCATCATCATCATCCTCCTCGTTATCATCATCATCCTCCTCGTTATCATCATCATCCTCCTCGTTATCATCATCCTCCTCATCATCATCATCATCATCCTCGTCATCATGATCATCATCCTCATCATCATCATCATCCTCATCATCATCATAGCTCAATTAAATTCATCATCATCATCATCATCATCATCATCATCATCCTCATCATCATCATCATCATCCTCGTCATCATGATCATCATCCTCGTCATCATCATCATCATCATGATCATCATCATCGTCATCATCATTATCATCGTCATCATCAACATTGTTGTCATCATCATCATCATCATCATCATCATCATGATCATCATCATGATCATCATCATTGTCATCATCAACATTGTCATCGTCATCATCATCATTATCATCATCTTCATCATCACAATCATCTCATCATTGTCTTTGCCATTGTTTTCGTCATCATCATCATCATCATTATCAGCATCATCACCACCACCACCACCACCACCACCACCACCACCATCATCATCATCATCATTGTCATTATGAGCGCCATTGCTATAATTTATCTTCATCATTATTATTATCCTAATGTAGTCATCATTTCTTTACATCACTATTGTTATTGTCATTGATAACATTACCAACATCATCATCATCATCATCAACATCGCTGTTTAATCATTTCAAGTATTACCACTTAAAATCACAATAAAAACAAAAAACTCCATTTTCATTTCCATTATAATATCATTCAAAGTGAAATTTTAACGTGAAAAAAATACAAAACCAAAAGGGATGTAAGTCAATTATATATTAACCCTTTAACCCTCAAAATTTTTTTTTTAAATTTCAATTTTTTTCATAGAAAATGTCCATTTGCAGACCATGAGAAGACTATTTTGAAAAATTTACCACGAATGACTGGCTCGGTTAATACCGAGCCAGTCATTCCAGTGGTAAATTTTCAAAAATAGTCTTCTCTTGGTCTGCAAATGGACATCTCGCAAGACCCCTGCAGAAGGCGTTTTTGGATGATATCAGTGTTAAAGTGTTAAACATGATTTTAACTCGTTCAACCCTCCAAACCAACACAGCAATACGACATAATAAATATTGAATATTTCAAAACCATTTTGGCTGGAAGCTATATTGCTGCCTTTGGCATCAACAGTTTGCAGTCAAATCAGTTTCAAAAGATTCAACAGCAAAATTGGTCAAATGGTTGCTATGTAATTGAGCTTAAATGGCGTATCAGGGTTGAAATGGTCAGTGACCACTCTAGGATCTTTAAAACGTTTTTCAGTCAACATATATGCATTTTTCAGCAGATTATTGAGTTTTAAATGCTGAGGTTTTTAATGGTTTTTTCTTATTAACACTTTTCATCCCGCAGGTGATATATATTCATCTTTGACTCAGGGAATGATCCCGTTGGTAAAATCCACGCTTGAAATGGTTACAGTACAGGTTTAACCCTGTACCACTCATATCAGTCAAAAATGCTTTCTGCAGTGGTCTTGAGAAATGTCCATTTGCAGACCACGAGAAGATTATTTTTGAAAATGTACCACTGGAATGACTGGCTCGATAACCGAGCCAGTCATTACAGTGATAAACTTTCAAAAATAGTCTTCTCGTGGTCTGCATAGGGACATTTACTATGAGAAAATTTAAATTTTCTTGAACAAATTCGTGGGTTATAGGGTTAAACAATGACAAGTTTAAATAAAAACTGTTGTCATAGTTATAGTCATTATTGGTTTTTGGATTTAGTTAATTTGAAACAAAATCTGAAGATTCATCATATTATGACAGTTTAACCCTTTGAATCAGATAGACCAAAACATCAAAATCCTTTACATTTTGATAAATATTCTGTTCAATATTTTGACAGTAATTTGACTGGGAGCTGTTGCTGCCAATTACAGCAACAGGTTCCGGTCAAGATACTCTCAAAATATTTCACAGCTTACCTGTAAAATTATTTTGAAATTGAGATTCTGGGAATTCAGGGGACAAATGGTTAAGTTGAAAATTCTGTAATTTACCTCTTAATAACATGAAAAGGGTGAATCGTAATATGTAAAACCCTTTTCAAGCAGAGCTTTTCAGAATTGAGTTTCAAAGTAGCTAAATATTAAATATTTAAAAAAATTGACCAGCAATATTTTGACCTTGGTCAAGATTGGTCAAGAAAATTTGTTCTTAGTGAATGTCCATTTGCACACGAAGAGAAGACGATTTTGAAAAATTACTTACTGAAATGACTGGCTAGATAATCAATAATTGTAGACATAATATATTTTCAAAAATTAATCAGTCTTCTTGTTCTGCAAATGGACATACATTCTGACTTCTCAAGACCACTCAGTAAAGGCCGCTTTTTGGCGGCCTGATGATCAAAAGTTTAAACACATAAGGATGTGCATATATTATATAACGCTCAGTGTTATTAAGGAGTAATTAAATGCGTATAGCAAAAATTACTTTCTCTTAGCGACCTTGAATAATCAATATTACAATTTCAAGCATGTACATTGTTGCCGGATATTGATGAACTTGCAAAAGATAAACCCTATTACCTCCATGAAAGTCATGTTGTACCATTTCAGTGAGACAATACAATTAATCTTTTGAATAAAATAATTTTACTAGAAGATACTGTTGGCATTTGCGATAATGGTTTCCAGTTATATTATTTTCAAAATACTCAATAGAATAGAGTTGTGGTAGTAGATAGACCATGGCATTGAAATGGGTTAAACCCTTTCATCAAGAAAATTTCAATTTTCTCAAAGAAAATTTCAATTTGCAGACCAAGAGAAGACTTTATAAAATTTTACCACCGGAATGACTGGCTCGGTTATCGAGCCAGTCATTCTAGTGGTAAAATTACAAAAATAGTCTTCGTGATCTGCAAATTTACATTTTACAAGACCACTGTAGAAGCCGTTTTTGGCTGATATGAGTGTTAAAGGGTTAGTGGTAAAATTTGGTAAAAATCTTTTAAATATTTTTGAAGATTTATCACTGGAATGACTGGCTCAGTTATCGAGCCAGTCATTCCAGTGGTAAATTTTCAAAATTTTTATTTTCTTGCTCTGTAAATGGACATTCCACAAGACCATGGCAGAGGCCGATTTTAGCCGGTATGACTATTAAAGGTAAGAATATATGATGCTTGTTAACTCGAGATCTTCAAATTAACGAATGAGTCAATTGCACAACTTTCCTTTTCTTAGGCAAATATCTATTTAAATCTTTTCGCGGTCAAGCTAGACCACCAACACAGCCTTTGCCGTTCTCTTGAGAAATGTCCATTTGCAGGTGAAGAGAAAACTGGTTTTGAAAATTTACCGGTGGAATGACTGGCTCGATAACCGAGCTAGTCATACCAGTGGTAAAATTAAAAAGATATGCTTCTCTTTAACCCGTACATTCGCAAAGCAAAGATGTACAAATCCTGACAATTAAAGGCTGGGTTGTAATGCTGAACAGTTAGCAATATGAGATGTAGTATCTGCCTGCCTGCCTGCCTGTCTGCCTGCCTGCCTGTCTGCCTGTCTGTCTGTCTGTCTGTCTGTCTGTCTGTCTGCCTGCCTGCCTGCCTGCCTGCCTGCCTGCCTGCCTGCCTGCCTGCCTGCCTGCCTGCCTGCCTGCCTGCCTGCCTGTATGTCTGCCTGCCTGCCTGTATGTCTGCCTGCCTGCCTGCCTGCCTGCCTGCCTGCCTGCCTGCCTGTCTGTCTGCCTGCCTGCCTGTCTGTCTGTCTGTCTGTCTGTCTGTGTCTTGCTGTCCATCCATCCACCTGGCCGCCTGCCATCTGTCTGGATCTGTGGATATCTCGGAAACCACAGATCAGATTTGCCTTCAGTTTTAATGCTGGAAAGGGTGTGACCATAGACTCGGATTCCACAATTGGCAAATCTGAAAAAAATTATGGAAAAAAACCCCTGGATAATCACAAATAAAAATCCTGAAAATCCCAAACCTTTACAATTGCAACAAAAAGTCAGGATGGTGAGGGTTTCTGATTGCTCTTGTGGGCTTTGATCAGACTTCAGGCATCCACACTATCTATTACATAATTGCGGCTAGCATCTGTATCTATCAACGGGTTGCGTAATAAATAATATGCCATGTACATAGATAGCTTCTTTTTATGTCATTTTGATATATGGATTACCTCTGGGTTTCCGGTATCAATTTGAATTAATTTTCTAATAATGATGCCAGCAGGGGTGTTTCAGTGGCTCGTATGTGGTAGGATAGTGTAAAGCTGAGAGGCTTAAAACCGTTTAACCCTTGATAGACCGGTGTCTCAATTTCAAAATAAATATACATGTATAGCTGTTAAATATCTTGAAATAGGCAGCAGTCAAATTGGTTTCAAAATATTCAATAAAATATCCTTAAATCGTAGCGCATTTGTCATTTCTGGTCTGCGAGGCTTAAAGGATTAATATTAAAATAGATCTCTATCATTAACACGTCAATGGACAAACCAGTCAAAACTGGCCTCTGCAGTTGTCTTGAGATAAATGTCCATTTACAGGTCAAGATAAGACCATTTTAGAAAATTTACCACTGGAATGCCTGGCTCGATGATCGAGCCAGTCATTCCAGTGGTAAATTTCCCAAAATTATGTAATCTTAATTGTGTTTTAAGTTGACATTCAAACAGCAAAATTATAATTTTTTTCTTGAAAAATCTTGACCATTAAAGAGTTAACAAAAAAGCATGGATTTTATAAAACTGACTTTTCCTTTTGATATTAGGAACATTCCGTTGAATATTTTCAAAAATAAACTGGCTGCAAGCTGTTAATGTCAAACAGCTACATGTTCCAGTCAAATTAGATTTCAAAATATTCAACCGTTTTCTTGTCTAGTTGTGTTGAGTTTGAGATATTGCAATTTTAGGCCTTTAGTCTTCAAGTTTAAACTGTTCAAGAAAATTGGATTTTCTCATAGAAAATGTCCATTTTCAGACCCAAGAAGATATAACTTTTGAAAATTTACCACTAAAATAACTGGCACGGTTAAATCGTATCACTCTGATGTAAAGTGCTTGATTGTTACAGAATCAGAAGCAAGTCTGGCTGTTTAACCCTTTAATGGACAAATTTGGTGAAGAAAATCTAAAAATTTGTAATGTCCATTTACAGGCCAAGAGAACACTATTTTTTTTAATTTTACCACTGGAATGACTGGCTCGCTCATCGAGCCAATCATTCCAGTGGTAAAATTTAAAAAATAGTCTTCTGGTGGCTTACAAATGGACATTCCTCAAGACTACTGCAAATGCAAGTTTTTGTCGGCTTGATTGAAGGGTCATTTGTTTTCAAAATGAACTAGATTGATCGGTCGATGACGTGTCATCGCAACTCCCCACGTTCACCGCTTTGAACTTTTTAACACACCCCACAACCCACCCCCGGGGGACGGAGCCAAATGTAAATGTCATTTTGCACTTCGCGATCATATGGGCATTACTCACAAACCAAATTTGGTTGATTTCCGTCCAACAGTGTCAGGAGTTGCATTGCAATCAATTTCATGACCTTTTGACCCCATCACCCACACCTGGGTATGGGGCCAAATGTAAATGTGCTCATCCATGCCACATTGATATGGCTAACTCACATACCAAATTTGGTTGAATTCCGTTCAATGGTTTCGGAGGAGATGCATTACAATCAATTTCTGTAGGTTAGAATTTGACCTTTTGACCCCTCTCCTGCCCCTGGGGGCGGAGCCAAATCTAAATGGCTTCTTGCACTCCGCTATCATAGGAGTAGCTCAGATATCAAATTTGGTTGAGTTGCGTTTAACGATTTCAGAGGAGTTGCATTACAATCAATTTCATGACCTTTTGACCCCATCCCCCACCCTCTGGGGGTGGGGCCAAATGTAAATGTGCTCATATACTCAATATTGATATGGGTAACTGACATACCAAATTTGGTTGACTTCCGTCCATTAGTGTCAGATGAGTGGCATTACAATCAATTTTTTTACCTTTTGACTCCCCACCCCTCACCCACCCCTGGGGGTGGGGCCAAATGTAAATGTTCGCATGTACTCCACATTGATATGGATAATCCATAGACCAAATTTGGTTGAATTCTGTACAATGGTTTCGGAGGAGATGCATTACAATCAATTTCTGCAGGTTAAAATTTGACCTTTTAACCCCTCCCCCACCCCCTGGGGGCGGAGCCAATTTTAAATGGCCTCTTGCACTCCGGAATCATATGGGTAACTCAGATATCAAATTTAGTTGAGTTCCGTATAGCTTGCGTTACAACTGATTTGACCTTTTGACCCCTGCCACGCCCCTCTGGGGGCGGATCCAAATCTAAATATCGTTTTGCAAAGCGGAATCATATGGGTAATCCACATACCAAATTTGATTTAATTCCACCCAATGGTTTGGGAGGAGATAGCGTGATGAACGGACGGACAAACGGACAGAGGCGATTACAATATCCCCGACGTTTTTTTAAATCGTGGGGATAACAACATTTATTCATATGAAAGGGAATGGGAGATCAGAAATGTTGGTGGTGGTCTGGTGGGGATATAGATAAGTATACCGGCACTTGTACATTATGAACCCCCCACACACGCACACACGCACGCACACACGCACGCATGCATGCACGCACGCACGCACACAAACATACGCACACGCACACCCAATGCACTACACCGCCAATTGTTATCTCTGGAGTTGTTTAATTTTGTGAGGTAAATTTCAATTTTATCATAGAAAATGTCCAATTAGCATAGAATTGTCTGGCTCAGTTATCGAGGCGGTCATCTCAGTGATAAATTTTCAAAAGTAAAACTCATTCCAATGGTATAAACTTCTGTAAATTGTCCTCTTGGTCGGCAAATAAGCTGTGATTTCTCAAGACCAATGCAAAAACCCTTTTTTTGCCGGATGACCCCTCATTATTCTCTGAACTAACAAATGTACTGTTTAATCGACATTTGACATTTGATCTATAATTTATGCTTGATTAGTTTAATTATACGTACCTGTTAATTAATCTCTGATCTCGACAAAACGACATGCTCATAAAGCAAGTTTAGTACCGCACCTGCATCTATTTATGTGAGCATGCCTATATTGTCCCGTTGATCATGATGCAATCCTGGAATTAGTATAATTATCCCGTGTGTGTACATGCATGCGTGTGCAAGTGCAAATGCACGTGTGTGATCAGATGTTGCCTAAAATTTTAACGCAATTAACCCTTTAACACGCATATCAACCAAAAACGGCTTCTGTAGTGGTCTCGAGAAATGTCTATTTGTTGACCAAGAGAAGACTATTTTTTTTAATTTACCACTGGAATTACTGGCTCGATAACCGAGCCAGTCATTCCAGTAGTAAATTTTTCAAAATAGTCTTCTCTTGGTCGGCAAATAGACATTTTCTATGAAAAAATTTAATTTTTAAAGACAAATTCAAGGGGTAATGTACTTGCCATGCAAGAGGCAGACTTTGGCTGTGATCCGGATAGAAGACCCCAGATCTGGATTGGATCAAAGTTTGGATCTCAGAAAACTACTGGTCTGATTTGGCTCATATTTTAGCACAGGAAAGGGTGTTGTCATACACTAGTGAGTATTCCACATCTTCTGGAAAAAATCTGCAAAATTCTGGATAATCAAAAAAAAATCTGCAAAATCCACAACTTTTTTGCCAATGTGACGAAAATGTGATGGTGAGGGTCTGCATGCACTCTAATATTGTTACTTTTCTGGATGCTCATATAGAAGATAATTTTCACCTTGAAGCGGTATATTCCACTTTCTCCACAATTAACCTTTTAACACTAAAATTTATTCAAGAAAATTTTCTTATAGACATTGTCCATTTTCAGACCAAGAGAAGACGATTTTTGAAAATGTATCACTGGAATGACCGGCTCGGTTCAGTCATATCAGCCAAAAACGGCTTCTGCAGTGGTCTTGAGAAATGCCCATTTGCAGACCAAAAGAACACTATTTTTGAAGATTTGCCATTGGAATGAGTGACTCGATAATCAAGCCAGTCATTCCTTTTCAAAAACAGTCTTCTCTTGGTCTGAAAATTGACATTTTCTATGGGAAAATTTAAATTTTCTTGAATAAATTTGAGGGTTAAAGGGTTAACATGTGTATGTATGATTACTGTATTCTGCGGGTGTAGTAGTAGAAACATCCTACAGCTGCAATCAGTCCTCCTTCGCTTTTGCCCACTGTGTCTTGTCCTCAGCCAAAATCTTTAGCTTCCTCAGGTTCATTCAAGTGGGTAGCGTGAGAAAAGTAGGTTAGCGCGACCTCAAATTCTATCAACCTGTTTAAAATTTACCACTGGAATGTCTGGCTAGATATTACTGAACCTCACTGAGTTCTATCATAAATGTTCGGAATTTTCCACCATAGAAAATTGCCTAGAGGTTAACGCTTACCACTCTGATGTCAAAATTTTAAATTTTCAAAGTAAATTCAAAGATTAACTTGTGTTCATTTTCCAACAAATTTTGTGCGAGCCAAATTGGGAGCCATGTCGCTGTCGTAGACAGCAACATCATCCACCAAAATTGTTGAAAAATTTAAACCATGCAGTTTCTTTGCTATTGATGCGGTATAAGATAGAATATTGACATCAGAGTGGTAAGGGTTAATAATAGTTAGAATAGTTCAGATTTTAACATTTCTAGAAGAGCTGCCAAAGATGTAACTAAAGCGAGTCACACCGTTAAACGTTCCCCACTGAAGTAATCTGGAAACCCTGTCTGTTGTTTGTCCACGTGGGATCTTGTCTGAAGCAATTCACCTTTCCAGAGTATCCATTCATCATCAGACCTTGTATAATGTCATAACCAGCTCAGCACATGTATGATGAAGTCATAATCATTGCGTCACAAAGGGTTCCATATAGACCATCACCAAATCTCAAAATATCTTTGTAATTCTTTGCTATTTAATAAACATGCTGTTGAATATTTTGAAACTAATTTGACTGGGCGCTGTTGCTGCCTAAGGCAGCAACAACGCCCAGTCAAATTAGTTTCAAAATATTCAACAGCTTACCTGTGTAGTTTTTTGGAAAATGATGGTCAGGGTGTTCAGAGATCGATCGATCCCAACACGAGCGAGGTGTGGGTGGAGCTTAGCTAGAGATGGGCGGGGCCTAGCTAAAACCGGAAAGGTCCATTATGTTCGGTAGAATATGTATATACAAAACTAAGTTTGTATTCATCACAAATCTCCACTTTCAGCACTTTGACCTTTTGCACCACCCACCCTGGGGCCCAGAGCCAAATGTAAATCTCCTCTTCCACTCTTGAGTAACACATATACCAAATTTGGTTGAATTCCAACAAACCGTTTTGGAAGAGTTAAATTACAATCAGTTCACGCGGAATCATGCAGGCACGCATATACACTTTCAAACATGAATTCCCAGACAAACTTTTTAGATAACTATATTATACATGTAGGCTGTTGAATATTTTGAAAATAATTTGAATGAGGGGTTGTTGCTGCCTAATGTTTATTTCATTGTAATTTTGTCAATCTTGCAATTCGCATGCTTTAGTGGCGGACAGTCAAATTTCATGACAGAGTGATATCATTTTGATTCTTAAGTGTTAAGTGCGTGGATCCATGGTTTATTAGAGTGCGCCGTGCGGCCTGGAACCTCCGTCTTCAGCACTCGAGGTTTCTGTCAGGGTTACCTCACCCTTACCTACTTAAGTCGCCTCTTACGACACGCAGAGGATACGGAAGGTGTATTCTAAGCCCCACCTACAGGGCATGATCATGTCGACAGTCACTTACAGGACTGGCGGTATGATCAGCGAACGAAAAGAATAAGAAGAAGATTTTGATTCTTAAATTCAGCTAACATGTGACATATTTTATTAAGATTACACGTACATAAGTGACAGCTAGATCAGATTCCTCCATTAGATGATAGCTCTGTGTTCCACGTACTGCTGAAGGTGCTGATTCTACACTTTCATTCAGTCTATTTCATTCTGATTTCCCAGAAAACTATTTTCATGAAAGAAACCTGAAACATAATATTTTTAAAACAATTTTACTGGAAGTTGTTGCTGTTATATGTCAGCAACAACTACAAGTCAAATTGTTTTTTCGTTATTCAGTTTAATTTCTGTCAAAAATATCGTTTACAACATACAGAATGAAATGCATTGATTATGGACTCAGTGATGCCAGTGCGTAATTTAGAAATTCTGGGATGATTCTGTGTATGAAGGTGTCAATATCACACGTTTGGGTGGTGACGGAATTTATGCAACATGAATAAAACAGTATTTAATTTATTGGCTACGTTGGGCGTGTGCCATGTGCTCTGAAAATTACAATGACCTCTTCATGCACTGAAGAATTAGGTAGAACCATACCAAAATATCCCAAGCAATGTTGTTTAACCTGTTTACTGGAAAGCTATTCAATATTTTGAAACAAATTTGACTGGAAACTGTTGCTACCATCATAGGAAGCAACAGCTACCATGCAAATTATGAGACGGAATGAAGCTACGTTAGGTTGTACTCAATTAGGAGAGGGGTCTGAAAGTGGGTTCCCCTCTCACAGTTGTCATCCCCCTCTGGAAAAAATGGATAATTACTGCATGTATGTTTCTTAAATATACATACACATATGTTGCACACATCAATTAATTAATTAAATTTAACAGCTAACAAAAGGGTGGGCAGAGGCTAATCCCCCTTTAATGACATTATGGTTGTTGTGGTGGTGGCGTGGGTGGGGGGAGGGAAAGATGGGATGGGGTTGTGGGGTGGGGGTGGGGTGTTCTTTCCAGTCCATCCCAATTTCCATGCAGCCAGCTCAGAAAATAGGTTAACCCTTTAACATTCATATCAGCCAAAAACAAATGGCTTCTGCAGTCGTCTTGGAAAATATTCCAGTGGTAAATTAAAAAAAATAGTCTTCTCTTGGTCTGAAAATTAACATTTTCTATGAGAAAGTTTTAATTTTTTAAAATAAATTCGAAGGTAAAGGGTTAACATATTATTGTGATTTAAATTTAAATCTAAATTGGCATCTACACTTTTAGTTTAAGTAAGTGCATGCACATAAAGTAACAATATGGCTCAATTTATGTGATATTTCCTTTATCAATTCATGACAACTTTAATGCCACAATTTTATAGAATACTTAGATCCACTATTAACTGTCTGCCTGCTGAATTTCTTCAGACTACATTTTCCATGGGGTTTAACTCTGGATATGCTGAATATTTTGAAAACAATTTGACTGAAAGTTGTTGGTGGCTAAGAAACCAACAACTTTCAGTCAAATTGTTTTCAAAATATTCAGCATGTCCAGAGTTATTGTGTATTGAAATTGTTATCTGGTGACTCGCAGCGGGTAGACCATTAAAAAAGCTGTAAGAATTCTACTTTGAGTGTATGATCTTGTCATTATTTGCGCCTACAGGGAATTTCTTTATCATCTTAGTAAATTGTTCCATTTCATGTTTGATGGCATTGTCATCCTGTTTAATGTGAATTTTCACGGGGATTTATCTTGATATCCTGAACTCAAAGAAACATGCCTTCAGAGGTTTCTCTTTGAGCCTATTGAGTAAGTACTTAATGGATTGCTGAATACTCTGAAAATGTGAAAGTGAAATTGTTTTTGAAGTAATCATCACAATTTTAACAACTAGACTGTGCAAATCCCCATGGTTCCACCCGCATTGATGCCCCCTTTTCCCACCTACCCAAACACCCTCACAACTCGGGTAGGGAGCGTAATGTAGTCACTCATAATCAGCAATCATATAGTAGGGGCACTGGTTTTTCGCAATAAAGGAAAACAAACGGAATTGGTAATTTAAAATGGAAAAACAATTTTAAAATGGAGATGAACGGAAAATGTTATTTTTTCTGCAAAATCTGTGTCAATTGAAATCGAGACATGACATTCAAACGGAAATTAAAGGATAAAGGCATTTTGCTCACGAATGTGAACTCATCTAAGATTGAAAATTATTAGCTACCGATATCTTCCCCACGATGACTTCCCTCCCCCCCCCCGCGCCCCCCCCCCCCCCCTTTACACCCACATGGGAGTAATTTAATGTCATCTCACTATCCACAATCATATGGGTAACTCACGAATAAGTTTTGTTGAATCCCACCAAATGGTTTTGGATGAGATAGAGGGATGGATAGACATACGAGTGGACACATGTAATTACAATATATGCCTCCGCTTTCTCAAAACGTATTTGGGATTTTTATTTCTAATTGAGTAATAATAGACCTTTCCAGTTTTACCTATGCCCCGCCCATCACTAGCTAAGCTCCACCCAGACCTCGCTCATGTCGGGATCGATCAATCCCTGAGCTCCCTAACTATCAATTTCCAGAAAACTGTACAGGTAAGCTGTTACATATTTTGAAACTAATTTGACTGGGCGTTGTTGCTGCCTATTAGTTTTAAAAAATGCAACATCATGTTTATTAAATAGTAAAGACATCCAGTCAAATTAGTTTTAAAATATTCAACAGAATGTTTATTAAATGGTAAAGACATACAATTCATACAATGTGTTGGACTATTAAGCGCTAAAGACGGACTATTTTGAATCATTCATGACATCACTTCTTTAAACCAGGTGATCCTAAGGCCTCGGTTGTCCGATCCGCCATTCAACTCGCAGTCAAATTAGTTTCAAAATATTCAACAACTTACCTGAATAAGTAAATATACCTTGAAATTTAGATTCCGGGAATTCAGGTTTCAAAGTTTTAAATCGATTCTCAAATGTGGACAAAGTCGATGGGTACAAGGTATTAATCCTTTCACCAACAATTCCCTGAAAAAGTAAATTCTTTACGATATAAAATTTATTCTGCTGAATATTTTGAAATTAATTTAACTGGAAGCCATTGCTGCCTAAGGCAGCAATAGCTTCCAGTCAAATTAATTCAAAATATTCAACAGTTTTCCTGTATGCTTGCTTCGAGATATGGAGAAATCATCGGTGAAAGGGGTAGGCTAGAACTATAGATCCCTATTTAAGATAGTATATAACATGTATTATGTCGATATTTCTCAAGCTGTGTGCCGAAATCCTCCTAACATCCTCTGCGTGTATTTACGTTTCGATCTTATATGGCAATCGTTTATCGTCGTTTGGATTTGGTCCAGTTTCGAAGAATACCCGCTTTATCGGTCGACGTTTGTACAAAATCTGTCTGTGATGTCGAAATTATACAAGCCAGACATGCTTGTGGCCACTTTGGTCCTTAGATCAAGGAGTACAATAGGGGATAAATGATAGACAATTATTGTGCTTCAGGACCTGGGAGTACTGAAGAAAGTGATGGAGTGCATATATAGTCTAGGATAATTTAACCCTTGTAGCGCTGATATTCCCGATTTCTTCCTTTCATTGTAATCATATGGTTGGAACGCTGTTAACGGTTTAATGGTCAAGCCAGCTAAAACCGGCTTCTGTAGTGGTCTTGAGGAATGTCCATTTGCAGGACAAAAGATTATTTGTGAAATTTTACCACAGAAAAGACTGGCTCATTTATGATAAATGAGCCAGTCATTCCTGTGGTAAATTTTCAAAAATAGTCCTCGCTTGGTGTGCAAATGAACATTCAATAAGCAAATACTTAGACGTTCTTGAACAAATTTGACCATTAAAGGGTTAAATGTTTTACCCTTGCTCCAGAAGAGAGTAGTGTCATAGAATCTGTCTGTCTGTGGATATCCACCCGCCCTCCAGCCCACTTGCCCACCCACCTGTCAGTTGAGAGTTGTATCTAAAAATTCACTGATCCGATTTATTTTATGTTTTAACACAAGAAGAGAACTTGCCATGCAAGATGATTTTCAGACTGTCTGTGATCTGGAGCAAGAACCTGGATCCAGATTTGATCATATTATTGATCTGTGTATATACTGACCAGTCTGGTTTGGTTCAAATGTTCTAACACAGGAAATGAGGTGACCATATACTATGATTAAACCACTTAAGGGTTGATCCAAAAAGATTTGTAAAATTAAAATAAATATCTGTGAAATGTTTCTTCATTAAATTACCTCTTTTAAGTCTGGGTTTCTAAAAATCATATTTCAAATCATCTCAATCTAGAATAGTTTTTCATTAAATAACTAGACGTATCATTGCAAATCCTGACGTTCACCACTTTGAACTTTTGACCCGTAACAACCAATCCCTGGTGAGGAGCCAAATGTTAATGTCCTTTTGCGATCCACAATTATATGGGTAACTCACATACCAAATTTGTTTGAATTCCGTCAAACAGTTTCGGAGGAGTTCCATTCTTGACCTTTTAACCCCTATCCCCCACCCAAAGGGGGTGGAGCCAAATGTAAATGTACTCATCCACTCCACAGTGATATGGGTAACTCACAGAGCAAATTTGGTAGTATTCTATCCAATGGTTTCGGAGGAGTTACATTACAATCAACTTTTTAACCTTTTGATCCCCATCCCCCACCCACCCTGGGGGGGGGGGGGGTGCCAGGGCCAAACGTAAATGTGCTCATGTACTCCACATTAATATGGGTAACTCACATACCAAATTTGGTTGAATTCTGTTCAACGGTTAGAATTCAACGGTTTTGGAAGAGATGCGTTACAATCAATTTCTGCAGGTTAAAATTTGACTCCTATCCCGTCCCCTAGGGGCGGAGCCCAATGTAAGTGGCCTCTTGCACTCCGCAATCATATTCCAGCCAGATATATAAATATTGTCTTGCAAAGTGGAGTCATATGGGTCACCCACATACAAAATTTGGTTGAATTCCACCCAACGGTTTTGGCGTGATAGATGGATGGGTGGTCAGACAGATGGACATGTTACAACACGTGTCTTAATTTAATAATATCACAATTCTCTTGTTGTCTTTAACCCTTTAACAATCAAACTCGCAAAAAAAATCGCTTCTGCGTTGGTCCGGAGGTGTCCATTTGCAGACCAAGAGAAGCTTAGTTTTGAAAAATTATCATATAACTGAGCCTGTCATTCCAGTGATAAATTTTTAAAACTAATCTCTTGGTCTGCAAATGGACATTTTGTTTTTATGAGAAAATTAAAATTTCCTTGAACAAATTTAAGGGTTAAAGGGTTAATTTTACAGAAGTTTGTCATGTGACCAGAAAAAGGTCAGTTTATTGTCAGTTTGTGTTAATGCTAACTAGAATTTATTCGGTGTCATGTTTTATTACAAACACCCACACAAATTTCATTATACGGGTAATTTCTGTTAGCTTTAACCATTTAGCCCAGTAACGCGCAAAAAGCTGTTCAAAAAATAGCTTCCGCAGTGGTCTAGCATCAGAAAGGTTCATTTGCAGGTCAAAATAAGACTATTTTTGAAAATTTACCACTGAAATGACTGGCTCGGTAACCGAGCCAGTCATTCCTGTGGTAAATTTTCCAAAATTGTTTTCCTTTTGTTCGGCAAATAGAGATTTTACATGAGAAAATCAAATTTTCTTTACAAGATTTTACCATTGTAGCGTTAACTTCACGTATGCGTGTGTATGGTGTAAAAGTGTGGTTTGCAAAATATTGTGTGGGTGGAACAGTTCCTTTGGATTGGAATTTTTATTATTGGAGACATTTGTGAATATAGGGAAAATAATTGTTGGTAAATTGAACGCGAAATTTTTCAAGCTCAATCATGTCAACCACGCATCAGTGCATAGAAAAAATTTGAAATTCATCCGGAATAATCTTCCAGTCTGTCCTTTAATGACAGGGATTTTTATTTCTAATTGAGCAATAATAGTACTTTCCATTTATAGCTTAATGCCTGCCCATCTCTAGCTATACTCCACCCACACCTCACTCGTGTTGGGATCAATCCCTGACTGTCAATTACCAGAAAACTATACAGGTAAGCTGTTGAATATTTTGAAACTAATTTGACTGTGCGCTGTTGCTGCCATAATGCTGTTGGTACCTATGGCAGCAATAGCGCGCAGTCAAATTAGTTACGAAATATTCAACAGCAAATTTATTAAATCGTAAAAGTATGCAATTTGTGCAACAATGCTTAGCCCATCACCAATTATGCGTTTATGACTTACTTATCTACTACGTCATTCATGATGTCATAATGACGTCATTGATTATGGTGTCATTCTACACATCACATAGTTGATTATGATGTCATATGATGGATGGCTAAACTGGAAATGTCCATTATCAACTCCTTTGTCTCGGAAATTTGAGTATTAACCCTTTAATGGCCAAAATTATTTTTTTTAAAATACTTTCTCAAAAAGAAATGTCCATTTGTAGGTAAAGAGAATGATATTTTAGAAAACTCACCACTGGAACAACTGCCTCATTATCAAGCCAGTCATTCCAATGGTAAGCTTTCTAAAATATTCTTCCCTTGGCCTGCAAATGGACATTTCCCAAAACCTTTACAGAAGCCATTTTTTACCGTCTTGGCTATTAAAGGGTTAAGCTACTGAAATATTTTCTATCTCTCCAATCTGGTTGACAGGGAAAATTACATTACATCACTGAGCCAACCCATTATCCGTTTATCCATCTGACCTTTTTTCATATGCCAATTATTAACCGACATCTAAATGCAGTCACAGAGAAATTTTCTCTCAACTATAATAATGACCACCTTACAAATAACCTTTTAACCCTCAAATTTATTCAAGAAAATCTATATTTTCTCATAGGAAATGTCCATCTGCAGACCAAGAGAAGACTATTTTTGATAATTTACCACTGGAATGACTGGCTCGGTTACCGAGCCAGTCATTCCAGTGTTAAATTTTCAAAAATAGTCTTCTCTTGGTCTGCAGATGGACATTTCTCAAGACCACTGCGGAAGCCGTTTTTGGCTGATCTGAGTGTTAGGTTAAATACAAAATGTTTTCAATGACTGTATGGATCAGTTTAATAATGCATGTCAGATTACATAAGACAGATGGCAGGTGGTCCCATTAGACAAGGTCTACATCTTAACCATTTAATGGTCAAAATCGTTCAAAATTTTTTTTAATATTTTCTCATTGGATGCCTATTTGCAGAATAGGTGGCAACTTTTTGAAAATTTCCCACTGGAATGACTGGCTCGGTTATCGAGCCAGTCGTTCCAGTGGTAAAATTTTGAAAATAATCTTCCCTTGGTCTGCGTATGGACATTCTCAAGACCATTGTAGAGGCCGGTTTGCCCATTAAATGGTTAATCCTTTCATGGCAAAGCCAGTCAATTCTAGCCTCGACAATGGTCTGAAGGAATTCCATTTTTAGGCCAAGAGAAGACTATTTTTGAAAATTTACCACTGGAAAGACTGGCTCGGTATAAATTTTCAAAAATAGTCTTATTGGCATGCAAATTAACATTCAATCATCAATTGTTTAGATTTCTTTGACTAAATTTATCTTCTAACCCAAACCGGCATTTGCTTATGGGCATGTGGAATGTCCATTTACAGGCCAAGATAATACAATTTTTGACAATATTTCACTGTAATGACTGGCTCGGTTATCGAGCCAAACGAGCCAGTCATTCCAGTGAAAAAATTTCACAAAATTATACAGGTAACCTGTTGAATATTTTTCAAAAATTTTATTCTCTTGTCCTGTAAATGGACATTCAATATGAATAGATTAAAAATTTTCTTGACCACAAATTTAACCATAAAAGGGCTACATGGTTAAAGCCCTCCTATGTGCTGCAGTAATATGGCGGAGCTTATGCTTGATCTGATATCTGGCAATGTTCCAACTGACTGTGGACTTCTTTGATTTATGTAATCAACATCTGCACAAAGGGAACAAACATCAGTTCATGAGGTCATTACTTAAAGGTGCGTATTCACATCAAAATGAATTACATACATTTAGAGGCTTAAATTGTGTGCTTATATAGATATAAGGAAACGAAATAAATCTTAGCATATGATGATTTCATTACGCATTAATTAATATATATTTTAAAGTTGTGAAATTGAATTAGAGACCCGAGTCCCTAATTCAACTTGACAACTTCAGAAATTATATTAATTAATGTGAAATGAAATCATTATATGTTAAGATTTATTTCGTTTCATTACATTTAGATACACAATTTAAGTCGCTTTCAATTTTATTTTCAAGCATTGGGTGTGAATTAGCACCTTTAAGTTTGAGAGTAAGTAAGTATTTTATTGCTCAATAAATCGAGACATACATGTAATGATACTGCAAAACAAATACACAAGGAAAAACCAAAAACAATACAATATGACTAAACAGATGAGGAGATCACAATCGTAATAAATATATAATGCGTGTTCTATGATAAACTATTTACTTATAAATATAAGCAGACAGCAGATTATACATTCATTAAGTTTGCAGGCATTAAAGAATTTAAATAAGGGTGATCCATTTCAAGCTATGCCCCCCCCCCCCCCCCCCCCCCCCAGCCTATTTTTAACTACGCCGTGCCACGTCCGGGTTAGAATCAATTTTAATGTTTTTAAACCTGAATTCTTAGAATCTAAATTCTGTCTCGACTATATACATATTAACATTGAATATTTTGACATAACTTGACTGGGCCATGTTGCACACCTCCGAAGCAAACTTCATAAAAAGCATAAATTCACTAATGACATACAATTCTTGCACCAATGTGAGTTACTGAGGAACTGTTCCATTCAGGTGACAGAGTATTGGTATTATATCGCATAATGAGAGTGATATGTTTTCAAGTTTAGACCTAATTCTTTTTTTTATCTTATTGCACTCAATGTATTCCCGCTCCCTCGTCTCCAGCCCCTATAGGGATTCACTTGCAGAAAATCTTTCCGCTCTAGTATAACCAAGTTATAGATGATGAGTTGTCCAATTTTAGTAGTACACTGATGCCTTATTATCCCCACGTTTTAATAAGACGTCGGGGATATTGTAATCACCTCTGTCCGTGTGTCCATCCGTCTGTCTGTCACGCTATTTCCTCCCAAACCATTGGCTGGAATTAAATAAAATTTGGCGTGTGGGTTACCAATATGATTCCGATTTGCAAGACGATATTTAAATTTGGTGACGCCCACAGGGGTGCGTGGCAGGGGTCAAAAGGTAAAATCTGTCCTCTGAAATCGTTAGACAGAATAAATTTGAGATTTGAGTTACCCATATGATTGCGGAGTGGAAGAGGTCATTTAGATTTGGTTCTGCCCACCTGGCGGGCGAGGTGTAAAAAGGTCAAATTTTAACCTGCAGAAATTGATTGTAAAGCATCTCCTCCGAAACTATTGGACGGAAATCAACCAAATTTAGTATGCCAGTTACCCATATCAATGTGGAGCGGATGAGACTATTTTAGAAAATTTACTACTGGAATGACTGGCTCGGTTATCGAAGATCACTGCAGAAGCAGTTTTTGGCTGATATGAGTGTTAAATTGTTAATTAACACTTTCATGGTCAAACCTGGTGGCCAGAAATGGCTTCTGCCGTGGTCTTGAGAAATGTCGATTTGCAGACCAATCGAAGAATCCTTTTTTTAATGTGCAACCGGAATGACTGGCTCGATAACGGAGCCTGTGTCATTCCAATGGTAATTTTTCAAAAATAATCTTCTTGGTCTGCAAATTGACATTTTCTTTCAGAAATTGGAAATTTTCTTGACAAAATCTTACCATTAATAAAGAGCTAAGCCCCTTAGCATTTGGAAAATAATTTGTCTAGAAGCTGCATTAACCCGTTAACCATTATATATGACGCAAAGCATCGCAACTCCCAGACAGCTCTGCAAGAAAGCTGCTGTTGAATATTTTGAATCTAATTTGACTGGGAGCTGCTGGAGAATATTCCGTACCTCATAAATAATATGTTGTTTTCATCTGTTCAATCTGTAAGTTCTTATTCACTGGCAAACAGGTTTGATAGAATCTCGGTGGCTGCGGGTTCCAGACATTTGCAAATTTACAGATTTTTTGGATGTTACAGATTTTGTCGGATCACACCAAAGGTTGTGCATTCCTGGAGTATCAAACCATTTTCTGTGTTAAAATTTAAGTCAAATCGGACCTGTTTCTGAGCTTATAATCCACCGATCCAAAATTTGATCCGATCCATATCCAGGTGCTTTTATTTGGAAGTCTGAAAATCATCTTTCAATGCAAGTTCCTTCATTGTGTTAAAATTTGAGCCAAATTGAATTAGTGCTATTTTAGATATAGCCCGGAATATGATTTTGTGACTGACTAACTGACTGACTATAAAGGGAGATGGTGGCTTATTGAGCTGCTACCGGCAGCTAACAACTGGTCGAAGAAAACATAGAGACATTACGAAATCTAGTCATATCTAATCCGTTACAATGTGAATAGAATTTGTTACCTCCTTTACCAGTTTCCATATTCAAAGATTTGAGTAAGTTCATCAGATTAGTTCTGCTCTGCGCAACAAAATCATAATGAAGAGATTTAGCGGGGACATAGCTACGCGCAAATAACATTGGCTTCTCCTGAAGGTCAGGTGATGCTAATTCGAATCTTTTTTTTGCAATAAATAACGCCGGTAATTCAAGAGTGAGCGCTGGTTTGATTGATTCTTGACAAGTACAGCTTACTTTAAGACGACGTCGGGGAAGCATTCGCGGAGATCAATGCCAGTACTGCTGGTACTTTATTTATAAATGTAAAAAAATGCTATCCTCATCGACAGCTTTAAGCAGTCCTCATGATGACGTGGCAATAAAATTACGACAGAAGTTGGCATTTGGTGAACCAGAAAAATGCATTAAGATGTGTGGTTCATGAGTGTCTTATTTAGTGGAACTTCTGAATCAGGAGAGATGATTAGGCTTTCATTTCGTTAATGGGCAAGCTGGTCAAGAATACCCGGTAGGTTCTGCAGTGGTCATGGAAAATGTTGATTTGTGGGCCAAGAGAAGACTACTAAGGCCGTCTTCTCACTAGAGATTTAATCTGGAATAACGCC
Organism: Chaetoderma sp. LZ-2023a; assembly: GCA_034401795.1. Lineage (NCBI taxonomy): Eukaryota > Metazoa > Mollusca > Caudofoveata > Chaetodermatida > Chaetodermatidae > Chaetoderma > Chaetoderma sp. LZ-2023a. The sequence goes on from CM067366.1 coordinate 36,467,746, forward strand.
ATACTTCAGTATGGCGTTATTCCTGATTGAGTCTCTAGTGAGAACGCGGCCTTAAGTTTACTCCTAGAATGGCTGGCTTGATAATAGAGCCAGTCATTCAATTGGTAAATGTTCAAAAGATAGTCTTCTCTTGGCCTGCAAAAGGACATGCACTATGTGCTAAACCATTGATTTTCTTGACCTATCTTGACCTGCGCGTATTAACCCTTTTATCCTCGAATTTGTTCAAGAATATGTAAATTTTCTCATAGAAAGTGTCCATTTGCAGACAAAGTCGAGTGAGTCATACCAGCAGTAAATTTTAAAAATAGTATTCACTTAGTCTGCAAATGGACACCTAATTCTCAAGACCACCGCAGAAGCTGTTTTTGGCTCATATGAGTGTTATGAGGTTTTAAAGTTTAAACCCTCAATAGAGAAATCTAGCTTTAGCTATGCCCCGCCCATCTCTAGCTAAGCTCCACCCACGCTTTGCCCATGTTTGAATCGATCGATCCCTGCACTCTGAATCTCAATTTCCAAAAAACTATACAGGTAAGCTTTGAAACTAATTTAACTGGCAACAGCACCCAGTCAAATTAGTTTCATAATATTCAACAGCATATTTATTAAATATTAAAGGCATGCAATGCATACAACAACGTTAATAGTCTGTCATCATTTAAGCTTTTGTGATGAACTTAGCTATATATTATTCATAACGTCATTGATTATGATGTCATCTTGCATACCACGTAGTTGATTATAACATCATATGATTGATGGATAAACTGGAATCCTCTATTTTGTTCAAGACACTAACTTTTCTCATAGAAGATGTCTATTTGCAGATTAAGAGAAGGTTCCTTTTGAAAATTGATCACTGCTCTTTCCAGTGGTAAGCTTTCAAAAATAAGTCTTCGCTTAACTTGCAGACTGATGTACATTTTTCAAGACCACTTAACCCTTTAAACTTGGTCAAGAAAATTTCTCATAAAATGTCCATTTGCTGACCAAAAGAAGACTATTTTTGAAAATTTACCACCGAAATGACTGACTATCGAGCCAGTCATTCCAGTGATAAATTTTCAAAAAGTCTTCTCTTGATCTGCAAATAGACAATTTTCAAGACCACTGCAGAGACCAGTTATGGCCGACTTGACCATTAAATGGTTAAGAAGCAGATATATGGCAATTTTTTAACGTTAAAGGGTCAAGAATAGTCAACAATGGTCAAGATAGGTAAGGGCAAGTGTGATGAATTTAGTACCAACTCATCGATGGTAGCTTTGTCAGAAATGTAAAAAATCTGACAGACAGTCATATCAACATATACTGGCAGTAGTTGAGGGTCGCAACAAAAACCTTATTTTGTCAAAGGCCAAGAGAAGACTAGCTTTTTGAAATTTACAACTGGAATGACTGGCTCGGTCATAGCAGCTGGTAAAACTTAACCATTTAATGGTAAAGCCGGCCAAAACCGCCCTCTGGAGCAGGTCTTCAGGGATGTCCATTTGTAAGCCAAGAGAAGACTAGTTTTGAAAATGTACTTGGAATGTTTATTTAGTTGATTTTGGCGGCACAATTTTCATCTAAATTTCTTTTGATATAATAGCCACTAGTTTTCATTGTTCATATCAACACTTTAATTGTCAAATTTGGTAGAGAAAACCTAAATATTTGTTTATTTAATGTCCATTTGCAGGTCAAGAGAACACTTTTTTTAATTAGTCTCCTGTTGCCCTCGTCAGTATACATTCCTCAAGATCACAGCAGAATCCTGTATTGACAAGCTTGACAATTATAATAGATTATTTAATTAATTAGGATGTGTTGATACTATGTTTAGGATTTTTAGATGAAAAGGGATATGCTGTGATAATTTTGTAGTTTTATCTATAATGGCTGTCATCAAATTTTGTCTCAAGGCCAATTTTGTTATAATCAATAGATATTTAAATATATCATAAAGTTGCTGAGTCTATTTAATCAAGTTTATTCTATTGTTCAGTTCATGGTTAATCACTGTGGTCATTTGTACACACTGGTCAATTGTTCTGTGTAAACTGACCAGTTATTTATTGTAAGAAAATAACCAGCCTGATCTTGATATATAATATATATATGTGTGTTTGAGTGAGTGTGTGTGTGCGTGCGTGCGTGCGTGCGTGCGTGCCTGCCTGCCTGCCTGCCTGCCTGCCTGCCTGCCTGCCTGCCTGTGTGCGTGCGTGCGTGCGTGCGTTCATGCACGCGAGAGCAACAGGCGTGTGCAAGCATGGTGATGTGATTGTTTCTAAAATGAATGGATGAAATTTCATGATCATCTGATTGAACGAGATTTTGATGATTTGGAGGGCTATAATGCCATAAGTATTCTTTAATTATTACTGCAATTAATACTATAATGGGCGTGTCTGCCCAACGCGCTGCTGGCTGCTTAGTAAATAAACTATAGCCTTTTTCTTGTCACCAGAAATCATCCTTGTTTCCTAATCATATCCTTGATCCCTGCAAGCCAGACATTCTGTGCAATCTGGGACCGGATATTCGTGGCCGATAGGGCTGCCTCCTTTCATATGTTGCTTGGCGTATGAGAGGGGCAGATCTCGGTGGCGGGTGGCGGGGATCAGATTGTTCAGGAAGTCTGACATCCTCTTGCTTGACTTCCTACCAGCATTAATAATGAGCTTATGTCATATGGCTGCCGCTCGTCATTCGTCCATCAAATTGCATCTTCTTAATGCATTAACTGATTTCAACCAAATTTGGCTATTGTGATAGACTCCAGAACTTCTCTTCAGAATTTTGATTGGTCAATTTCTTTGGTGAAAATCTTAGATTTTATGCAAAATTTTCCAGAAATTGTCAAAACGCATCTCCTCCTTAGCCACTAAGCTTGATTTCAACCAAATTTGACTGGAGGGACCAATTTTTATTGTCGTAGCTGGCCCCAGTAATTCAATTCAGAAATTTAATTGTTCAATTTTTTTTAGTGATTTTATAACAAATTTCCTGGAAATTGTCAAGACACATCTCGTTCTTAACCATTTAGCCCTCATATTAGCCAAAAATGGCTTCTGCAGTTGTCTTGAGGTATGTCAATTTGCAGACCAAGAGAAGACTATTTTTGATGATGACTGGCAAGGTAACCGAGCCAGTCATTCCAGTGATAAATTTTCAAAAATAGTCTCTTTCTCTATGAAAAAATTGAAAATTTTAAAAACTAATTTGAGGGTTAAAGTGTTAACCGCTTGATGGATTTCAAACAAATGTGGTTGGAATGATTCTATGGTGCTAGGTTCAGGAACAGGCGCTCATTCCAGTGATAAATTTTCAAAAATAGTCTATTTCTCTATGAAAAAATTGAAAATTTTAAAAACTAATTTGAGGGTTAAAGTGTTAACCGCTTGATGGATTTCAAACAAATGTGGTTGGAATGATTCTATGGTGCTAGGTTCAGGAACAGGCGCTCATTCCAGTGATAAATTTTCAAAAATAGTCTCTTTCTCTATGAAAAAATTGAAAATTTTAAAAACTAATTTGAGGGTTAAAGTGTTAACCGCTTGATGGATTTCAAACAAATTTGGTTGGAATGATTCTATGGTGCTAGGTTCAGGAACAGGCGCTAGTCAGGATTTTGATTTGTCAATTTTTGGGTGAAATTCAGAAAATCTTAGATTTTATGAAAGCTTTAACGGAAATTGTGAATATGCATCTTCTCCTTAGTGGCTTGGTTGATTTCAGACAAATATGGCTGAAATGATTCAATGGTGATAGCTAGGCGCTATAACATCTATATTCAGAATTTTGATTGGTCAATTTCTTTAAATTTCTTTTAGATTTTATGAAAGATTTACCAGATTTTGTCAAAATGCATCTCCTCCATAGCTGCTTGGTGAATCTTAACTGAAAAAAGGCTAGAAGGACCTCAATGGTTGAGTGCTCGAGGAATTCTATACAGAATTTTGAGTCGTACCCTTTTTGGCTGAAAATCTTAGATTTAAAAAAAAAATTCCAGAAATTCTTTAAGAATACAGCAGAACTCATACTGACTCAATAGTCCAATTCTAACCAAATTTAGCCAGATATATCCCAGGTTGATACTTTCCACAACTACCATTCAGAATCTCCATTTCTCAGTTTCTTCTGCGGCCATCTTGGATTTTCATAATTTCTGGAAATTCTATATGAAATGAATGGGGAACACCTTTAAATAATTTTTTCTCAAGAACCACCGCTTGAATTTCAACACACGGTGATTGATGGACTTTGTGATTGGATCCAAAATTTACATTCAGAAGTTTGATCAGTCGATCTTTGGTTCACCTGCTCCGAAGAGCCAAGTGAGCTGATGCCATGGTGGCCATCCGTCGTCCATCCATCAAATTGCATCTCCTCCTTTATGCTTTGACTGCTTTCAACCAAATTTGTCTGGAAGGATCCTATGGTGGTAGGCTCCAGACCTTTTATTCAGATTTTTGATTGGTAGCAAAATTTACCAGAAATAGTCAAAACACATCTCCTTAGCCACGTGATGGATTTCATCCTAATTTGGCTAGACGGAGCATATGGTGGCAGACTCCAGAAAGGCTATTCAGAATTTTGATTGGTAAATTTTTTGGGTGAAAATCTTAAATTTTATGAAAAATTTACCGAAGATTGTCAAAGCGCTTATCTCCTCCTTAACCACTTGAAGGATATCTATCAAATGTGGCTGTGATGATTCTATGGTGTTAGGCTCCAGAATTTTTAATACAGAATTTTGTTTGTTCAAACTTTGGGTGAAAAGTTTGCCGGAAATTGTAAAATCCATCTCCTCCTCAGCCACTTGGTAGATTTCAACCATATATGGCCAGAATTACCCCCTAGTGGTCCACTCCAGAACCTCTATTCAGAATTTTGATTGGTAATTGGTTTGGTTGAAAATCTTAGATTTTCTGAAAAATGTACAGAAACTTGTCAAAATGTATCTTCTCGTTAGCCACTTTGGTTGATTTCAACGATTTTGGCAGGAAGTATTCTATGGTGCTTAGCTCCAGAATTTCTATGCAGATTTTGATGGGACAATTTTTTTGTTTGAAAATATTTGATTTTATGATAAATTTGTATGAACCCTGTGTTGATTGGCTAGATTTCAACTGAATTGGGCTAGAAGGATCCTGTAGTGTTACACTCCGAACTGCTATTCACAATTCTGATTGGTAATTTTTTTGCGTCAAAATCTTATGAAAAATCTATTGAAAAATGCCATGCCAAGATTGACATTAATCTCTTTCCCCAGCCTTGGGAGGGGGTGGGGTGAGGGCAGGGGGAGGCAGGTTTGAGTTTGGTGCCAAAGGCCAAACTAGATGGAAGTGTACGGATTTGTGATGCCTTGCCATATCGACTGCGTATTCTAGGTATACAATATTAAGTAATATATCCTGGATTAGAGGTCACATGTTGTGTTGTGGCCTCCGCATGAACCTGTCTGATATGTCTGGGTGAACGTAATCTTCACAGAAACATTATTATCTGGTATTAACGGAGATTATTACCCTGATCATGCGGTGTCATTGAACTGAAAATACAGAAACTGATGATGATTTTGAAAATAATTGTTCTAAAAAATATAACATGTAAATATTAGCTGTACATAATACAGATGATGAAATCGATTAATTAGCCCTTAACCCTTTAGCACTCATATCAGTCAAAATCAGCTTCAGCACTGGTCCTGAGAAATGCCCATTTGCAGACCAAAAGAAGACTATTTTTGAAAATTTACCACTGAAATTACTGGCTTGATAATTGATCCAGTCAATCCAGTCATACATTTTAAAAAATGGGCTTCTCTTGGTCTGCAAATGGGCATCTTCTATGAGACAACTGAACAAATTTGAGCGATAAAGGGTTAAGCTTCTGACTGCTGTAAGCCAGCAGACAATAACTTCAATGGGCAATAACTCTGGACCTACTAAATAGTTTGAAAACAAACTGACTGAAAGTAGTTGGTGGCTTAGCCATCTTTTGGGGTGTTAGTGGTGTGCCGGGTGGGGGGGGGGAAGGTAGTGAGTGGGGGTGGTGGGATGGGGGTGTTGGGTGCCGGATAATCGTGGCTGATATGGCTGCCTCCTTTCATATATTGCTTGGTATATGAGGAGGGCAGATGTCGGTGGTGGGTGGCGGGGATCAGATTGTTCACAAAGTCGGACATCCTCTTGCCTGACTTCATTAATTATATAGGAAAGCTGATGAATATTTTGAAGCAAAAATCAACTGGAACCCGTTACTCCTGAAAAGACTGTCTCAGTTATCAAGCCAGTCATTCCAGAGAAAAATTTTCTAAAATTGTCTTCTTTTGGCATGCGAATGGACATTTCTCAAGCCCACTGCCAAAGCTGGTTTTGGTCAACAAAAACCAGCTTAACCAGTTAAAGGCTTTTGGTGTAATTAATAAACTAAAATATAAAATCTTGAGCTTTTAAAATCAACATGAATTGTTACTTACATCCTTACAGATGGAATAGTGTGGGTGCATGTAACAGCATGATTGTGATGATGGCAGTGCTAATCGAGATGGTGTTCGATATGAAGCACTGGTAGGTGTTCTTTCCTTTGTCGTGATCGCAGTTGTGGAGGCAACACATAATGGAGGGATCCGATCTGTCACTCAAGTGTCGGATGCCATAATTAGTGGATGACTCAGTGGATGAATCCACTTTTAGCTACCTGCCCCACCACCACTGTCCCCCAGCTGCACCCATGCTTTGCCCGTGTTGGGCTCGATCTAACTTTGAACTCCCTGAACCTCAATTTCCAAAAAACTATGGACGTAAGCTGTTGAATATTTTGAAACTGATTTGACTGGGTGCTGTTGCTGCCCAGTCAACTTAGTTTTAAAAAATTCAACAGAATGTTTTTTAAAACATACACACATACAATACATACAATTCGGACTGTTATGCGCTAGTATGACAGACTTAGATATACCAATCATGACCTATCTGATTCTGATGTGAAGCCTACCTGTGACATAATTATGACATCATCTACTTGATTGACAGATGGGATTCCTCTATTGCTTCAATAGTTAGCTGACATCACAATTATAATTAATCATATAATATAGCTCTGTCAAAAAAACCTATATGTTTGTCACAGCTACCAGTCAAATTAGATTCAAAATATTCAACAGCTTACCTATATAGTTACATCGAAATTTAGATTCTGCGAATTAAGCTTTCAATGTTTTAAATCAATTCCAACATCCGTAAAAAGTAGGTAAGCTTAGCTAGAAATGGACAGGTCATAGCTGAAACTAAATCCTTATATTGCGGTTGTCATTTGTTTTGTTTGTTGTGAAGATAGCTGAACTGATTGCTATGGCATTGTGAAGGCGGTATCTATGTTGACTGGGGCAGTTAATAAGCGGTCGTTATAGTGGTTAGCGTTACGTTACGATGATGGGTGTTGTGATATTTTGCCTAATTCAAGCAGCAGCAGCAGCTTTCAGAATATTTAATAAGTTAGTTCTTAAATAATAATGAACGAAACTCTCATATTTTGTCTGAAGAATTCCAAGTACTACTGCGCTTAATAACCTATCCTAATTGTCCTTTCCAGAGTAGCCATCCATCATATGACGTCATAATGAACTGCGCGATGTGTAGAATGACATCATAATGAATGACGTCATGAATGACGTCGATAAGTATGTCACGAACACATATTTGAAGACGGGTCTATGCGTTGTTGTACAAATTGTTTGCTTTTACTATTTAATAAATATTCTGTTGACTATTTTGAAACTAATTTGACTGGGCGCTGTATTCAACAGCTTCCCTCTATAGTTTTCAGGAAATTGATAGCTAGGGCATTTGGGGATCGATCAAACCCAACACGGTGAGGTGTGGGTGGAGCTTAGCTAGTGATGGGCGGGGCATAGCTAAAAATGGAAAGATCCATTGTCGGTCACTCATAAGGTGGACAAGAGAATATATATAACCAAGGACATTCGGTATAATCAGGCTAATAAATAGCTTAGAACATTTCCAAAATGAAATAAAACGTCTATTGTTGAATATTTTGAACATAATTTGATTAGACCCCATTACTGCCTCATGGCAGCAATGGGTTCCGATCACATTATTTTGAAAATATTCAATAAAACATTTCTAACAAACTAACATATTTAGTTGGGGTTTTTTTGTGGAAACATTTTAACGTATTTATGCATTGTACTGTATATGCAATTATAATATACATGTACATTTAGAAAATTTGTTTTTCCTTCAGAATATGGAAAAAGTACCTTACAATAGGCGATAGCTTTTTATGATTTATTGTGTCTCATAGCTAATCATATTATAGCTATTATATTTATTTATATATTGGCCATACATAAATATGTGTAATTATAAAATGCAGACAATTGTTCGTAAAAATGCCAAGATTATCATTGGCAAATCTTTTTGCCAATTTTCATGTTTTTACACAGTTGGCTAAAATCAAACCTGTCTATACTAGACACAGGTGTTTCAGAGGGTCATTGAACATTTTTTAACCCTTTCACTGATTAATTCCCAATATCTCATTTTCAAGGCAATTCTGTTCAGGAAAACTAATATTTTGAAATTAATTTGACTGGAAGCTTTTGCTGGCTAATTTAAAAAAATAATCTTTTCTTGGTCTGCAAATAGACATTTTCTTATGAGAAAATTTTAATTTTCCGGAGGAAATTCTAAATTTAAAGGGTTAAGTGACAGTCTAATTTATTGACCAATTTAATTAATCTTTTAATGGTCAAGCTTTCTTAAGAAACGTATGCGCTTTGCTTAGCCAATGTCCATCTATAGGCATGAGAGGACTATTTTTGAAAATTTACCACTGAAGTGACTGGCTCACTTACCGAGCCAGTCATTCCAGTGAAAGATTTTCAAAAAAGTTTTCTCTTGACCTGCAAATTAACATTGTCCATTTTTGCTGACTTGATTGTTATAGTATTAAGATGGTCAATGTAAGGTGTCCCTTATAGACAGGTTTGACTGTAGCTAAGATGATTGAATGAAATTGTCATTTGGCTTAGGATTAGATCGCTAATTAATCATCAGTTTTTAACCCTTTCACTGATTAATTACCCATATCCCATTTTCAAGGCAACCATACAGGAAAACTGTTGAATATTTTGAAATTAATTTGACTGGAAGCCATTCCTGCCTAATGCAGGAATGGCTTCCAGTCAAATTAATTTCAAAATATTCAACAAAATATGTTTTATATCGCGAACAATTTATTTTTTCAGGGACTTGTAGGTGGAAGGGTTAATGTCCTACTTTAATCCTCAAAGGTCTTCAAGAAAATATAAATCTTCTCATAGAAAATGTACATTTGCAGACCAAGAGAAGACTATTATTGAAAATTTATCACTGGAGTGACTGGGTCGGTTATCAAGCCATGCAGTTATTCCATTGATAAATTTTCTAAAATAATCTCTATACGAATGAACATTTCTCAAGTCCACTGCAAAAGGCATTTTTAGGCAGCTTGAGCGTTAAAGGGTTATGGTGTAGAACATTCAGGGCTGAAATCCTAGTATGTGAATTTAGAACTCCATACCCCCCCCCCCCCCCCCCCCCTTCCGCTAAATCCCGCCTTTTGCTGAATAAATGCAATAGACATTTCAAACATTAGCATATTTTGGAAAAATATCTTCCCAGAATCCATTGTGCCAACAACTTCCGGCTGGTAACCATGGTAGCCGAAGCAAACAGGTTTACTTTACTATGGGAAACAGATACAACGCACTTTAAGCGGTTTATATGAAAAACTATGTTCATAATATTATTGAAGTCATACATCATTTGAAAGCTAAGCCAATTTCCTATTCATATCTGGATTAGTTTTTATATTTTTGTGAAGTTTAATACAGTTGATTGCAATTTTAAAATATCTATTGTCCACTTGATTTAATGAATCTGGGTCGAATGGTGTACTTGATAACTCAGTGAAAGCTTTACAAAGTATAAATAATAATGCATTAATATTTCGGCAATTGAATGCACTTTCCAATGATATACGATTTAAATAATATAATGATTGTAGATTATCATAGCAACGGCTTAAATTGTGGTGTATTTTAGTGCGATAGTAACTCAATGCAGGTCAGCTGCTTGTTGGCGACCATACCAGCCAGCAGTTGTTATTACACCACAAAAACATCCATTACCGTTGAATCACTACTTGCTAAATCAATTATCCGCATTTAGCTACCAGAATAAGATTTTTATGCTTGCATACACTCCTCCCCATGCATATTCCTATAAATATGGACCCTCAACCAGGCTACTGGTTATGTCCATCCCCAGTATATTAACTGATATAGACTGGCACCAGTCTGTACTCACTCCATAGTGATGCCTGTCACTAAGCGCGCTTGCGCATGCACACTGGAGCCCAAATAGGAAACAGATTCACTTTTCAATTATTCTGCAAGCAGAACAACTGCACAAATATTATCAGAAAGGTTTTATAGCTTTACACTGTGTCAGCTTACTATTGAAGGACTTCCTCACGCTAAGATATGCCTACTATGAAGTCTATCCTCACAAAATTATGTTTTTGGAAGTATTTTGTGGTTATATTGAACTTTATAACTATGTATATAAATGTTACCAGTTTACATGGGTTTTGTTTTCGTGGTAACATCTTTAATATGCCTAAGTCATCATCATATCCACTATTACTCCAGTGAGCCCTTAATCACTTTCAGTTAAAAGAAAAAATAGTGCTTTACAAGGAATTACATTTATTTCCCTATGATAGAAAACAATCTTGAATTTGAACTTTTCCGGCCTTTCTTTGAAAGGCATTTGCATGATTCTAGACTCATTTTATCGAAATTCTAAGCTATATGCTTCTTTCGTAATCTTTTTTCGTTTCTTAAGAGTCTGTTTTAACGACCGATAAATCAAGTGCACATCCTCAATCTGTGAATGAGTTCACTCTGTGGAGTATGGAGGACATTTCTGTTTTAAGTGCACTATGTGCACCCCCACATCGATGTGTTTCTGTATTCGTATCTAGGTTTCTTTAAGGATTATTTGTCCTTACAGCGCTGCCCTATGGTCATCCTTCCCCTTCCTCCATTGCTAGTAGACATAAGCTGTGCCGTTTGCTATATTCTAATATGTCTAATCCAGCAGCAACGGAGGGGGGGTGTCTTCGGCAAATTCGGAAGCAGTGATAGCTTTATTTGCGAGATTTGAATCCTTCACTGCAGTTTTGACTAAATCTTTAGACGAAAGAATATCTTCTGCCATCATAGAGGCCAAGAAACAGGAAGTTTCTTTGATTCCGATGATAGCCCAAGGGCTAGCGGGCGTTCCCGCATATGGGGGAAACCGATTCCTCTAATGTCAATGCAAGTAATCAAGTCTCCTAAGCAAAGTCTAGAGCGACTAAGCTCTCGAAGGTGGGCTCATGCAGTTCACCGGGTCAAACCCACATTAGTCTTGAGGGTGATAGGCATAGCCTCAAGCAGTGGTGGCAGAGGCGGAAACTAACGTCCAAAAGCCTTATGCTAATGCCAAAACTTTCGATCATACCGGACGTCAAGATTCTTCATAGGTCGCCTATAGCCATAGTCCACAATCTAGTTTTGCTAGTTCTTCCGGTTCCGTTGGGGTGGATTCGGGACTCGGGTTTACTTCCGTTTTCCAGTGCTACTTCCGTTCCGACAATTTCCGGTATGTCTTCTGGTTTTGCAGGACATCCGGGTCTTCAAGATCCATTTCTTACTTCCGTTCCGACCATTTCCGGTATGACTAATAAGCTCTTCCGACTTCCGCTTCCGGTTTGGACGTACTTCCAGTCTAGTGAATGAATTAAGAATAAAGAGCAAATAAGCTCTCGAAGGTGATCTCGAGCAGGTCACCGGGTCAAACCCACGTGAGTCTTGAGGTTGTAAATAAGAAGAAAAGGCATGACCTTCAAGCAGTGGTGGCAGCGGCGGAAGCCCCCGTCTTTAACATATATGCCAATGTCAAAGTCTTAGATCAGTTGTAGTGGATTCAGGTCCTCAGGACAGGGGTTACTTCTGTTTCCGGATCTACCGCCATTCTTTTCGTATCCGGTCTGACTTCCGGTTTGCGTATTTCTGGTTCCTATGCTTATTCTGGTTTTTTAATGTACATCCGGGTTCAGTTTCCGGTTGTCTTCTTCAGTTTTGCACATTTCCGTTTCCTATTTTTACACTTCCGGATTCGTACATCTGGGGGTAGGGTCATTACCGGTTTTCATGGTGTTCTATGATTAACTTCCGGTTCTGTCTTCCTTTTTTGGATTTCCGGTGTTAGCTCTTACTGAGATTCCAGGTTTGTCTTTCCTAGGATCTAGTCATCATTTTGTCTAAGAATTAGTCTTATTTCAGTAAGTGCTTTTAAAATCGGAATGTTTAATTGCTGAAAATATTAATTCCGAGACATTGCCAGTCTTGAAGTCTCTCTTGGAATTGTGGATATTCAGCATTTATTCTTTTATCAGTGAAACATTTCAACGTAATTAAAGACTCTTGCGACTGGTTGCCGGATGGGTTTTTTGTTGCAGTCGATAAGTCAGTCTGTATTCTACGCATTATCGCTAGATGTTGCAATTAAAATTAATTTTTAATTTCATCCAACTTTAGATGGCCAGTTGTCTCCGGGCCGTTCAGCCTTTTTTTCGCGCTCTTTTTTCCTCTTATGTCGGCAGGTTGACATATTTATATTAACCAAGGGAATTAATTTCTTGAAGAAAATTCCTGTTTCTAGCGTAATTCTTAGTCTAATTCTGACAGGCGCTGAAAGAAATGGTTTCAGTAGTGGATTCATAGGGAAGAGAATGGCTCTAAGATTAATGATTACCAGAGCAAGAAAACGCTGAGAATAAAGAAATAAGATTAGGGTGAAGGAAGAAGGAATAAAAGCCGAGTTTTCTTCTGCATTGTCACAGTCATGGTTTAGGTGTCTTTTTGTTAAATTTTATATCGCCTCTGTTTTTCAGCATTTTGTTTCGTGATTCATCCCATAGTGTTTAATCATGATCAAGTATTAGTGTTTTGTGTATTTAACATCCAGCTGTTCCCGGGATTCATTATCATCCTTTCAATCATTCCTTTTATTAGCATATCAATCTCAATGACATCCGTCTTTACAAGATGATAATATTGGTTCTAAGTCTTTAGTAATTATGAGTAAAGATAAGTATAGGTCTCTTCCTTCATCCTCTGCCCCTTCTCCTTCTAGAGTTTTCTTCTAGTCATGTTCTCCTTCCTCTCTCTCTCTCTTTCTGTCTTCATTCTTTTTTCCCTCCTCTGGGGGTTTCCCGTATTTCATCTATCAATCCTCTCCAGGGATCTTCTGGTCCTGTTCTTTCCTCTTTATCTTCCATTCTTCTTAATTCCTCTCTCCATCTTCTCTCTTTTGAGCTTGAGGTTCTAATTGTTGATTAAGGTCTGGTTTTCTCATTGTTTTCTGTTTTTAGGGATTCATCCCTTGTTCGTTCTTTCATGTCAGCTTTTTTCTCTATTCTTTCCATGTCCTCTGGTCAGGATGTTGTATCTGTTAAGATTCCTTCTGATCAATCCTTTTCCTTTTATGATTCTTTACAATTTTCTTCTCCTAGCTTCCAAGAGACCTTGCTCTCCTCTTCCCATTTGAACTGTTGATTCTATGGCCTCTGCTGACTCTTCTGATCTTTTTCTTCTCCATCTTCTAATCCTTCTTATTTTTCTATTCTCTAGTTGGTCAGGGCTGAGGGGATTTTGTCCGGTCAGGGTCTCTTCGGATGACTGGTCCTTGGCTCACTGGTGGATTACTTAGACTCTTTCTCTTCCTTTTAAGGACGAGTTTTCTATAGACCTTCCTTCTTTTGTGCCAGCTCTTTCCTCTTCTAATTCTTCTTTCTTGTCTCCTCTGGTCCTTTCAATTGACAATTTGGTCATTATCATGTTAGTTTTCTTTGTGAATTATGTTAATTCTAAGGAATTTATACATACAATAGAGCGTTCAGCCTAGGGTAGGTTTTCCTACCCTGTCATTAAATCTTAGTAAAACGATCTCTATTCACTCTGAAACATTCAAATCTGCGTTAATTTTAATTTAACAAGGGGGTATGTCATGATTAAATCTCATGATTTTTACTCCCAAGTCAAGATGGAGACCATCTCCCAGATCATTTCCGGTCTAGATCAGGGTATGTGGTCGTTTCCATCGACAAAAGTGACGCCTTTCATGTTTTCATTTACCCTTCAGAAAATTCCTGAGATTTGCTTACTAAGATCGAGTTTGGCAGTTTCGTGCCATGCCTTTTGGCCTGACCACGACTCCTTTTCTTTTTCTCGCCTAGTCTCAGCCATGGCAGAAATTTTCACCGTCGTTCTATCCATCCCCACGTTTATATAGACGATTGGTTAGTAAAGTAAGTCTTCTTCAATTCTCTCAGGAATTCTTCCAGAGGTTTGCAGTCTGGCATGCAACCTCGGGTGGATTTTAAATCTAAAGAAATCAAGCCTAGGTCCCTCTCAAATCTTCACGCATCTAGGCGTTTCTTTCGATCTGGCCCAGAGGCTAGTCATCCCCTCAGATCCAAGAATAGAGGCTTTATCAGTGGCAATGGAAATCCTGTCTTCTTCCATGGTCTGAGCGAGTGATAGGTTTGATGGTCAGCGTAGAGAATGTTATTCCATGGGCGGCGCTGATGAGAAGACCCTTCCAAATGTATTTAATGTCCCTTTGGAAGCAGTCGGTTCACTCTATTTACCATCAGATTCCCATCAGAGAACACTTGATTCCTCTTCTAGATTTTTGGAAAGACCGTTCTCTGCTTCTGATGGGTGTTCCACTGGTAAAGTCCTCCCAGGTGATTATCTTCACAGACGCTTCTCAGGAGGGATGGGGAGCAGTCTGGGACTCCCTGTCGGTTTTCGGTTTTTGATCCCTGGAGGAGTCTACAGCTCATATCAACATTCTGGAATTGTGTGCTGTCAAGAAGGCTCTCCTTTCATGGTCAGATCTTGTGATAGGTCTCAAAGTCTCGATTTGGTCGGACAATTCGACAGTGGTATCTTATTCCAATGGGAAGGGGGTACATGGTCACCTCTCCTTTGTCTAGAAGTGTGGAACCTTCTCTTATGGTGTCGCAAGAATCAGATTCTTCTAGTGTCTTCTCATGTCCCAGGCAGTCTGGATTTTCTTGCGGACCAACTGTCACGTCCCAGCAAATTCGCCCACACAGAGTGGCAGTTAAAGAGGTCGGTTGTCAAAGCGATTTTCAGTCTTATGGATCGTCCTCTGGTGGATCTGTTTGCGACATCTCTGAATGCTCAGATCTCTTACATGTCTCTTTTTCCAGACAGTCAAGCCCTGTCTCAGTCCTGGACAGGAATCTTCATCTATGCGTTCCCTCCAATGATTTTGATTCCATTAGAGTCAGAGCTCTAAATAAGCAGGGTTTTTGTGTTTTCACCCAATAAAAATTGCCAATCACCCAATTAATTTTTAACATCATGAGTACTGAAATAGAAAATCACCCAATTAATTTCAGTTCTCTTGCTAATAATGTATAATAACCCAATTAAATTCCAAAGAAACCCAATTTACAAAATTTCTAAGAGTGAATCACCCAATTATTGAAAAGCTTATCTCGAGCTCTGGTTAGTGTTGAAGAATGTCAAAGAACAAATCTGCAAGATTCTCTTATAGCTCCTTTTTGGCCAAAGAGGATTTGGTTTGTAGACCTTCTAGATCTCCTGGTAGACTTCCCTCGTCTTCTTCCATTCTCCCAGGATCTTCTGTCTCAAGTAAGAGGTCTTTGTCTTCATCCAAACCCAGAAATCTTCAGTCTGTGTGTTTAGAGAATATCGAAACTAAAGTCTACGAGAATAAAGTTTCTTCAAGGTCTCCAGTAATTATCGATTCTTCCAGAAGAGAGTCGAACCGCAGCGTTTACAAGTGTCGACTTAATATTTTTGGAGAATGGTGTTCAGACCAAGGTCTCGTGCCCGATTCTATTTCTATTCCCCAAGTATTAGAATTTTTAACATATCTCTTTGATTCCTTACATTCATCAGCTAATTCGGTATGGGGATATAGATTTTCTCTGGCATCTTCTCTTCCTTGCCTTCTGTATGCCGATGTCAAGGACACTAAGACTGTTAATAGTTTTTATTAGAGTTCTAGGCAATATTCGTCCTCCGATAGCTAAGCCTTTACCTTCATGGAACTTGGCTTTGTTTCTTCAAGTGCTGGCAGGCCATCATTTTGAACCTCTCCTCTATTATTATTAACGGCCTCTGCTAGAAGGCGTTCAGAATTCATGCTTTTTCTGCTGAAAGGGAGCGATTTATAGTTTCAGGAGACGGTTTAGTTTTAATCCCAGAAGGGATTTTTTTAGTCTAAAACTCAGTCTAACTGGTTTCCGGCTAGTCCGATCATTTAAAAATCATTATCGTCTTTTTTGCCTTCCGATAAACTCTGGTGTCCTGTTAGGGCATTAAGAATGTACAAACAGC
Organism: Chaetoderma sp. LZ-2023a; assembly: GCA_034401795.1. Lineage (NCBI taxonomy): Eukaryota > Metazoa > Mollusca > Caudofoveata > Chaetodermatida > Chaetodermatidae > Chaetoderma > Chaetoderma sp. LZ-2023a. The sequence continues at coordinate 36,484,253 of CM067366.1, forward strand.
GAACTGATTTCAAAAGATTTGATCCCTCCCTTTTATGGGTTTCTTATGCGGAAGAGTTAACTAAGCCGGTCTCAAAGTTTACGATATCCTGATGGATTTGGGAGATGATTAAGCTTTGTTCCAAGATTGCTTCTCCGGAACAAATTAATCTCGCCCATATTAAAGCTCACGGTGTTAGAGGAATGGCTTCCTCTTTTGCACTTTTTGCCGGTTCGTATCTAGATGAAGTCATGCAGGTTGCAGGATGAAAATCTGAATCCTCTTTTACAACCTTTTATCTGAAAGATCAGAGTGCAGCAGCCTCCTTCTTTCGTAATATTACGATTTTAACCAAAATAGCTAAAGACCATTTACCAAGCACATCTCGCCATTTTCGTTAAGACTGGGTGTCTGTAAGAAATAGTGAGAGTTTATTTTGGTTTTTATTTATCTTTAAGTTCAAGTTTTCCTTATTTGATAATCACAGTGTGATTGATTTAAATGCACTATTATGTTGTGTTATTAACATTTGGATAAGATTGGTTTGATTTTTATCCCTGTTTGTTGATTCTCAAATCGCCTCCCACCTAATGTTTTAAGTGGGGCACTGACCAAATCTACAGGTTTAGCAAGTAGTGATTGAACGGTAATGGATGTTTTTGTGGTGTAATAACCCCCCACAGACCCCCCTTGCGGGTTGGTCTGTTGTTTTAATAACCACTATAAAAACATACTTACCGTTCAATCACTATGACCCGGCCTCAGCCACCACGCGTGGAATTGATTTGAGAATTTGCCTATGATATTTGGCACTTAAATTCAGAAAAGTTAATCTGTTTCCTATTTGGGCTCCAGTGCGCATGCGCAAGCTCGCTTAGTGACAGGCATCACTATGGAGTGAGTACAGACTGGTGCCAGTCTATATCAGTTAATATACTGGAGATGGACCTAACCAGTAGCCTGGTTGAGGGTCCGTATTTATAGGAATAGGCATGGGGAGGAGTGTATGCAAGCATAAAAATCTTATTCTGGTAGCTAAATGCAGATAATTGATTTAGCAAGTAGTGATTGAACGGTAAGTATGTTTTTATAGTGGTTAATAAAACAACAGACCAACCCGCAAGGGGGGTCTGTGGGGGGTTTTGCCCTGAGCTTTGATTTAGGGGAATCCTGGCGTAATGATGTCAATGTTGGAAAGGTGCATTGGTCTTGAAGTTGGGTGAACCATGAATATGAATTGACACTACAAGTAGAATACAGCCATCATACACCAAGATTGGTTATTGTATACAAACGAAGCACAACTAAAGCCCAGACAAGAATTGTCTATCATGCTCAGTGAACCATAAAAAGAAGGTCAGGTGGACATATTTTTTATATGAGACGCAATGCATCCATACACCAAGTTTGGTAACTGCATACAAAATACTCTTGAAACTACAGCCTGGAGAAGAAGAATCTCGGATGTTCAATGAACCGTGAAATGTAGGTCACTCTGGCCTAATTTTGACACACCTTTAGGCCAAGATGCAGCCATATACCAAGTTTGGTTACTGTGTACAATAGGGCTGAGGTTTGTGAGGATTTTCACAAACTGAACCTGTTCACGATACAGATGTCCGAACCACGAACTGATTCACGAACCTTTTTAGTATGCTATTGTATGCGAGAGATTACTCCTAATAGGAAATAACATTTAAAGGCAGGTGGTTTTACTGGCTAAATGGTAGAAAAGCACAAATAAAAATTCTGACAACAAATGTTAGAAAATAATATAAGATTCATAGGCAGCTAAGTTCCGTTCATGGTCATATGTGTAAATCACACTTAGAGGACATTCAGAGATTGCGTTGCGTGTCTATTAGCCCTTTCGCAGCCAAATCCCTGAAAAAGTAAATTCTTTAAGATATTAAACTTACTCTGTTGAATATTTTGGTATTAATTTGACTTGAAGCTGTTGCTGCCTTATACTTCAACTGTTTTCCTGTATGGTTTTCCTAAAATTAGATATGGGAATACATCGGTGAAAGAGTTAGCTTAGCTTTTCACGAACCACACGAATTGCATGCAAGCGAACCAAACCATGGTTCGTCTTCCCTTGGTTTGCGGTTTTCCGAACCAATGAATGTTCATTACAGCCCTAGTGTAGAAAACTCTTGACACTACATCCCGGACAAGAATAGACTATGAAGCTTTAGCTATGATGTTTAGTGAACCGTGAAAAGTAGGTCACAGGGACCGCCCTTTGATATGGCCATGATGCATCCATATATCCACATTGATTAATTTATACAAAAAATTCTTGAAACTACAGCCCAGACAAGAATAATCTCAGAGAACTATGAAAAATATGTCATGCTGACCTACTTTTGATACATGATACACCTTTAGGCCAAGACACATTCATATACCAAGTTTGGTTACTGTATAGAAAACTCTTGAAACTACATCCCGGACAAGAATAACCTATGATGTTTTGCGGTGAACCGTGAAAAGTAGGTCGCGCTGACCAACTTTTGATACATGAAACACCTTTAGGGCATGATGCATCCATATAGCAAGTTTAGTGACTCCCTTGGTCCAGACAAAAGATTGGGCATGGACGTAGGCACGGGCATTTGGGAGTGTGTGCATGCGTACGCCCATACATGTGAACACAACAAAGGATCATACCACAAGCTGGGATTTTGAGACTTCCTCTGATCCTCATAAACTATGTGGATCTAAATCGCATCAAATTCGTGATCTATGAAAATCCTGGAAACTTCTAGTTCAATTTGACTCAAATTTAACTCACACCGATAAATTCCCAACATCTCATTTTCAAGGCACTTATACAGGAAAATTGTTGAGTATTTAGAAATTAACCAGTCAAATTAATTTCAAATATTCAACAGAATAAGTTTTATAGCATAAAGAATAAACTTTTTCAGGGGTTTGACTGTGAAAGGGTTAAAGACCAGAAATGATATACTGTTTAGTTTTTGCTAACTTCGGAGTAATCTAGAAAATCTGGGAGAATCGGAAAAATTCTTGAAAATGTGACAAAAATGGGAGGGTAATGGTTAGCACACTGCGCATGATTCCTCTCGAGCCAGTCATTCCAGTGGTAAATTAAAAAAAATTGTCTTCTCTTGCCCTGCAATGGATAATTCCCAAGAGCCATTTTTGGCCATCTTGGCGGTTTAAACGGGTTAGGATGATATGTTTGCGCCGGTGGACATTTAAACTGTTCAGCTGTTTTATTAAGTTTTCTAGGGGCATGAAGATTTCCATAGATGTCTAGAGCTCTAAATACAATGAAATTGAGTTGTGGCGATGAAGTGGGTGGGATAAATGAGAGACGAGTACACACGCTTCGACTCTCCCTGCCGTATGTTATTAATATTTCCAATATTTCCTAATACTAATATTTCCAAGCCATGACAAAGTCCATCAGTCTTTCAATTCCAGACTTACGGTACAAATCTGTTCTGTCATATGCATGCCTGTCGATCTGTCACAGATACGGATCGATTTCGGCAGAGCTTATTGTCTCAGCACAAGTAATTGCTTATATTATATCGAACTTTGAATATTGTCAGTAGATTTATGCCATATTTTATATGTCACTGTATAAACCAAAACCTTGTTGATTGTCTTTCAAAATGATTGCCGCAATAGCTCATCAAACTGTTCAGCGTCGATGCAAGATTTTGGAAGGGTTTTGATGGGGTGCGTGTGGGGGAAATTAACCATTTAATGGTCAATATTGGACCAAAAAATGTAAATATTTACTTGGCAAATGAATGCCTAGATGAAGGCTCACTGAAGTAAACTATTTTTTAAAGTTTGCAACTGTAATGACTGGCTAATTTTCGCTGCCATTCCAGTGGTAAATTTTCAAAATGGCATACATGGACCACTGTAAAGATCATTTTAGCCGTCCGAATGCTGAGTTTTTGCAGACAACATATTCCAGGGGTTTTATCTCTGGACCTGCTAAATATTTTGAAAATAATTTTACTGAAAGTTGTTGGTGGTTAAGCCACCAACAACTTTCAGTCAAATTGTTTTCAAAATATTCAGCAAGTCAAGAGTTTTTGCTCATTGAAATTATTGCCTGGTGGCTTGCACAAGTGAGACAGTTAACCAATAACGTGTTAATATATTCAGTTGAGGATAAAAATGAATTCTTACATTAATTTATTAGTCTGCCCTAGATATAGCTTCATTACAAGTGTGCAACGCTCCCTAATAATTTACAAGGATTAAGGCAATTGCATTTCAGCATTCGGAAAGCCCAACGGCCCAGTGTGGGCAAACTCACGGTGTGGTCTATTTCCTTCATTAGAACCTTCATCCTCTCTGGACACAATGAATATTAAATAACGGAACCAGGTCTTTCCGTATTTTATGCCCTGGATTTCCAGAATTAACTATAGGCCTGTCAGACACACTGCTAAAAGTTCCGCAAATCTAATTTATAGATAGGTCAGGTTTATGGCATATTCTCTATAACATTGGCAGAGAACCTTGTAGCGCTTACAATACATGTACATGCTGGGTTAACAGTACATTGATCATAAAACCGGTATTTGCAGCGGTCTTAATGGAATGCTAATCTCATCTCAAATGTTATACTGTACCCGATAGATTATGGTGTATGGATTCCATTTCATTCATATCCTGTCACATTCCCATTTCTGTATCACAACTATCTGCTTTGTAATATCACGTAAGTGTTGTGACCAGCGAGCGCCACCATTTGGTCTCTTCAAGCAGTAGTGTGTGATGTCATGTGAATGCCAATGCATTAGATTCTTTATTATGTAACACTCATCTCAGTGAATACTTTGAAACTAATTTGTCTGGAAGTTGTTGTCAATTTCCAGTCAAATTAGTTTCAAAATATTCAACAGCTTACCTGTATGATTGCTTTTATACCACATTGCCAAACTGAGCGTATATCCAGAGGCAGTCACTCTAGATCTTTTGTGATTGGTTGAAAATTAAATCATGACAGCTATCATAAGGCGTAGAAATGTAGCAAAGTTTAGCTACTAAAGCCTGAATATCTTTCTTTAGCAGCATGATAAAAAGCTTCAAACTAACATCGTAGTTTATGAGTGGCATATTAGATCACCTGAATAGCTATCAAGAGAGGAGATTAGTTATCCTTTAAGAATTGTCCATTTACAAGTCGAAAGAAGATTCTTTTTGAAAATTTACAACCGAAATGACTAGCTCAGTAACCGAGCCAGTCATACGAGTTGCAAATTTTCAAAAAGAATCTTCTATTGACCATTAAAATAAGCAAAAATCGTCTTGATAAATCTTGACCAATTGACCATTTGTTTGTGTATTGTCTTAGAGTATAGGCATCAAATTTTACTTAACCCATTAACACCCAGTTGTGTCATGTTGCTGGAGCAGATTCAGCGCTCAAAAACCTCACACATCGGCCCATGGGTCCATTTTTTACCCACCAAATCCAGGATAGTGGAGCCATAATGAATCCCGTCCACCAATTGTACCTCAGAATCACCCCATTCACTTTAAAATTATTCACGCCACCAGTGCTTAACCTTTAACCCTCAAGATTGTTTCAAACTTGTCATAGAAAATGTCCATTTTCAGACCCAGAGAAGACTATTTTTGAAAATTTACCACTGGAATGACTAGCTAGGTTATCGAGCCAGTCATTAAAGTCGTAAATTTTCAAAAATAATCTTCTCTTGGTCTGCAAATGGACATTCTCAACACCACTGCAGAAGCCGTTTTTGGCTGATGTGAGTGATGAAGGGTTAAGACGCTTGTAGCTATATAGCATTCATGAAATTTTCCGCGCACTCAATTACATCTTTTTAAACCATTTAACGGTCTAGAATGGTTATAGAAATTTTAATTCTTGACTAATGACAGTCTATTTACGGGCCAGGAGAAGACTATTTTTGAAAATTTACCACACTGGAGTGACTGGCTCGGTTATCGAGCCAGTCATTCCAGTGATAAATTGTATTTCTTAAGCCATTTTTCAAGACCACTACAGAGGCTTTTCGAGTAATTATCACCTGCCATAATGACTCAACTCATTTGATTGACAGCATATGTCATATTTACCTTTGCTTTGTAAGGGGAAGAGGATTATAATTGTGTTAGAAGCTGTGTGAGTGCGTGCGTGCGTGCGCGAGTGAGTGAGTGAGTGAGTGCGTGTGTGCGTGTATCTGCATACGTGCTTGCATGCGTGCGGTCACACAAGGCCGGGAAGATGTGTGTCTGTCTGTAAAAAACTTCTAATTCGATTTGACTCAATTTTAACACAACAGGGAAAGAGAATTTTGGTTTCTGTATCTATGGATGGCTTAGAAACTGGTGGTATGATTTTCCTAAAACGTTAACACAAGAAAAAGCGTGATTGTACGCTATAATAATTTCATAATTTCAGAATTTTGGTCATGATTAGAAAGAAATGTTAGAAACTCCTAAAAAAATTGGGAACTAAAAAAAATGGAAAATCCTTTAAAAGTTTTACAATGTGACAAATGGGAGGTCAAGTGTCTGGAAATTCTCTTGTTATATTTTTTGGGCATAATAGGTGCTCAAGCAGATATAGTATTAACCATTTAACCCTCAAATTAATTTTTTTAAATTTAAATTTTCTCATAGAAAATGTCCATTTGCAGACCAAGAGAAGACTATTTTTTGAAAATTTACCACTGGAATGACTGGCTCGGTTATCGAGCCAGTCATTCCAGTGGTAAATTTTCAAAAATAGTCTTCTCTTCGTCTGCAAATGGATATTTCTGAAGATAACTGCAGAAGCTGTTTTTGGTTGATTTGGGTGTTAAAGGATTAAATAGCAAATGTTTTTGCCACTGATCATCTGGTACAATAAAATATGCAAATTGACTGACATATGAATGTTGTTTGTGACTTTTTTTATGTTTTGTTTTCTTAGTAATCTTACTTCTGAATAGCAATTAGTTAGTTCGAAATTCTATACTGTTTCAGGCAGTTTAATTTTGAAAATGGTTTTGCTGGAAACTGTTGTCATCTAAGGCAGCATTATACTGCTACAGAAACACTATTTGCAAAATTGTAAATGCGTCGTTCATGCAGGCATTCTTTTTCATAGTTCTGACAATGTTTATACACTTCACCTATCATCCCCTACCTCTCCCTGCCCACCCTGTGCAAAAACAATGAAATTTAGCCTATTAACCATTTAACCCTTGAATTTGCTTTCGAAAATTTCAAATTTTCTCATAGAAAATGTCTACTTTGCAGACCAAGAGAACACTATTTTTAAAAATATATACCACTGGAATGACTGGCTCCGTTATCGAGCCAGTCATTCCAGTGGTAAATCTTAGAAAAGTCTTCTCTTGGTCTGCAAATGGACATTTCTCAAGACCACTGCAGAAGCCGTTTTTAGATGATAAGTGGGTTAAGATCAAGAGCAAGGATATCTATGAAAAAAGTCCTTAACCAGTTCATTTCTGACATCCTTCATAATCTCAATTTTAACAACAATGCCTATGATTATGGTTGGATATTTTTAAAACTAATTTGACTGGAACGTGTTGCTGCAACAACGGCTTCCAGTCAAAATAGTTTCAAAATAGAATCTTTATTATTACATCGCGTATCAGAGTGAAATTATCATGGATTTGTCCCACGCTAAAGAAGGGTTAATTACAATATAATTAAGTTTACTAAACTGAAATAACATGCGGCCAGATTATAATAATAATAATAATAATGTTATTATTAGTATTATTATTCGGAAGTAAAGGACATTAGTTTGTTAACCATTTAACCCTCGAGTCGACCAAAAACAACTTCTGCAGTAGCCCAGATAAATGTCCATTTGCAGAGCGAGAGAAGTCTATTTAAAAAAATTTATCACTGGAATGGCTGGCTCGATAAGCGAGCCAGTTATTCCAGTGGTAAATTTTCAAAAATAATCTCTTCATCTGCAAATGGACATTTTCAGTGAAAAAATTAAAATTTTCTTAAACAAATTTAAGGATTGATGGGTTAAAAGAAATCTGCATTATTTAAAACTAAATATATCTTACTAATTAAGACGTGAAGTAGTGTCACAATTGTGTTTTACAAACATAAATACATCTCAGTTAAAACCATACATTGATAATGATTTGGAATTGCATTTCAATATGGCGGCAATAAGGTAAGAGTATTACAAAATTAAGTCATTTTAATCCGCCTTTAAAATGCAAACCAGCTTCTGCAGTGGTCTTGCGAAATGTCTATTTGCGGGTCAAGAGAAGACTATTTTTGAAATTTTAAAACTAGAATGACTGAGGTTTCATAGCCGAGCCGATCATTCCAGAGGTACATTTGTTTTGCAGAATATATTGTTGGCCAAAGTTTTAAGGAGTTAAAGTTCTTGAAATAATTACCCACTTAAATGTTTTGAAACTAATTTGACTTGGAAACATTTGCTACCAGTCAAATTAGTTTCAAAACATTCAACAGATTAGCAGTATGGTTGGTTCTATGTACATGCACCACACTGCCAAATGTGATTGAACATATGCTGTTACCATTACCCCCATAAATGATACGTGTGCGCATTCTTCAATCCAAATATCTCAAATAACACAAAGTTTACCGTGAAAGAGGATTTTCGTACATTGTCCTCTAGATAACAAAATCGTAATCCGGATCGACTCAAAATCTGGATCTATGCAAATCATAGATTTGACTGATTCAATTTAGCCCAGATTTTAACCCTTTAACCCTCAAATTTGTTTGAGAAAATTTTTATCATAGAATATGTCCATTTGCAGACCAAGAGAAGTTTATTTTTGAAAATTACTACTGGAATGACTGGCTCGGTTATCGATCCACTCATTCCTGTGGTAAATTTTCAAAAATATTAATTTCTTTGTCCGCAGATGGACATTTATCGTGACCACTGCAGAAGCTGTTTTTGGCTGATATGAGTGTTAAAGCATTAACAGAATTACAGGATGTGACAATATATTAGGATTCCACAAAGTTGGTCATTATTTGAAAATCAAAAAAATCTGAAAAATAAAATAAAATAAAAACAAATGCTATATATATGCTATAGTTGCGACTTAGGCAGCCTTGTCAGACATGTCGAAAACTTGACAGACTGACAGACAGGATAATGATGACCTAATGACAGTCCAGCATATGGTTAGGTGGTGCCAGTGGTTAGGCAATGTGGTGGTGACCAGTATACCCCGCTAGTTTGATACTGATGGCCTCCATGGTGTGGTGTTGATGTATACAGTGATATTCCTTTTTGTCTCCTCCAGATGGTGGGGTTTGGCTGTTCCTATTAGTAATGAGTTGGCGATTCTCTTAGGAAGGCTTTTTGGTGGTTTGCACATCCATAGTGGATGGCGCCAGAGGAAGCTCTACATCCATCAGGTCCAGGATGGATGTCGAAGTGCACGCCAACACCGCCGCTTCCTTCTCTGGCTCTGACATCTTGATTATAGCTACCATAACTCATCTTGCATAAAAGCTTAATAACTACGTAGTTTAGCCATTTCGTGATGAAACTGACCAAAACCAGCCTCTGTAGTGGTTTTGAGTAATGTCCATTCACAGGCCAAGAGAAGACTTTTTTTTTTAAATTTACAACTGTAATGCCTGGCTCGGTTACCGAGCCAGTCATTTCTGTGGTAAAATTTAAAAAATAGTCTTCTCTTGGCCTGCAAATGGACATTCAATAAGTAAATATTTAGTTTTCAAATAAATTTAGTCATTAAAGGGTTAAAGCGAGAATCTCTAGCGCATAATGGTAGCCTTGGTAGGCTACTAATATGATAGACAGTCTCGCTCTAGACTCCGTAATTATTAAGCAAGACCGTGTGACTGACACACTGACCGACTTATCCTAGTCGCGAGCTAGTCGCAACAAAAATCTTTGCAATGTGTACACCCGTACATCAACCTGTGTTCTAAAAGTTATCCTGCCATAGTGAGAAGGATCTTATGTGATGGAGTAATTATTGCAAAAGTATTCGCAGACAGGGATAATGGATTCTAAAAATATAGCGTATGTTAATCTGATTATATATCTATGTGAAATTCACTCAGGGGAATGATGGTAATATAATGGAATGATCCATTATTAGCTATGCCCTGCCCATTTCTAGCTATTCCCCGCCCATTTCTAGCTATTCCCCGCCAATTTCTAGCTATTCCCCGCCCATTTCTAGCTTAGCACCGCTCACTTTGTACACACTTTTAAATCCATATTAATGCTTTGAATCCTGAATTCCCAGAACCTCATTTTCAATTGAGGAATCTAGTTTTAGCTAAAATAATGCCCCACCCAGCTCTAGCTTAACTCCACCAACACTTTGCCGGTCAATCGATCCCTGTACTCTTAATCTCAATTTCCAGAAAATTAACAGGTATGCTGTTAAATAATTTGAAACTAATTTGAGTATAGCAGCAACAGCGCCCAGTTAAATTAGTTTCAAAATATTCAACTGAATAGTAAAGACATACAATTCGTACAATTTGATGGACTATTCAACATTTAAAATGGACTAAATCTCGCCATTCTTGATGTAATTGATTATGACATGCATCTGCATATGGTGTAGTTGATTATGACATCATACGATTGACTGAGAAACTTGATTTATCAATTAAAGGAATACTTTTCTTATCTTGAATGTTGTATTATCCTTAAAGATTATGTTGTATAGATTCCATATCATTCACTTCCCGACGCATTCCTTTATCTTTACTATCATAATTATTTGCATTTTAACATCACATTAATGTTAATCTGTGGCCGCCGCCATTTTGTCTCTTCGATTATAACTGTGTGATATCAATGTTTAATAAACCGTATTATATATTCATCAAATACATTCAACTCATGATCAGATGGTTACTGTTGGACCTTTTCCTCTTTCATGATGGATCTACATCATTTGATTTTTTGATTGTGACATCAGATCCTAGAGTAACAGAGCAGATCCTCCATTAATGACTAATGATTGGATGATACACACTCATCCGTACTATGATTGGCTGGAAGCTTAAGTCCAGTATATGCTGCATTATACTGTGTGTTTGCGCAAGACATTATTCTTGAAGCTCGATCAGCTATAGCAATATAAAAATAGAGGCGTGGCTTCTACAAGAATACACCTCTAATGTATTGACCGGCCATCTTATTACATCATCACAATGACTAGACTGTTACACAGACTCCACTTCAGTGACTAGACATATCGGGACCCAGTCCATCTCCGTAGCGGACTGTAAAAGGAACACTGAATCATGTTGATTTTCGTATCATCTTAACCTCTGTATCACTATAGCTTAATACAGACATTAAAATGGACTTGATCCACCCAGTGGTTCATGTGATATCAGTATCCATGCAACATCAGCAAATTCTTGACCTCATTTTGTGTGCAACAGACATGCGACAGATTTGAATTTTACGACAATTTCAGAGGGACTATTTTTCTGTTAACTACTTGTCATACAGACTACTATAGGCTTTATATCATCTCATTTTAAGTTTCAGTTCTCTACCACCATATTCTGGTGGAAATCACTGCGCCAATGGCTACTCAATACATATGAGAGAGATACTTTTCTCGATCTCGAATCTAAGGAGATCTCGCGAGATATGAATGCAGCTATAGGTGATGAGTGATTCGATCGTCACAAGATGAATCCGTCACGGTGCCATTTGGTGTCGTGTCACTTTAGCCCTCTTAACCCTTTAATCCTCAAATTTATTCAAGAAAATTTCAATTTTCTCATAGAAAATTTCCATTTGCAGACCAAGAGAAAACTATTTTTGAAAATTTACCACTGGAATGACTGGCTCGGTTATCGAGCCAGTCATTCCAGTGGTAAATTAAAAAAAAAATTCTTTCTTTGCTCTGCAAATGGACATTTCTCAGGACCACTGGAGAAGTCGTTTTTGGCTGATATGAGTGGTAAAGGATAACACATATACTATATTTTTACTCCCCTGGATTGACATTGACTAAGCAAAATTTGTGCCTTTCTTGACTGATCTTGACTACTAAAGAGTTAAAGATTAAAGAATGAGACTAATTTCTCCAACACGCAACAAGATGTCACAAGCTATTGTCTCCGTGTATTGCGCTATGGTAACTTTAACCCTTTAACACTCATATCCGCCAAAAACAGCTTGTGAAATGTCCATTTGCAGACCAAGAGAGGACTATTTTTGAAAATTTATCACTGGAATGACTGGCTCGATAACCGAGCCAGTCATTCCAGTGGTAAATTTTCACAAATAGTCTTCTTTTGGTCTGTAAATGGACATTTTCTATTAGAAAAATGAAATTTTCTTAAACAAATTCGAGGGTGAAAGGGTTAAGAACTAATAGTGTTGAGTCCCTCTGTAATCAAGCAATCAATTTCTACCTTAACCCTTTTCACACCGATGTTAAAAACGTAATTTTTACAGATACACATATCGAAAAAGCTGGTGTACATTTTGGAATCAACATTGGTCAAGTTCGACTCCTAACCATAGTATAGCTAACTAGAATACCAGTCGAACTTCAAATAGTTTTTTCAAGAAGCTTGGTAGCGCTTATTTGTCTTGATGTGAGTTTGAGTCTGGATGCCAAGACACGGTTTGGACCTTCCTTTTATACCCTTCCAAATGCGGCTACACGTGGGTGTGTGACCGCAATTGAACTTCGCATAGTTAACTAGCTAGTCAACTATAGCCAACCGAGCACCCGAGCTCGGTTCAGATGGTTAGTACGGTATTTGCGTAAATTTCAAAATGGCGTACACCGATTGCTTGCCGCGGATAAATGCATATAAAAGTGTAAATATTTCACTAAATAACTTAGGTTTGATGAAATTATGCTTTCCCATTGTAGGTCAGTGTTACCAAGCCCCTATTCCTTCCCACTTTAGCGGACAAGAATAACCAATTTTCATAGGTCATCAAAAAAGACGACCCAAAGGGTTAATGGAGACTGGTACCTGGCTCCAAATTTTTGGCAATATTAATTCAATGAGGAACCGGGTACCAACGAACTATAGTTAACTATTCAGAATTTAGCTTGTCATAGTGACTGCGCGTGTTCAGTAAACCATGAAACTGACTATAGTTAGCGAGTCGAATTTGCCCATTGTCATAAGACAGCAACAGCTTACAGCAACACTGTTTCCAAAATGGTCACCAGTTAACGTACAAACCCAAATCTGAATTAATGAATCTCATATTCTATTGCTCTAGGGGAACTTTATTGCCTAAGCAGAAGTTATTTTGTAGATGAGACTTGTAATTGAATATTCATGAAGAGAAACCATAAATAACGTTAACCTCTATCTACACCTGGGGCGCGATTACTGTTCCGTCGAAAAAACAATACCTGATTATTCATGGTGGTAGAAAGAACCATGGTGGTAGAAAGAAACCCATTTCTTCTAATTAGTAAAAAAAAAATTGCCAATTGTGTATTGTATGATTTTCTTTCAAGAATTCAACGTTTAACCTCTGAGTCACAATTTTAAAAGTTACCATGTTATGCTGGTAAGTTGTTGAATAATTTGAAACTGATTTGAATGGAAGCTGTTGTTGCCTTATACAGCAACACCTTCCAGTCAAATCAGTTTCAAATTATTCAACAGAATAGGATTTCCTATATTGTAATGAATATATAATTTCAGTTAGGTTGTCAGGGTTAATTTTTTCATTCTAAATTCTCATAAATCCTGTTGTAACAAAGTTTTATCATATGCCTGTTGGAAAGTTTGAAAACAATTTGACTGAAAATTGTTGCAATTTGTTTAGATAATCAGGTACTATTATCAGTGCCAATATTTTAATACTGGGTCCTATATTAACGTGGTTATTAGAATTCCTGTGGTTAGCCATTTAATAGTCATATCAGCCAAAAATGGCTTCTGCAGTGGTATTGAGAAACATCAATTTGCAGACCAAGAGAAGACTATTTTTGACAATTTACCACTTGAATGACTGGCTCGATAAGCGAGCCAGTCATTCCAGTGGTAAATTTTCAAAAATAGTCTTCTGTTGGTCTGCAAAAGGACATTTTCTATGAGAAAATTGAAATTTTCTTTAAAGAAATTCAAGGGTTAGAGGGTTAAGGTTAATAGATTATCCATGAATATATTAATTTGGTACATATGTACCGAAATACATGTAGGACAACATTAACATATACGAATGCATGAATAATAGGCTTTACAGTCGGTATGAAAACTGATCTCTGAAGTGACTTCATAAAGTACTATTTATTATCACCACACATTTAAAAAATAATGGAGGGGAATTTATTGCAATCGCCTCCATCTGTCCATTCATCGACCCTTCAGTCCATCCATCTGTCTGTCTGGCTATCTCCTCAGAAATTGCTGGGTGGAATTCACTTAAATTTGATATGTGATCTACCCATATGATTGAGGACTTCAAGATGACATTTAATTTAGGATCTGCCCCCAGAGGTAGGGTTTTTGGTCAGAACGGCCAAATTCTGCCAAATTTTGTATTGCAGTTGTTCATATGATTGTGCTTGATTGTGAGGTGATGTTTACATTAGGCTCCAGCTCTTGGGTTTGGTTGGGGATGGGGATGGGAGGAGATGGGGAAAATAGCAAGCTTTGCCAAAACGTAGAGATTTGCGATGATGTACCGTCGACTGCACATTATGTTTTTTCTTGTTAACCCATAAACACCCAAGCTAGACAACAATAACTTCATCAGTTGGACCTCAAGAGCAATCTCCCACCCAAGATTGGTCAAGATCCTTCTAGAGAAATAAGTTTTAACCCTTTTACCCACGAATTTATTCAAGAAAATTTAAATTTTCTCACAGAAAATGTCCATTTGCAGACCAAGAGAAGACTATTTTGGAAAATTTACCACTGAATTTACTGGCTCGGTTATCGAGCTGGTCATTCCACCGGTAAATTTTCACAAATATTTTCTTTTGGTCTGCAAATGGACATTTCTCAAGACCACTGCAGAAGCTGTTTTTGGCTGATATGAGTGCTTAAATGGTTTAAAGGAACAGTGCTAGTGTCCTCATTAGGCTGATGCATTATAACTGCAACATATTCGTTGTCATTTCAGCCGTTTAACACGACAAATTTGTAAGAAGTAAGGAATACTCTTTTGAATATTTTGAAACTAACCTGACTGGGAGCTGTTGCTGCCAGTCAAATTAGACTATGAGAAAATTAAAATATTCGTGAGATGAGTCAGTCATTCCAGTGGTGAATTTAAAAAGAATAGTCTTCTCTTGGTCTGCAAATGGGCATTCTATATGAGAAGTTTGAAAATTTTGTGAACAATTTAAGTATTAAATGGTAAAGTAAAGTGCTAATGACAAAGAATATGTTACAGTTATAATGCATCGGACTCCTGAAGATGCCACCATCGGCTATCTCTACATCTCCACTGTGTCTCTGAGAACTAACTATAGATAGTGTCCATTATCGTTTGTCTTAATGCGGGATCTGACAGATACAATAATTGATCTATGTGTGGCCTATATTTTTCAAGTGACATTGCAATTGTTGTACATAACTCACTGACAGAAGGCAATTTTATATAGTTAATTTTATCCACAGAATATTGTGAGACTATTGTAATTGTCGGTCGGTCGGTCGGTCGGTCGGTCGGTCGGTCGGTCGGTCGGTCGGTCGGTCGGTCGGTCGGTCGGTCGGTCGGTCGGTCGGTCGGTCGGTCGGTCTGTCGATGACTTGCTGTATGTCTTATCTCTGTCTGTCTGTCCATCTGTCTATCCATCCGCCTATCCATCCGCCCATCCATCTGCCCGCCCACCGGCTCGTCCACCCATCATCCATTTGTCCATCCATCCATCTGCCCATCCATTCATCCCATCCATCCATCTGTCTGTCTATGTCATTTGGCGGATTTCAGAAAAATTTGGTAGAAAGCATCCTGTAGCCATAGAGACCCATGATTGTTCAGAAGGAATATGACTAGTCAATTTATTTTGTGGCCATCTTGTATTCTGCACTATTTTACCAACAGCTGAACTTTGATGGTGGCACATGCAGGCATTCCTGTAGTGAATTCTCAAAAATAGTCAACTCTTGGTTGCATGTAAATTGATATCCCTTAAGACCACTGCAGAAGCCATATGACCATTAGTGAGTTAAACCAAAGTGAAGGATATTTTGTGGTTTCCACTTTTTACTTAAATTCAGCCACCTTTCCTCAGATTGTCAAGGACAAAACTCTTAATGATCGCTTCCAGAAAAATACAAAGCTGTCTCTTCGATATCCGAAAGGCATCATAATTTTTCTCTTTATTTGATTATAAACACCTTCGGGCTATAGAAATGTCAGCAAATTTTACATTCCTGACACAAATGCGATAATCCATTCATTCTAAGTGATCTCTCGTGAAAGCTTGAAGGAGAAAGATCGTTGCTCAACAGCGACAGATTACGTTGACATTCCTGACAGAATTTCCCTCACCATCATTAACGTAGCGAGTTAGCTTTTTTTCGGGATTGATTGATAGGCAGTCTAAATGGACAAGATACTGTCTCCTCATCAATAGGTAAAATAAATGATTCATTTTGAAGCAAGTCAGGATTGAAAACTTACAGCTAATTCTCACGCTCAAGTTGCCAACATAATGGCTTCTGCAGTGGTCTGGAGAAATATCCATTTGTGGAAGAATAAGCATTTTTTGAAAATGTACAAGTGAATGACAGGCTCGATACCCGAGCTAGTATTACCAGTGGTAAATTTTCAAAAATGCTTTACTTGATCTGCAAATAGACATTTTCTATGAGAAAATTTAAATTTTGAAAACGGTTAATTTATTGGTCAAGATTGGTCCAGAAACTCAAAACATTTGCTTATTGAATGTTCATTTTTAGGTTAAGAGAAGGTTATTTTTGAAAATTTACCTCTGAAATTCTTGTTTCTTTCATCAAGTCAGGCTTTCTATTGATAAATTTTCAAAAAAGTCTTCTTGGCCTGCAAATGGGTATTCCCCCAAGCTAGACAACCACAGAAGCCATATCAGTTTATCATGTGTTTAACACTTGAGAAATGTCCATTTGCAGACCATGAGAAGACTATTTTTGAAAATGTACCACTCATATAACTGGCTCGATAACCAAGCCAGTCATTCCAGTGGTAAATTTTCAAAATTTGTTTTATCCTGGTCTGAAAATGGACATTTTCTATGAGAAAATTGAATTTTTCTTGAACAAATTCAAGGGTTAGACAAATCCCTGAAAAAGTAAATTCTTTCCAATGGATAGTATATTCTGTTGAATATTTTGAAATTAATATGACTGGAAGCCATTGCAACAGTTTTCAACATATTAATTTCAAAATATTTAACAGCTTTTCTGAATTATTGTCTTGAAATTGAGATATAGGAAATTCATCGATGAAATTGTTAACCATAAATTTTTTTCCTGAAAATTTATATTTTCTCAAAGAAAATGCCCAAGAGAATAATATTTTTGAAAGTATACCACTGGAATAATGGTAAATTTGCCAAAAATCGTCATCTCTTGGTCTGCAAATTTCTCAAGATCACTGTAGAAGGCATTTTAGTGAGTTTGGATGTGATATATTAGTGGATCAATTTTAAGGTTTTCTGTTTTGAATGTTTTGGCGTTAAAAGCTGTTGGTATTTTAAACAACAATTTAGTAACGTTCCTTTTATACAGTTATCATAGAAAAAAATTACCTGAATAGTAGAAAATTTAACCCATAATTTAAAGTAACTGTTCAGGTTGAATATTTTGAAACTAATATTGCTGGAACTTGTTGGTTCCATAGCAAACAGGTTCCATTAGCATTTCTCATTCAAATTTAGTGTTAGAAATATTCTACAGAATATTCCTTACCTCAGAAAGAATTTGTTGTGTCTGGTCTGTGAGATTTAAAGCGTTAATGAAAGTTTTTGGGGACAATAGAGGGATTGGATCTGTCAATCAAGTATCAACCTGTAGTGACTAGAAATAGCAAATTTGTTATAATAATATATCGTATAAAGATTCTGTTGAATTTAAAAAAAATATTTATTTGTACTATGTAATCAGATGTTCATATTAATTTTGTCATCTCTTTTTCTGAGACTGCATCAATGATCATTGAAAATCCTGTGTTCTCTCAATGGAAAGATCCAATCTGTTACTCACATATCTGACGTCGTAATCAAAATATGTCACTCATTAGCTGACATTGCAATCAAATGTGGTAAGGCCCATCACAAATGTGGAAAAAGGTTTGCGAGTATTACAATCTGATTTTTACATCTTTGATTTAAATTTACAATTTAACCCTTTAATGGTCAAGCCAGCCTGAACAGGCCTCTGGGAAAAACACTCCAGTTATTCCAGTGGTAAATTTTCAAAAATAGTCTTGCTCCAAGACAAATTAGTTTTAAAATATTCAACAGCTTGCCTATATAGTAGCTAGCTGTGACCTTGAAATTGAGACTCTAAAAGTTCAGATTTCAAAGTTGCAACGCGCTTCCAACATGAGTAAAAAAGTGGGCGGAGCTTTGCTAGAAATTGGCGGGGCATAGCTAGAAATGGAGTGCTATTCTATTCACTCACAGTTCCTCCCAGCCTCCTATTTCACAAGCCCCACCCTGTCGCTTCCCCCCACCTCCATATCGAGTACCGGGCTTGCAGGCTTTTTATGCTCTCAGTTCACAAAACTTCCATCATACTAAAATTACGCCCACTGATGTAGCTCCGCTGTACATGGCTGAAATCTGATTGGCAGACTGAAAACTGCTTATTCCAACCCGATTGGGTCTGTAATGTTACATAATATTAGCGGAGATTACCCCTTTAACGTTCAAATTTGTTCAAGAAAATTTCAATGGTCTCATAGAAAATGTCCATTTGCAGACACATATTATTGAAAATTTACCACTGGAATGACTGGCTCGGTTATCGAGCCAGTAAATCCAGTGGTAAATTTTCAAAAATAGTCTTCTCTTGGTATTAGAGATAAAGAACTGCAAGTAAGGCTGTGCACATCCAGCGGAGTTATGCGAGTGGGCGTATGTTAGTACGACGAGTTCCTCCTTGTACTGAGTGTCCTGGTTTTCGACTATAACTTCTTGCCATTATTGTGAGGTTCTAGCAGAAAGCAGTATTAAGGGATAACAAATCCTTAAAATAGTTCTGTTCTCATCCATAATTTAATTGTCAGGAGGTGTTTATCTTGGAAATTGATTTGGGATGCGTCGTTATTGCACCCACTCAACCCACGCGTGCAGAATTGCAGATACACGCACTCACGCACGCAGATATAAATGCTTTAAGACCCTGTCAATAATGGACAACCATATAGGAAAACTGGCAAATGTTAAAAATTTAGTTGACTGGAAGCCGTTTATATCGTAAAGAAGATACCTTTCTCGAGATAATTGTCGATAAAAAGGTTAGTCAATCAAAAAAGAAGTCAGGTTGCATAAACGTTTAACGCTTGAAATGCCAGTATCTCAATTTCAATTAGACAACTATACAGGAAAGCTGTTGAATATTTTGAAACTAATTTGACTGGAACCTGTTGCTGTCATAGCAGTTGCCATTCAAATTTAAGTATCAAAATATTCCACAGAACATTCCTTACTTCAGAAAGAATTTATTGTATCTGGTCTGTGAGGGTTAAAGGGTTAATGCAGCTCATTGGCAGTTATAAATAGCTTTAGGTGACAATGGAGGTATCTGATCTGTCACTCAAGTACCTGACATCATAATCAAATACATAACAGTTTATCTGACATCACCATCAAAATTATGGAGCTCTGTCATGAAAATCGTAAACTCTGTCACTAAAGTGTATAAAATGTATGTCTTTGATGAATTTACAATTTAGTATACATTCCGTTTCAAGAATATTTTGAAACTAATTTAACTCGTGGCTGTTGCTGCCATAGGCAACAACGGACAGCAGTCAAATTAGTTTAAAAATATTTAATCGCTTACCTGTACAGTTACCTTGCATTTGGAAATCTGTGAATTCAGTGTTTAAAGTATATAAATAGATTTTTTAACGCACGCAAAAAAGTGGGCGGAGCTTAATGAGAAATGGGCGTGATATGGCTAGAAATTAATCCTTCTATAGACCTTTCCAGTTTTAGCTATGCCCCGCCCATCTCTAACTAAGTTCCACCCACATCTCGCTCGTGTTGGGATCGATCGATCTCTGAACACCCTGACTATCAATTTCCAAAAGACTACACATTTAAGCTGTTGAATATTTTGAAACCAATTTGACTATCAAAATATTACAACAGCATGTTTATTTAATAGCAAAGAGTTACAAAGACATAAAATTCATACAACATGTCGGAGTATTTGAGATTTGGTGAAGGTAGATATGGAACCCTTTGTGATGTAATGATTGCGACATCATCATACACTGCGCTGAGCTGATTATGATGTCATACGAGGTCAGATGATGGATGGATACTCTGGAAAGGTGAATTGATTGTAGTTCATTAATTTCTGTGGTCTTACTCCCTTCCATTTTAACGCTTTGATGGCAAAGCCGTCAAAACACCCAGCCGGACTTCTTTAGTGATCTTTATAGATTAAGACATTTTTCTTTTTAATTACTGCTGAAACAACTAGCTCAGTAACTGAGCCATTCATTCCAGCGGTTATTAAGTTATGTAAAAAGTGTTCTCTTAGCTTGCAAATGGACATTATATAACGAAAGTGATTTTCTTGACCAATTTTGACCATTAAAGGGTTAATGAATCTTTATACGTTTGAGGAGTGTTAATAGTCTGTCCTGAGTGTCGATCTAGCTATGTAAGCGACGTCTGTTTGCGGACCTCAATCCCGTGTTTGCCATCATATATTGTCAACCCGCCAAGGCCCTCACACACAATCCTGCCATTATGGTGTAGAGTGATGTCTGATCGCGCTGAAAATGATCACCACTTTCGGTAAGGATGGTTGTGCTGGTGCCATATGTTGCCAAAATGTGTACCGATGCTTTGCCAATTCCTGAAATTACTGTGAAAACTTGTCAAGTAAACTCTGCTGGGAGGCAAGAATTTGCATGAAACAGTACGAGTGATTTCTGATCATTGACATATCAAACCCTTCAGGTTAGATACAGATTATACAATAACAGGATCATTTTCCAGTCATTTTTGTTGTACATTTTCAAAATTTGTCTTCTACCTGCAAATGTACATTTCTCAAGAAGTCTGCATAAAGATTTTACAGCTGAGAGGACAGTCTCAGTTGAGCAAATGTCTATGGCAACCTGCCAGTTTTAACCAATCAAGTTTCAGTTGCCATAGAGATTTGCTGCAGTGAGACTTTTATAGACTGAAGTGAATGTGGGTTAAAAGTCAAAAGGGGAGACGATTGGCCGGGCTGTTAGCGTGATCGGCTGGTATACAGCCAGGTGGGTTTCAAATCCTGCTCGACTGTCAGGCGATCAAGTGGTGGACCACCAATTGGTGGAAACGTAGGCAATCTCCTTCACTCCTCGTTGCCTCTCTCCACCCAGGAGTATAAATGGGTACCAGTGTAAAAACTGGGAAAGTTACCAATAATAGACTGAACTATAAACCAGCCTAGATATGGCGTGAAGGGGATCTGGAATCGGGGACTCGGTAGATGCCAATCAAACCAATAACTTTGGTTAAAAGTAAATTTATTCCTTTCTAACATTTTTATATTCACATAAATGTGCATCGCTATGGAAACGTGTTATGATAAACACAATGGATGCTAATGATTAATACCTATGCCACGCCTATTTTTTGCTAAGCTCCACCCACCTTTTTACGCATGTTGGAATCGATTTATATCTCTTTGGACCCAGAATTCCCAAAATCCCAATCTTAAGGTCATTATACAAGTAAGCTGTTAAATATTTTGAAACTGAAAGATATTGCTGCCATGGCTCTCAGTCAAATAACTTGCAAACTATTCAAGAGAATGTTTATTAACACTTTCATGACAAAGCCGGCAGGTGCAGTGGTCTAGATGAATGCCCAATTGCAGGCCAAAAAAAGACGATTTTTAAAAATTTACCATAGGAATGACTGGCTCGAAAACCAAGCCAGTCATTCCAGTGGTCAATTTTCACAAATAGTCTTCTTGGCCTGCAAATGAACTTTCAATAAGCAAATATTTTAATTTTTTTTAACAAATTTAGTCATTAACGGGTTAAATTGTATATTCGTCAAAGACATACAATTCATACACTAGTGACAGATGATTCGATGACAGAGTTATACGTCATTATGATTGGGATGTCAGTTAACAACTGACATAATTAAGTGTGATGTCGTATACTTGACAGACAGATCAGATCCTTCCATTGACTAGTGACCGCGTTCATGTCGCTCACTGCACAATTAACACAGTCTGAGATGAGACCAATGCTTGACATTATGTATCCACTCTGAATTACTCCTGTTCAGATGTTCACTAATTACTAAGTTTATATTCTCAATTCGTGAGGTTATTCTGTGCCAACCCCCACCCCAACCACCTCCTCACCCCACCCTTCAACATCTGAGAAAAGATGGAATGGAATCTTGAGAGACATGCTTTTATCGTATTTACCCTTGAAGTGCCAGTGTCTTAATTTCAAGACAAAGAGAGAGTGAGAAGGAGTGAGTGAGGAGGCAGAGACGGGAGAGGAGGTGGGGGGGAAGATTAGAGGGACAAAAGGAAGAGAGAGAGAGGGGGAGTGAGGGAACGAGGGAGAGGCGGACGGGAAGGAAGGCATCTGAGAGAGGAAGGAGATGGGAGGGAGTAGGTGGGGTGGAGAGGTGATTGAGATGGAGGGAGGGATGGGGAAGGAGGGAGGTGGATGGGGGAGAGGGCTAGGGAGAGAGAGTTAGAGAGACATATGGTGGCGAATTAATTGGGGACTTTAAAATATTGCTGGTTTGTAATCCCTACATCATCCTTTGTATAAATTACCATAGTTTGAGTTATTTAGGGTAATTATTCTTAACATGCCTTCTCTGTCCATTACACATTACCTAATGGATTTAATTCTGCAGAGCCAGTGGTCAATTAAAAAAATCTTGGCCCGCAAATTAGCTTGACCATTAGGGGAGTTCTAGATGTGATTGGTGGTATGTATTAGGTTTGATGTATATACAAAATTAAGCCTGTGGTGGGTGTGAGGGTCCATGATTTGCATAATCCTATATCTCATACCTCCCATTCACTTTAACCCTTTAATGGTCAAATTTGGTTAAGAAAATTTTAATGGCTGGATCAGTTATCAAGCCAGTCATTCCGGTGGTAAATTTAAAAAAATTTTATTCTCTTGGCCTTTAAATGGGAATTCAACAAGACTATAGCAGAGGCCGGTTTTGGCTGGTATGACCATTAAAGGGTTAATATTTGTTGTATTATCTTCCCTTTGAATTTGAGGTAGGAGGAACTCAGGAATGTTATTAAAGCGTGTTAGGTCATTAATTCTCCATTATGGGTTTAATGCGTGAGCTATTCCAGGCTTATGTAATTGTTTGTGTTATCCTACTTACACATCCAAATGTTGTATAACCTTCCAACACATAAATCTGTTCAAGAACATTTCAGTTTTCTCATAGAAAATGCCCATTTGCAGACCAAGAGAAGACTTTTTTGAAAATTTACCACTGGAATGACTGGCTCGATTATCGAGCCAGTCATTCCAGTGGTAAATTTTCTAAGATACCCTTCTCTTGATCTGCAAATGGACATTTCTCAAGACCACCTGCAGAAGCCATTTTTTGTGTAGTATGAGGGTCAAAAGAATAAAGACATAATTGAAATATAAGATTGAACTAGTGAGGTGCAATTATCACCGACCTGCCAATTTACCTGTCTTCCACTTACCTGTGTCTTCTTTTGAGGTCTTTCACAAGCAATTGTTATAGATTTAAACAGCTGGTGGAATTGCTGTTGTGTGCTTCCATTATGCTTGTGAATATTGGTAAATTAGGTGTATGTCATACTGAGACTTTCCCAACTAAATTGTGTCAGGTCCTCTCCCCTTTCCGTCACCTTCCCACGCACGCACGCACGCACGCACGCACGCACGCACGCACGCACGCACGCACACATGCAAGCACACATGCACGCTCGCACACAAACCCCAGCCACAATAAACTTCTTATAGTATTCCATTTTGTGTTGGGCATAAATCCATAATTTGACACAGTAATTGCCCCCAATTAGCCACCCTGCCCCCTCCCTCTGAATGAAGTCGATGTTGTTGTCAAATTAAACTTTTAACTCACAATCCGGACAAAACATCATTAGTGGTTTTGAGTAACTCCCATTTGCAGATCACAGGAAGACTGTTTTTGAAGATGTATCACTAGAATGGAGCCAGGAATGCCACTGACAAATTTACAACAATATTCTTCTCTTGGCCTACAAAGGTACATTTTTTATGAGAAATTTGAAAAATTTTTCAGCAAATTTGAGTTGTTAAAGTGTCAAGGGATTAGCAGCTGATAATTGGTTTGAAATTGGGATACATTTACTCAAATTTCAGAGATGAAATTGCTTACCCCGTTAACCCTCAAATTGGTTTAAAAAAATCTAAATTTTTCATAGAAAATGTCTATTTGCAGACCAAGAGAAGACTTTTTGAAAATTTACCACGGGAATGACTGGCTCGATTATCGAGCCAGTCATTCCAGTGGTAAATTTTCTAAGATACCCTTCTCTTGATCTGCAAATGGACATTTTTCAAGACCAGTGCCGAAGCCGTTTTTGGCTGATGTGGGTGTTAATGGGTTAAACGCTGGAATATTTCCTTTAGGTGAGGCAGGGAATTCTTAACCCTTTCACCGATAAATCTCTGAGAAATAAAATTCTTTACAATATAAAACTTATTCTGTTGAATATATTTAAATTAATTTGACTGGAAGTCATTGCTGCCCAATGGCTTCCAGTCGATTTAATTTCAAAATATTCAACAGTTTTCCTGTATGGTAGCGTTGAAAATGAGATCGTGGGAATTCAGAGTTAATAATAGAGTTAATAATATCCGAATTAGAAATTCTCGTAATATCTTCACACAACAACAGCTCAAAAGTAAAAATATTTAATTAATAGGAATTAAAAAGTTTATATTTAGGCCACTTGTTTATATAGACTTTTCCGACTTATTATCAGCAAACAGATTTTAAGCAACCACGTTGATTGTATTACGAATAAAGACCAGGATACAAGAAAACTTTCAGAAATTTTTAAACACCCGGACACAAGCTTGTTAATTTAATTGACCGAATCGAGCTACCAGACAGTAACCTCAATGGGCAATAATTCTGGTTATGCTAAATATTTTGAAAACAATTTGACTGAAAATTGTTGGTGGCTTAGCCACCAATAACTTTCAGTCAAATTGTTTTTAAAATATTCAGCACAGCCAAAGTCAAGCCCCATCGAAAATGTAATTTGCAAAGATTCAGTAGACAGTCGGTTAAATCGTTTTAACCCTTACCACTCTGATGTCAATATTCTATCTTTTACTGTGACAAAGCAAAGCAACTGATGTACATTTTTTCAATAATTTTGGTGGTTGCTGTCTAGCACCAAATTTGTTGAAAAATTAACACCAGTTCATCTTTTAATTTGACTTGAAAATTTAAAACTTTGACATCAGAGTGGCACGGGTTAACTAACATGTTGACTAGCAAGAAAGGGTTTGCGTGATCTAAGATTTGGACCATTCCACCTCTTGTATACTAATATTAAAATTTCAAGGGTTGGGGGGAGGGGTCCCATTCTAACTCACCAAGGGATAGGCATGCACCATTATTCTATTGATAGTTAGACCTCAAATATGAAGTTCAGGTATTGAGATTCATTCATCAATATCCACCGTGTAGCGATTAAAAGATTTAAGGGTGAGGGACGCCCTTCTAAAAGACACTTGGGGTGAATGAAAATCAAACTTTGTTATGATGTTGATCGCTGGCCCTAGAATATCCCCCTCAAGTTTTATCAAGATTCATTCATCATTAACAGAGGAGTTAGCAAGATTCTTAACTCTTTAACACTCACACCAGCCAAAAACGACTTCTGCAGGCGTCTTGAGAAAGGTTAATTTTCAGACCAAAGAGAAGAGTATAACCGAGCCAGTCATTCCATTAATAAATTTTCAAAAATATGCTTCTCTTAATCAGCAAATGGCCATTTTCTATGAGAAATTGAAATTTTCTGTAACAACTGTGAGCGTTAAAGCACTAACAGTCATATCAGCCAAAAAACTGCTTCTGTCATCCGGGGAATTTTTGAATTGGCTAGACAAGAGAAGACTATTTTTGAAGATTTACCACTGGAATGACTGGATAGATAAACAAGCCAGTCATTCCAGCAATAAATTTCTATGAGAAATTGAAATTTTCTTGAACAAATTCACGGGTTAAACAGTTAACAGGAGTAGCGAGTATCGCAACACAATTTCAGAGGCTGGTTTTAGTCAGTTAACCCGTTAACACTCATATCAGCCAAAAATCGCTTCTGCAGTCGTCTTGAGACACCAGGCTGCCAAAAAGGGTATAAAAGGGGCGCACAAAACAAGCCCAGACCATTCAGACTTTCTGGATTACACAAATAAGTAATCAAGCATCAGGCTTAAGAACCAAACTACTATTGTCAAGACGTAGTTATTAACCTGTCCCTTTGCAGACCAAGAAGAGTATTTTTGAAAATTTTACACTTGAATGACTGGCTCGATAAATAGCCAGTCATTCTAGTGATAAATTTTCAAAAATATTTGTGAATTTACCACTAACCCTTTAATACTCTAATTTGGTCAAGAAAATTTCAATTTTCACGTAGAAAATGTCCGTTTGCAAGAACAAGTAGATAATTTTGTTTTTAATTTTCCATAGGATATTATGACTCAGTTATCGAGGTAGTTATTCCAATGGCAAATTGTCAAAAATTGTTGTCTTTTGTTCTGCAAATAGACATTTCTCAAGAACACAGCAAAAGAGGAATTTGTCAAACTTGAGCGTTAGCACTTTAATGATCAAAATTACTTTTAAAAATTTTAATATTTACTCATTGAATGTCCATTTGCAGGGCAAGAGGCAACCTTTTTTTGAAAATTTACCACTGGAATGACTGGCTCTGTTATCGAGCCAGTCATTCCAGTGGTAAGTTTTCAAAAATTGTGATTTTCTTGGCCTGTAAATGGACATTCCGCAAGATCATAACAGAGGACGGTTTGGGAGGCGGCAACAGTCATATTAATCTCAAACTATTTAACAGAATATACTTTCTTTCGTAAAGAAGTTATTTTAGCAACAGATTCTTGACAAATTCGCCATCAACAAATTCAATAGTTTATCTGTACGCTTGAAACTGAGACTTTGGGAATTTAGGGTTGATGGTTGTTAACAATTTCACTGATACATTCCCAGTATATCGCAATTACGAAGCTCAAGATACAGAATGTACAGGAAAATTGCTGAATATTTTGAGATTAATATGACTGGAGACCATTGCTGCAATGGCATCCAGTCATATTAATCTCAAAATATTTAACAAAATATACTTTGTTTCGTAAAGAAGTTATTTTAGCAGGGATTAGTCATGGAAATGGTTATGTGTCCTACAAATGTTATACTATGGGTGAACTTATATATACATACCTTAATGCTTTATGTTAGCAGAACAAGTGTTGTGGTCATCCTTGGGGGTGCAGGAGAGGGGTTCACATATGTGAACCCCATTTCTTTGCACAATAAATACTGTGGATCTTCATTTCACCAAAACCCAGTATGGTCTGTTATCACCCTTTATTCACCCCCAATCTAGGGGTGCGCCGGGGTGGGTTGCCCCCGCGCCCCCCCCCCCCCCCCTCGCCACACCATAGATATTAATTAAGGAATTTATGAATATTAAAGCCATAAAAACCTATGACCTGATGAATGTTTATTAGCTAAAATACCTCGGTTATTACAAGTTTATTATTACATTTGATTATTTTGTTAAATGCTGTAAATAATCAATTCCGCAATCATTTATCACTGATAAATTAACTTGCGTGTATAATTACTAATCGTATCTAGTCCAGTGATTCCCAGAGTGATTTATGGGTAATTTATGATTATTAAGTTTCAACAGGAAATATGGTATCCGGTCTGTGCTCAGGCTCAGATCGATAAAATGTCCATCACGAGAAAGTTATCAGTATATGTACGGAGACATAATTATCAGCTGTAGGAATTACATTTATCTTTAGCCAACTCCAAAAAAGCGATGGTCTTGAGAAATATGTCCATTTGCAGACCACGAGAAGACTCGATAACTCACCCAGTCATTCCAGTGATAAATTTTCAAAAATTGTCTTCTTGGTCTGCAAATGGAGATTTTCTCTAAAAAATTTGGATTTTCTTGAACAAATTTGAGAGTTAAAGTGTTAATAATAACCCTTTCCATACTACAGACCAAATAAAATAATTTATTCTTATTGAGAGAAATATCTATTAAACCACTAAGTGCCGACAATTAATTACTGCCTTTCAGTCAAATTATTTGCAAAATATTCAACAGTCGTCCTACCTGTGTCAATCGTCTTGAAGAGTATCTCCTGTGATTTTAGTGTTACAACGGTTAACTTCCTCGCTGTTAACCCTTTTAGCCCCATATACCAAGAGCAATAAATTAATTAGCTTTGGTGGAAGGAGTATTCTGTTGAAAATTTTGAAACTATTTTGACCTGGAACTGTTGTGTAGCAACAGCTTCCAGTCAAATTAGTTTCAAAATATTCAACAGCTTACTTTCTTGTAATTGAGATTTAAGACACTGTAATTTCCGGGTTTAAATGCGTAACCCTTGCACCAACAAATCCCAGAAAAAATTAATTCTTTACGATAATAAACTTATTCTGTTGAATGTTTGCTGCCTAAGGCGGCAATGGCTTCCAGTCAAATTATTTTCAAAATATTCAACCATTTTCCTGTTGTCTTGAAATTGAGATATGGGCAATTCATCGGTGCAAGGGTTAAGTTTAATAACTTCCCCTATAAAAGACGCGGTGTCGCGGTAATATACGAGTGTCCGCGAATTTTGTCCCCCTGTTTAAATCGGATTAAAATCCTATTTATCTGCGTGGCTCCATTTCACGATAGCTGGCTCATGTCCAGCTCATTATTGGCTGTACTACAATACTGCAACATGATCTGGCACGCGATTACTGTCCTTATATTGGTTGACGATTGAATATAGATTGAAGAAATTGTATACTACTCACCACTGCCCGCTGCCCCGTAACCCGTCTAGACAGATTGCATTGTTTAATAAAATATGCTATAGTCGATGCTGTACTTGTGGTCATAATTACGGATAACAATAATAGTCCTACCCTTCAACATATTTAGTTGTGACATTCCATATTTGGATAAATTCCCTGACAAATTGATTACTGGTGGTGGTTATTCGAGTGAGGACTGAGTGACTGTCATGTGGCTCGATCATTTGTATGCCATAATTGAACTTAAAGAACTTGATATTAGTAACAAATCTGTAATTGGAGTTATTGCCATTTACGAACATCATGTTAGTAGCCTTTCGCATACCTTGTGTCCATTCTGTGTTTATTTGCAAGAGATTTTTTAATGTTTTAAGTGATTTAAAGTTGTATGAAGCTACTTCTTTGGAGTTGTTTAACTTTGTAAATTAAAAAATGCAATAATTTTAAAGTCAGCCATTAGAATACTAGGCACATCATGTATAAACATGGGGCATTTTCGGTTTGGAACGTTTTGTCGGAGCCGTTCGTTGTTACCCATTCCCGTGTCCTTGCTAGTGCGGAGAAACAGGTGGAGAGTGCATCACATACCTGGTATAGTCTCAGAAATTGCTGTAATGTACTAACACTAATAATATACTATTCTTTCTAAAATTCACTTATCATATTTAAACCGTAAACTCTTGCTAAAACATGGGCAGTTAATTTTGAAAATAATTTGTCTGGAAGTTGTTGCTGCCAAACAACTTTCGGTCAAGTAGTTTTCATGGTGATGAGCTAGCTTACGTTAATCTCAATATCATTATCGAAAATTTGATTTGCTGTCTTGCCAAAAACGCTTTTAGTGTGCTAAGTCAAATGTCATGATTTTCAAGGAGTTTGTAGCACAAAGAATGTTTGAACCATTCTGTGAAAACAGTGTTGTTGTTGGCTGAGAGCCAGATTTAACCTTGGATAAATAATTGTGGGGCCCCCCCCTCTCCCCCCCCCAGGTAGGTCAAGGAGAGAAAGGCTAAAATACTACTACTACTACTACTACTACTACTACTACTACTACTACTACTACTACTACTACTACTACTACTACTACTACTAAATATAATAAAATTTGTTACATATATGTATCAAAATCCTGTTAAAAAATTTGAAACTAATTTGACTGAAAGCTTCCAGTCAAATTATTTTCAAAATATTCAACAGCTAACTAAAAATAAGGTACTGGAATTAAAAGTTTCAAATGGATAAAATGAGATCATTGTTTGATTTGGGGGCCCTTATTTTTCGGGGCCACAGGGCTGTATCTCTATTAGCCCTTGCCCTGGGTTTTAATGGCAGTTTAAGAAATCGGCTTTTCTCCAAACGTTATAACAGTAGTTGGTTCCATGTCTAGTGTATACGCCACCCATTTCTAGCTGAGCTGACTGCTGACTGCTGACTTTGTATATGCGTATTTGAATTGATTTTAACACTGGCAGTGATTGTGAAGTTGGCTAGCAATAGGTGACGTATTTGAGTATGGCGTCAGATACTTGAGCCACTAATCTGAACCTTTATTTGTATTGTGTTACAAATTTGGTACATTGCTTTGGATTATATGAGAATCCGTGAACAGTCACTGAGATCTTGATCCAGATTTTATTCTTTTAGCTTTTTGAACTCTCAAAATTTTTCAAGGAAACTTCAATTTCTCATAGAAAATGTTAATTTACAGAATAAGAGATGATTATTTTTTTTAAATTTATCACTGGAATAACACTCGCTCATTTATCGCACCAGTCATTCCAGTGGTAAATTTTCAAAAGTAGCCCTGACTTGGTTTCCAAATGGATATTTTTCAAAACCACCACAGAAGCCCTTTTTCACTGGCTTGTGTATTAAAGAGTTAAAAGTTAATGATTTAATGGGACAAACACACCAAGTCTTTGAATAAAATCATTCTATGAAAAACAACAACCAAACTGACCAAAGGAGTGTCCAATCGATCTTAATAACAATATATATCTCATTGTCCGATGATAATATTGATTTTCTGTAGTGAGAGAAAACCATTTCTTCCAAGAATTGACCGATCGGTCCTCAGTGCCTACGACTGTCGAGAATGACAAGATAAGACAATTAAGACGAGTAGGTTCTCTCTCGGTGATGTTCTGTGTTTGAACATGACTGCCAATTATTGCTACCCGCTAGGGCATGATATTGACTAATTTAGCAAATAACTTTGGCCAGTGCCTATTATCATCACCAGTGAGAAGCATTTTGCTGAGGGTTTCTTCTTCTAGTATATAATGACATCTCTGTAGACTTTTTATCAGGCTCTAGGGCTTAATGATTAACGCTTTGAACTTGAAGGGCCAAATTTGAAAATTTGTATACAATTTAGTAAATATTATGTTGAATATTTTGAAACTAAATTTACTGGGAGCTGTTGCTGTCTATGGCAAGTTTAAAAAATATTAAACTGCTTACTTTAACCTTTACCACTCCGATGTCCATATTCTGTCTTTTACTGTGTGAATTCACCTTTCCAGAGTACCCACCCATCATATGATGTCATAATGAACTGCGTGATGTGTACAATGACATCATAATGAATGATGTCGATAAGTACGTCACGAACGCATATTTGAAGATGGTCTATGCGTTGTTGTACAAATTGTTTGCTTTTACTATTTAATAAATATTCTGTTGAATATTTTGAAACTAATTTGACTGGGCACTGTTGCTGCCATAGGCAGCAACAGCACCCAGTCAAATTAGTTACAAAATATTCAACAGCTTCCCTGTAGAGTTTTCAGGAAATTTATAGCTAGAGCATGTGGGGATCGATCAATCCCAACACAGCGTGGTGTGGGTGGAGCTTAGCTAGTGATGGGCGGGGCAATAACTAAAAATGAAACAGTCCATTAATAACAAAGAAACTGGTGCACATCTTTCACCAAATTTGTTGAAAAAAACCCCACCAGTTCATCTTTTAGTTTAATTTGTAATTTTAAAATTTTGACATCAGAGTAAGCGTTAATTTTCTAGTTACCTTAAAATTGAGATTATGTAAATTCATGGTTAAAATTGTTAATACCATTTGATTCAGAATTCGTAGAAATGTCACTTCATTCGTTCAGGAGATCATAGTCGGAAATTTGGAATACGCCTGATAAATATTTCAGCCAAATTCTTTTCAAAATAATCACTCATATTTTAAGTAGATCATTGGTGTAAGGTATTATATAAAATCTGAGATATGAACACTAACTCTCATATTAGCCAAATAAAAAGGCTTCTGCAGTGGTCTTGCAAATGAAGATTTTCTATGAAATTTTCTGGAAGGGGATAGGGGTGGCGGGTACACTGTTGCTGCCTATGGCGATAAATAAATCATATTATCTCTACATACAGTGAAACTCACAAACACTCATATACCATGAATATACCACTCGCAAACACTCATGTACCATATACCCAGATATACCATGAATTGTTTCTTGAAATACACTTTCTTGGGGGCGTTATATTATATGTATATTTAATATAGAAATCTGAAACGTCGTAAATTGTTGTCATGGGTCATCGTGGGTTCCCCTCTCACCCCCCCCCCCCCCCCAAAACATTCCCCTGCTCCCCCTATCATTATGTCGGATAAAAATAGAAGCTGTAGAGCCACATTCGCATAATTGAACAAATGAATGGGAAGGGACCTATTGTGCTAAAGTGCTGAAAATTGATGCTTTACGAATCAATAAGTCAGCGTTAAAACTCATCTGTCCCGAAGTCAGTGACATGGAGATATTCAAATATGACTTAATCGACACCAGTAAGTTCACACCTTGTCATTCTGAACTCAGATGTGTGATTAACCATTTCATTCCACTTTCCCAGGAACCTGGTTTCAAGTGAGTTATGTATGTCGAACATTGCTGGTTATTTTGAATACTATTTTGACTGAATGATTCAGTCACAATTGTAGTCGCAATTGTTTTCAAAACAAGCATGTTTTCTCAGTTTAGTCGACAGCGTATTTGTAATGTAATCAGTAACATCCCTTAAAGCAGGATGAAAAGAGGTAAATTGGATTTTTTTGTATCATTTTCTTGCCAGCAATTTTTAAGCATCGTTTTTCATTGAAACTTTAAAATATCACAATTTTATTAGTTCTTGTTTGAATCATTTAAACTTTAATTACCTTTAAAATGCTTAGCATTTCTAATTTTCTTTAAGAACATGATTTTGCTGAAAAGTTCATTTAAGGGAAAGAACATTTTCAATTAAATCAAATGAAGAGTTTGCAAAATATTTTAGCCAATTAAGTTTAACTCTTTCCTCCTTGAAAGGATAGTATCTCAAAATTTTGAAAATCATGCAAATAAGTTCTTGAAATTAAAAAAAAACCTAATTGGACTGGATTCACTTGTATGTTGCCTTAGCGATCGATAAATGCATTCATTTGGAATAGATAACTGAGTTTAAAGATGACATAAAACAGTATATAATAATGACATATTTGAAAACTGGTTATTTTCCCTTGATGCATAGAAAATGATTTAAAGGTTTGTGTAACAGCGGGAAGTAGCATATATATATGATATATGGCCAAAGTTTTAACCAATCACAAGTCAGTATGCTTTTACAGTGAAGCGCAGAAGTAAGCTAGCGGGTTTCCAAAACAAAGGAAAACATACTGTTGCTGAATATTTTTAACTCTTAGCAATCTGCCAAATTTGAAAATCTGAAATTAAATTAAAAGATGAACTGGCATTCGTTTTTAAACAAATTTGGTGGAAGATGGTGCTGTCGTAGACATCAACATTGTCTACCAAAATTGTTTTAAAATGTACATCAGTTTCTTTGCTACTGGCACCGTAAAAAGATCGAATGTTGACATCAGAATGGTAAGGGTTAGCATATTTGGATCCAGTTATGTAAAAAAATAATTAAACAAAGCATTTCTTAGTAAATAAGTTGTTTCTGTTTTTGGTTTGGAAACGGTTATCTTATTTCTGAGCCATGTCCGCCTACATATTTCGATAAAGCGCAGTATAAAGGACCTTTCTGGTTTATCCATCAATCATATGATGTCATAATCAACTACATGATGTATAGGATGACGTCATAATCAATGAGATCATGAATGATGTACCTATGTAAGTTCGTCGCGAATGCTTAATTGATGACGGACTAAATGTTGTTGTGCTAATTGTATGTCTTTACTATTTAATAAATATGCTGTTGATTATTTTGAAACTAATTTGACTAGGAGCTGTTGCTGCTTAAATATTCAACAGCCTACCTACATAATTTTCTGGAAATTGATAGTCATGGTGTTCAGGGATAAATCGATCCCAACACAGGCAAAGCGTAGGTGGAGCTTAGCTAGAGATGGATGGGGGGAAAAGCTTAAACTGAATTCCTCTTTTAACCCTCATATCAGCCAAAAACGGCTTCTGCAGTGGTCTTCAAAAATGTCCATTTGCAGACCAAGAGAAGACTAATTTTTAAAATTTATCAGCGGAATGACTGGCTTGATAACCCAGCCAGCCATTCCAGTGGTACATTTTCAAAAGTGGTCTTCTCTTGGTCTGCAAATGGACATATTCTATGAGACAATTTAAATTTTCTTGAACAAATTTGAGGATTAAAGGGTTAACATAACATGACTTGGATCCTCAAGACGGATGTAAATTTAGTGTTCATTTCTCCTGAGAATCGTTTCTCTTTCCGTTTTGTAACCTAAGAGATTTCCCCATCTCTTTCCTTTAACCCGCAAATTTATTCAAGAAAATTTTAATTTTCTAATAGAAAATGTCCATTTGCAGACAAAAAGAAGACTATTTTTGAAAATTTACCACTGGAATGACTGGCTCGGTTATCGAGCCAGTCAGTCCAGTTGTAAATTTTCAAAAATAGTCTTCTGTTGGTCTGCAAATTGACATTTTTAAGACCAGTGCTGAAGCCGTTTTTTTGGCCGATATAAGTGTTAAAGGGTTCATGGTTAAGAAAAATCACTTAAAATGACTTATTGAATGTCTATTTGCAGGCAAAGAGAAGAATTTATCTTTTTATATTTACCACTGGAATAACTGGCTCTGTTACTCAGCCAGTCATACCAGTAGTAATAATTACAAAATTGTCTTATCATCATGACCTGAAAATGAACATTAACCCTTTAAGCCTTAAATTTGTTCAAGAAAATTTCAATTTTTCAAAGAAAATGTCAATTCTCAGAAAAAGAGGACTATTTTTGAAAATTTAGGACTGGAATAACTGGCTCAGTTATCGAGCCAGTTATTCCAGTGGCCAATTAAAAAAAAATAGTCTTCTCTTGGTCTGCAAATTGAGATTTCTCAAGTCCACTCTAGAAGCTGTTAACCTCAAGAAGAAGACAGACTGCGGAGTTAATTTTGGACACCTTTATAAACCTTTAAATATTAAGCGTTACATTTTTCTAAAATATCCTTTTCCAGGCATATAGATAGAAATTAATTATGAAAACCATTTGCATCTTCAAAGTTTTTTACCATTTGAGACCCTTTAGCAAACTGACCAAAAAATGGCTTTAGAAATAAATGTCTATTAATGCAAGACAAGTGAATACTATTTTGAGAAATTTATCACTGTAATGACTGGCTCTATTGTCCTCTAATTGTGTATTATAGACTAAAGCTAGGATTCATGTAACACTGCTGCGTATGCGTATAAGTGTCCAAAGGCAGTGATTTTATACAATTATAGGCCAATCAAGTGGATGACTACTACTACTACTACTACTACTACTACTACTACTACTACTACTACTACTACTACTACTACTACTACTACTACCCCACGCCCACCACCACTGGCTACATGTTTGATCTGTGTTTGTAATTGGTGTCTTTATGGTCTGGATTGTTGGCATCAAAGATGCATGAATATTTTCTAAATAATTCTATCAGCCTTTCACATTCCAGTGAGCATACTATGAATTTAACTTTTATTTTGGAACACAGAATAATAGCACATCGATTTGGAGAAAGCTCATGGATGACGCAATAATAACATCATTTTCAAGGAATCCCCGATCAGAATGCTGTCCATATCCCAATGAAATCGCTACATGTAGCGATTAGATTTGGATACGGACAGGTTTCGCATACGCATACGGACATATTGAATCATACTATCTATTTGTAAGTGTAACGAAAAATTGTCGGATGCGCATTAATGGAATCCTAGCTTAACAGAAATTTAGATTTTTGTGACAAATGTTGAGCATGTAATATTAACCCTTTAATGGTCATAGCGGCCAAAACTGGACACCGTTACGATCTTGTGGAATGTCCATTTACAGGCCAAGAGAATATAATTTTTGAAAATTTATGACTAATGACTGGGTCGATAACCGAGCCAGTCATCCCAGTGATAAATTTTCAAAAATTCTGTTCTCTTGACCTGTAAATGGACATTCAGTAAGAAAATATTTTACTTTTCTTAACAAAATTTGACCATTAAAGCATTAACCCTTACATGTAATATTAACCCTCGTCACTCTGATGTTAATATTCTATATTTTACTGTTCCGATCAATAGCAAAGAAACTGGTGTACATTTGTCAACAATTTCGGAGGACAATGTTGCTGTCAACATCTTCCAGCAAATTTGTTGAAAAATTAACCCCATGTTTCAACCCTTTAATCGTAAAATTTTGTCAAGAAAATTTTAGTATCTTCCTACCGAATGTCAATTTACAGGCTAAGAGAATAAAATTTTTGAAAATTAACCACAGGAATGACTGGCTTGGTTATCGAGCCAAAATTAATCGACCCAGTCATTCCAGTGGTAAATATTCAAAATTTTTATTTTCTTGACCTGTAGATGGACATTCCACAGGACCATGACAGAGGCCGGTTTTGGCAGGCATGGCCATTAAAGGGTTAATGTACATTGAAGATTAAAAATTTTGACATCTGAGTGAGTCGCATTAAAGGACTACATCAATATATTACAGGAACCTCCGCGAGGTGTGTCACATGATTACTCATACAGTACAGCTCATAAATAAGTTAACATATTTCCAAAACAAAAACAGAAACATGTTTGAGTTAGTACGATTTTAAACACACTGTAAGAAATTTCATTAGAATATTTTAGATTTAATTTGACTGGAAGCCGTTGCTGCAAAAGTGGAAAATATTCCACAATACGTTTTATATTATTTTGGAAATGTGTTATACTGTGCCTCAGGTTTGACCACACATTGAATAAGGCTCATACTAAGCTTGTGTGATGATTGCTTTGAGTGATCACATTCCATTATTTAAGAATAATCGTGATTACTCAATTAATCAGTCTGGTTATGAATTACCTGGACATAGCACCAAAAGCATATCAATGATGAAACCTGAAATGGTCATTTGCGGGATAGGAGAAAACCTTTTGAAATTGTATCACTGGAACGCCTGGTTCTCGATGCTCGAGCCATTCATTCCAGTGATACATTTTCAAAAAAGTCTTCTCTTGGCCTGCAAATGGGCATACATTCGCTGAGCAGAATGTACATTTTCATTCAGACCTATCACATTAAACAGTAACTAAAACAAAGGTTTTGCAAAATTTTATGAAGAACAAATTATTCATGATTATTCAATTATTTAATCTTTAATCATATAAATTCACGATTTAAAAAATAATCATGATTTTCGATTTAATCGCGTCATCGCACAAGTGGAGCTCATACCATATTGCTTGACCCATATATCTGCAGCACCTGCAGATCTTGATTGAGACATTCTCGAAACCTCTCTATAACATATATGAGGCAAGTCAATAAATAATCGTGTGTCTGAACAATCTGCTGCAATTTTACGCAAGACTCAGCGTGGCTTAAAATTGTGATGAGGACCATGAAATTCCACAGGGGGCCCCGCAATCGATTCTGTATAATGACAATCTTCCCGCTGGCATTGTTATGCAGTAAATGGTGATTTTTTTTCTTGCTGAATTGCATATTCAAAA
This sequence comes from Chaetoderma sp. LZ-2023a, assembly GCA_034401795.1. Lineage (NCBI taxonomy): Eukaryota > Metazoa > Mollusca > Caudofoveata > Chaetodermatida > Chaetodermatidae > Chaetoderma > Chaetoderma sp. LZ-2023a. The sequence goes on from CM067366.1 coordinate 36,522,466, forward strand.
TGGGGGACATAAATTACTGATTATTTCACCTAACTTCCCGCTTAACTCTCACCACTCTGATGTCAAATTTTAAAATTTTAAAATTAAATTAAAAGTTCAACTTTTCAACAAATAAGCTGGAAGATGTTGCTGTCGTAGACATCAACATCTTCCACCAAAATTGTTGGAAAATGTGCACCAGTTTCTTTGCCATTGACGCAGTAAAAGATAGAATATTGACATCAGAGTGGTATGGGTTAATTACCTGCAGAGTGTTAGTGATGAAATTTGTGCTTGTATTCGCATGACATCCATGCGAAACATGCTTGTATTCGCATGACATTTGTGCATACATGCATGTTTCATGCTTGTATTCGCATGACATCCGTGCATACATGCATGTTTCGTGCTTGTATTCACATGACATTCGTGCATACATGTATGTTTCGTGCTTGTATTCGTATGACATCCGTGCATACATGCATGTTTTGTGATTGTATTCGCATGACATCCATGAATACATGCATGTTTCGTGCTTGTATTCGCATGACATCTGTGCATACATGCATGTTTCGTGCTTGTATTCGCATGACATCCGTACATACACACATGTGTTATGTTTGTATTTGCATGCCATCCGTGCATACATGCATGTTTTGTGCTTGTATTCGCATGACATCCGTGCATACATGCATGTTTTGTGCTTGTATTCGCATGACATCTGTGCATACAAGCATGGGGTATTCGCATGACATCGTGCATACAAGCATGTTTTGTGCTTGTACTCGCATGACATCTGTGCATACATGCATGTTTTGTGCTTGTATTCGCATGACATCCGTGCATACATGCATGTTTTGTGCTTGTATTCGCATGACATCCGTGCATACATGCATGTTTTGTGTTTGTATTGGCATGACATCCGTGCATACATGCATGTTTTGTGCTTGTATTCGCATGACATTTGTGCATACATGCATGTTTTGTGCTTGTATTCGCATGCCATCCGTGCATACATGCATGTTTTGTGCTTGTATTCGCATGCCATCCGTGCATACATGCATGTTTTGTGCTTGTATTCGCATGCCATCCGTGCATGTTTGCAGATTTTGGGCCTTAATCCTCTAATGACTATATTTGGTTAAGAAAATCAAAATATTTATTTATTGAATGTCCATTTTCAGGCCAAGAGAAGACTATTTTTGAAAATTAACCACTGGAATTACTGGCTCGGTCTATGAGACAGTCATTCCAGTGGTAAATTTAAAACAAATAATACTCTTGGTCTGCAAAAGGAGATTCCTCAAGACCACGACAGAAGCCGGATTTGGCTGGATTTGTCATGAAAGGGTTAACGTAATATATTAATTCTCTGCTTGAATAGGTCCTCAGTAAGTCTAGTAATAGGTGCCTTATTATTTTCAGGATCAAAAGGTCAAAGTTCAAGCAGATGTCATTGGTAAAAACATTTCAGTTTCCGCATATAAATAACTGAAATTTTTCGGAACTGATTTCGATAATATTTGGTATATGATGATAACTAAATGTTAACTTGTTGCTGAAAATTACATTTTTATTTATTTAATGGTTCCTGACATGCCTAAAGACCACTGTAGAGTTTGGTTTTGGCCGGCTCGACCATTAACTGTCTGGCTGCTGCAAGCCACCGGACAATAATTTCAATGGGCAATGACTCTGGACTTGCTGAATATTTTTTAAACAATTTGACTGAAAGTTCTTGGTGGCTTATCCACGAACAACTTTCAGTCAAATTGTTTTCAAAATATTCAGCATATTCATAGTTAAACCAGATGGCATATGTAGTGTGCAGAAATTTAGCAGTCAGACAGTTAAATGGTCAATTCGATCTTGTAGCCCTAAACAATGGAGGATTCCAATTTCTCAGTCAATCATGTGACATAATCAACTAGGTGTGATATGTAGGATGACGTCATAATCAATTACTCCATGAATAACATAGCTAAGTTCATCACGAATGCTTAAATAATTGATGACGGACTAAGCATTGTTGGACGAATTGTATACCTTTACTATTTAATAAACATGTGCTGTTGAATATTTTGAAACTAATTTGATGGGGCATTGTTCAAAATATTCAACAGCTTACTTACAGGTATAGTTTTCTGGAAATTGAAAGGGAAGGGCGAAGTGTGGATGGATCTTAGCTAAAGATGGGCGGGACATAGCTAAAACTGGATTTCTCCTTCTCTTGTCTCCAAAATCTATTTATTACATAGTATGCCCGTTATAAACTAAGGGGTCATTATAGACGTTTGGATGGCACTTCTTGGTTAGATCAAATTTTATATTCGATGAATCCTTAGTTCTATCACACATCCTCATGGTGTGTTGTAATATTTAAGGCGTTTATATGCTAGTTCCCAATGCTAGGGTCTAGACTCATGAACACACATCCTCATCACTGACTGATTGGCGTTATCCTGCTGGGATTTGCTTTAACCATTCTGTCAGTTTAACCGTCTGCCTGCTAAATTTCTGCAGAGTACATCGTCTATAGTGTTTAGCACTGGATATGCTGAATATTTTGAAAACAATTTGACTGAAAGTTGTTGGTGGCTTACAACTTTCAGTCAAATTGTTTTCAAAATATTCATCAGGTCCAGAGGTATTGTCCCTTGAAATTCTTGTCTGGTGAGTGGCAGCAGACAGACAGTTAATCCTCCTGTCCATTTAATGTTAACCCATCATTTATCAATACATTTATTTCTGACATGTTTTTCCAGACCTCTAGCGGTATTAATTTCAACACAAGGAGATTTGCAGACCACTGGGAATCCACATTAATCGTTTGTTCAGTATAATTTCTCATCCCTATTCATCTTCTTTTTCTTCTGTATCATACCCTTTCAACTCTAAAATCCTGATATTTCAATTTTAACTCTTCAACGCAAGCAGGCCAAAACCGCTTCTGCAGTAGTCTTGAGAACCATCACATGTTCATTCGCTGACTAAGGGAATACTATTTTTAAAAATTTACCAGTGGGATGACTGATCAAGCTGGATAACCGAGTCAGCCATTCCAGTGGTAAATCTTCAAAAATACTAGTCTTCCTGGCCTTTAATTTTTGAAAATTGATGAAATAAAATTTACATTTTCTCGACCAATCTTAACCATTAAAGGGGTAAGAGGCAGCTATATCTATAACTAGATTGCTCGGTTGATGACGCATCATCGCAAATTCTCATGTTCACTGCTTTGAACATTTTACCCCCCCCCCCCCACACACACACAATCCACTGCCAGGGGCAAACCAAAATGTAAATGTCCTCTTGCACTCTGCAATCAGATGGGTAACTCAGACTAAATTTGGTTGAATTTCGTCCAACAGTGTCAGAGGAATTGCATTACAATCAATTTCATGACCTTTTGACCCTATCACTACCGCCCGGGGGTGGGGCCAAATGTAAATGTGCTCATCCGCTCTACATTAATTTACATATCAAATTTGGTTGAATTGTGTCCAGTGATTTCGGAGGAGTTGCATTATAATTAATTTCTTCACCATTTGACCCAAATATCCCACCCACCCCTGGAGAAGGGCCAAATGTAAATGTACTCATCCACTCCACAATGATATGGGTAATTCACATACCAAATATGGTTAAATAACACACACACCCCCCCCCCCCCCCCCCCCCCCCCCCCCCCGACGGGGCGGGACAAATCTAAATGTGTTCATGTACTCCACATTGATATGGCTAACTTACATAACAAATTTGTTTGAATTCTGTCAAATAATTTCAGAGGAGTTGCAGTACAATTAATTTCTTGACCTTTTGACCCCCATCCCCACCTCAAATGGGGCAGGCCAACTTTAGATGTGCTCATGCACTCCACATTGACACGTCTAACTCACATACCAAATGTGGTTGAATTCCGCCCAATGGTTTCAGAGACGTTGCATTACAATCAATTTTTTGACCCCATTCCCCATGCACCCCTGTGGTCAGGGCCACAATTAAATGTGCTCATGTACTCCACATTGATATGGCTAAGTCAAATACCACATTTGGTTAAATTCTGTCTAACAGTTTTGGAGAAGTTGCATTACAATCAATTTCAGCACATTAAAATTTGACCTTTTCACCCCTCCCCTGGCCCTTGTGGGTGGAGCCAAATGTAAATACCCTCTTGGACTCCACAATAATATGGGTAACTGACATAACAAATTTGGTTGAATTCCGTCTAATGGTTTCGGAGGCGCTGCATTACAATCAATTTGACGTTTGACCCCTGTCCCATTCGCCTCTCAACATATCTGACTAGGAGCTGTTGCTACCTATGGCAGAAACAGCTTCCATTCAAATTAATTGCAAAAATATTCAACAACTTACCTGTATAATTACATGGAAATAGGGAATTGGGGAATTTAAGGATCAAGGTATATAGAATGATAACACTATGCATATAAAGTGGGTGGAGCTTATCTAAAAATAGGAGGGGCATAGCTAGAAATTGATCCCTCTATTAACCCCTCTTATGTCAACAGTGCATTAAAGTGCTCAAAATACTATTTATTTCAATTAACCATTTAATTACCGATACTTTTCAAGGACATTTTTTGCTACCAAAAAGCGTGTTTTGTGAATTTATAACGAAAATTTCAGTACAAAAATAGATTTCTGTTATCCTTCAAATGGACATTCATCAAAAGTGTAATGATCGAGAAAATTCAAATTTCTGCTTAGCCACTGTCCAATTGAAGACCAAGAAGAGTATTTTTGAAAATATGCCACTGAAATGACTGGCTTGGTTACCGAGCCAGTCATTCCAGTGGTAAATTTTTTTAAATATTCTCTCGGCCTGCAAATGAACATGTCTCAAGATCACTGCAGAGGTTGTTTTTTTACCGACTTGACCATTAAAGGGTTAAGTTGACACAAGGCGGTTTAAGTGCGTATATTATATTTTGCCGTAGTTTTCCCCTATGCATGTGCACTGGGTATAAATACCACTAGAAATATGGAGATCCATTGGATCATTTGCTTCAATCGGACTATTTTGTTTCGATCATAGAAACGGCCACTCAACCTACATCCTGGCATGTGACAATCAGCTCACGATAGAATCTGGAGCGGGATGGAATCCTACAATTCCAATTAGCGAGACACTCCAAAGGAGATTTAAAAAGCTATTATCTGATTGTAGTTGACGTGCCGGTGTTCATGTTCTGTCGTACGTTAACTTTGAATTCGGATTTCAGCAAGGAATGCAGAAGAAATTCTTGCATAGATTTTTGACAATGTATTCATATCATCATCCTTTGAATATGAGGAGCACAATAGTCTTAAGCCTGTATGGCGCATTCACTTTGATACACTGCGCTTAATTTAGTCTCGGTTTAAACCACGGTTCTCTGCATCAGAGCTTATTCAAGTTACTGTGAATGCATCATTAGAATTCATTTTAAAAGGATGACTGCAATAATGGGACACTTGCGTTCTGTAAATGGTTGCAGGCTTTAACACTCAAATTTCTTTAAGAAAATAAAAATTTTCTCAAAGAAGAAGTCCATTTGCAGACCAAGAGAAGACTATTTTTTTTAATTTGTCACTGGAATGACTGGCTCGGTTATTGAGCCAGTCATATTCCAGTGGTAAATATTTAAAAATTGGGTTTTGGTCTGCAAATGGGCATTTTCTAATGAGAAAATTGAGATTTTCTTGAATAAATTTAAGTGTTAAAAGGGTCCAGTTATTGTAATTATTCTGATTAACACTTTCGCGCATGAAATGGCAGTTCTCAATTTCAAGACAATTACTGGAAAGCTGTGGAATATTTAGAAACCATAGACAGCAACAGGTCCCAGTCAAATAAGTTTGAAAATATTCAACAGTATTCCCTGGATCATATGGAATTTTTCTTTAAAGATTAAAGGGTTAACTCATATCTGATGTTTTTTACCCTCTGTAAGGGGAAGAGGGTTAATTTCACTTGGGTAAGTCTGTGTTTCTGTCTGAAGCTCTAGTATCTTAAAAACTACTGATCAGATTTGCCTCTAATTTTAAAAGAAGATAGGATGTTTATGTATAAGAGTATTCCTAGACTTTGGCCCGGTTACTGATTAAACAACCTGGATCTGGATTTATAAATATCTGAGAAACTACTGATTTGATATTGGCTCAATTTATCACACGACCAATTAAGTCAAATACAACACAATGAATAGGCAGAGAGTTAGGTTAAGGAAGGTAGCTAGGTAAGTGGTTGGATGTGTCAGTTGGTCAGCCCGAGCCGATCTATGGGTCATTTGGTTGGTCAGTCTGGGTGGCTGGGTCGCTGAGTCAATCATTCGGTCTGTCAGTCAGTCTGTTCCACCAACACACATACCTTACCCACATTCATATTTACCTAGAACTACCAACCCACCCACTACCCACCCACCCACCGACTGACCCACCAAATGACACACACATGTACGCACGCACAGAACGCACCGACTCACCTACCTACCCACTGAATGACCGACCATGAATAGATGGATGGATAAATAAATGGATTAATACTATGAGCTTCTAGCGTAACTTCACTGAGGTTCCCTTTGTGAAAAATCACTTGCAAATGACCTGTATTTACCAATATGTAGAGATAAAGAATATGGATTCTTTCTATATCGAGATTTAATTCGGACAATATATATCCATTTCGATTGAGGCAATTTCTTATCATTAACCCTTTAACACTCATATCAGCCAAAAACGGCTTCTACAGTGGTCTTAAGAAATGTCCTTTTGCAGACCAAGACAAGCCTGTTTTTGAAAATTTATCACCGGAATGACTGGCTCGATAAGCGAGCCAGTCATTCCAGTGATAAATCTTCAAAAATGGTCTTCTCTTGGTCTGCAAATGGACATTTTCTATGAAAAAATTTAAATTTTCTTGAACAAATTTGAGTGATAACAGGTTAATCAACAATAGAGAATGTAGGAACTAATGTGTTTCAATGATAGAGTAGTAGATTAAGCTAGGGATGTTATGAATGCTAGGGATAAAATCTATGGGATATTTCACTGTTCCATTAATACAGAACATTACTATGGGATATTTATCAAAACGATTACGTAATGGCAGCAGACAGTGCAATTGGCCTTTCTAATGTGTGACTTGCCAAAGGCTAGCATCAAGTAAAGCCCGCTAACTGGGACCGGGAGCTCCACAGATTGATCAGATTTTTCTATAGTGGGTGAAAACTGGTAGCCGAGTCCTGGTTATCCATTTAGCCCTCAAACTTATTCCAGAAATTTCCAATTTTGTTATAGACAATGTAGAGCTGGGCGGTATACCGGTTTCACATGTCTCAGGTTTTTTTATGGCGACGGTATAAAAACCATTACAAAAATTAAAAAACCGAAAAAACCGTCTGTAAGATCTCCATTTGCAGGCCAGTAGAAGTGTATTATTGAAAATTTACCACTGGAATGACTGGCTCGGTGATCGAGCCGGTCATTCCAGTGGTGAATTTTCAAAAATAGTCTGCTTTTGGTGGCTGGCTTGATTATTAAAGGGTTAATGTATCAATATCAAGACCATGAACCCTTTAACACTCATATCAGTCAAAAATGGCTTCTGCAAATAGTCTTGAGAAATGTCCATTTGCAGACCAAATTCGGTCAAAACTGTTCTGATCTACAGTGGCTTTGAGGAGTGTCCATCTGCAGACCAAGAGGGAACATTACCGCTGGCATGGCTGGCTAGATAATTGAACAAATTTGAGGATTAATGGGATAGCGTTCAAGCCAGCTTCTGTACTGGACTTGAGAAATGTCCATTTGCAGCAGAACAGGAGAGGGAGGACTCGTTTCGAAAATTTATTGATGGAATAAATGATGTGATAAATTTTAAAGAATAATTTTCTCTTAACCCTTTCAGTGATGAATATCTCATATCCCATATCTCATATTCAAGGCAAGCATACGGAGAAACTGTTGAATAGGCAGTGGCGTCTTCCAGTAAAATTAATTTCAAAATATTCAACAGAATAAGTTTTGGACATTTTTATGATAAAATTCTAAATTTTCTTGACTAGAATTGACACTTAACGAATTGATGGTGTCATAAGAAAAACCCGGAAATTTCTTGACAACACTATATTTGCCACCGGTACAGGTTTGTATTAATTGTATCTTTTTAAGATAACCATTGAGCTTTAATGTCACCATTGCTTAAGAAGAGAACATCACTCAAATATCTGATGTCATAGTCAAATTATTTACGTCACTTTTTAGCTGATGTCACAATCAAAATGACGTTACAGGTCCGTCATGAAAGAGGACAATTCTGTCATGCAAGTGTCGCAATTGTATATCTTTGGGGAAGCTACAATTTAACAAACATTCTGTTGAATATTTTGAAACTAATTTGTCTGAGAGCTGTTGCTGCCATTGAAGCAAAAACATTGTTGAATATTTTGAAACTAATTGGACAACAGATCCCAGTCAGATTATTTTCAAAATATTCAACAGCCTATGTGTATACCATAGTTACTTTGAAATTTTGATTCTGTGAATTCAGTTTCCAAAGTTTCAAATCGATTCCAAATAATGTTAGAATACTTCTTCTTTTCGTTCGCTGATCATACCACCAGTCCTGTAAGTGACTATCGACATGATCATAAGCGTTAAGTGCGTGGATCCATGGTTTATTAGAGTGCGCCGTGCGCCCTGGAACCTCCGTCTTCAGCACTCGAGGTTTCTGTCAGTGTTACCTCACCCTTACCTCCTTTAGTCGCCTCTTACGACACGCAGAGGATACGGAAGGTGTATTCTAAGCCCCACCTACAGGGCAATTAGAATACTTAATTGGATAGTTTCTGACTAATATCTGTTTGCTTGTGCATCTAGTTGTCTGTCTGTGACTATATCTCAGAAACTACACACCTTATTTTGTTCTAATTTAGAGGCAGTGTGCAGATCGAAATCCCCCAGGCCACTGCTCGTCTTGATATTAACTGAAAACTAAAAAAAAAAATAAATAAATAAAATGTGGGTTGAGGGCATGCAATCTCTAATTGCTTTTTGAACATGGAGTTGATATTAGCTGGCAGCAAAATTTAAAAATAATATATTATACTCTGTGTAATCTCATCTTTTATTAAATATGCTTGTATCCTGGCTCCTGGGACGTCAAGTTGAACAAGTTGAGTTATTATATCCGCTTGACAAATCTCTGATATGCCAGCTAAGTTTGGCAGTGTGAAGATTTATCAAGAATGACAAATACTAAATCTTGGACTACATGGGCGCCTATATATATACAAGAAATCTTTTCCACACTGAGAATAGGTACGGGATGGAAAAAGTGAGCGTGTTTCTGACAGCTGGTATCAGCGTGCATCAACGAATGCATTGTGTTTGATTACCGTCTTGCAAAAAAATTGACGATAAAATGTGGTTTTCTATTGATTGTCTGCCTGGTTCCTGAAAAATGTAATTTCCTCTCGTGGAACACGCTTTCTTCTCAATTCATTCTCAGCGGTGTGGCTTTAAAATGGGGATATTGTATTTACGTCAGTGTGCTTGATATATTAAAACAATTTGACTGAAAGTTGTTGCTGCCTAAGGCAGCAAAAAATTTCAGTCAATTTGTTTTCAAATTAATCAGCAATACCGATATAAATTTTATGTAATAAATATCAATTCAAATGTAATACATCTTTTATTCGTAACTCCGTTCTGATTGTGTTTTGTCTCCGTTGTGGCCGGTCGAACAAGAAACATTCTTTTTCCGTCCTCATTTCATCCACACTTCCGAATCATATATGATGGTCAAACGTCTTCCGCCACAATCTTGACATCCATCTAGAGTGCAAAAGAATGTTTTTAAAAGGTACCACTACAATGCCTGGCTTCAACTCTAACCAAGCCAGGCATTGCAATGTAGTAAGATATTTTAACCCTTTAACACCTACGCCGGCAAAAAAAAGCTTCTGAAGTTGTCTTGAGAAATGATTATTTGCAGACCATGAGAAGAGTATTTTACAAAATTTACCGAGCCTATCATTCCATTGGGAAATTTTTTATAAATAGTTTTCGTTTGGTTTGCAAATTGACATTTTCCCTGAGATTCTTGAACAAATTTGATGGTTAAATGGTTGAATATATATCCCTCGTCCTGCAAATGGATGTCCAGTATCGCAAAGCATATATTTCCTTGACAATGGATGTCCAGTATCGTATCGCAAAGCATATATTTCCTTGACAATTTCTGTCCATCAGAGGGATGCTTCACTATTCAGGCTCTCTAGTATTCCATATTGGACATGATTTTGAATACGGTTCATGTCCATTGATGACTATTTCCCCGAGGTGCAATAAAGCGTGAGGACACGGTGAATGATTTTTACACTCAGATAGAATGTCCTTAAGCGGTATTTCCCATTAAGCTTAGTACTGGAGTGGGATGCTAACTCAAGAAGCTAGAGGCCTCACCATTTAATGGTCAGATTTATTAAGAATATTTCAATTTTCATAGAGAAAAGTTTTCATTTGAAATCCAAAAGAGTATTATTTATAAATTTTTACCACATATGACGGGCTTGATAATCGAGCCAGTCGTTTCAGTGGTAAAATCTCAAAAATAATATTCTCTTGTCGTGTAAATGGACATTTCTCAAGACCACTGCAAATGATGGTTTTGGATGACCTGATGTGCATTAAATGGTTAATTACAATGTCAAATTGAATCTACTCCTGCAAACTTTGGTTTTGAGTTAGTGGATGACATGTCTGCCGCAGATGTCACGTGATATCCAGACAATGCAGCGAGGGTCTCTGTCCTTGAGCTGAGCTGAGTTTCCACAGGAGGTGCATGGCCAGCATAACGCATACCCACTGGCACCAGTCAGATGAAGGTGAATGCGGAGTGGATCTCAGAGTATCAGTGTGCACTTGGTGCAGGTGCCGGATCTTTTGATGCAGAGAAACAGGTGCCTAGCTTCAAGGATAAAGAATGCTACATTTACTCAACTATTGCAACCTCAATATCTGCCGTAACCCTTTAACACTCATATCAGCCAAAAATGGCTTCTGTGGTGGTCTTGATAAATGTCTATTTGCAGATCAAGAGAAGACTATTTTTAAAAATTTACCACGGGAATGACTGGCTCGAAAACCGAGCCAGTCATTCTTGTGGTAAATTTAAAAAAAAGTCTTCTCTTGATCTGCAAATGGACAGATTCTATGAGAAAATTTTAATTTTCTTGAACAAATTTGAGGGTTAAAGGGTCAATCTGGAGATGAGGTTCATGATGGTACATATAGCTCTGCATTTGACCAACCCCTGTAGATGCAGCCACACATCAGACTCAACGCTGAACTCCGAAAATAGGCCTGACCAACAAATTTGAGAAAGATCTCTTCAAGTTGATGAATAACTGTCCTGACAAGACAATGGAGAACCTACGCAAACAGGTGGAGGTCATCATTGCTGGACAGACTGCACTCACTCATTGCATTCACCAACCATTCCAGAGCAAAACTGATGATTAACCCGTTAACACTCAAATTTGGTCAAGAAAATTTAAATTTTCTCATAGAAAATGTTCAAGTGCAGATCAAGAGAAGGCTGTTTATGAAAATTTTCCATTGGTTATCGAGCCAGTCATTGCATTGGTAAATTATCAAAAATAGTCAACTCTTGATCTACAAATGGACATTTCTCAAGACAATTGTAGAAGCTGTTTTTAGCTAACCTGACCTGAAAAGCCAAGTGAGCTTATGCCATGGTGGCCGTCCGTCGTCCATCTGTCCGTCGTCTGGCCATCCGTCAAATCGCCTCTTCTTAACGGATTGATGGTCAAAATGCTACTCCTCCTTAGCTGCTTGACATATTTCAGCTAAATTTGACTAGATGCATGCTATGGTGGTAGGCTCTAAAACTTCTATTCAGAATTTTGATTAATCAATTCTTTGTGTGAAAGTCTTACATTTTATTAAAAATCTACCAGAAATGGTCAAAATGCTACTCTTCCTTAGCTGCGTGACATATTTCAACCAAATTGTACTAGATGCATGCTATCATGGTAGGCTCTAGAACGTCTATTCAGAATTTTGATAAATTTTTGGGCTGAAAATCTTGGATTTTATGAAAAAATTTACCGGAAATTTTCAAAATGCTACTGCTGCATAGCTGCTTGGCATATTTCAAACCAAATTTGGCTAGATGGATTCTAAGGTGGTAGGCTCTAGAGCCTCTTTTCAGAATTTTGGTTGATAAGTTTTGTGTATGAAAATCGTATATTTTATGAAAAATCTACCGGAAATGGTAAAAATACTACTACCCCTTAGCTGCGGGACCTATTTCAACCAAATTTAACTAGATGCATTCTATGGTGGTAGGCTCTAGAAATTCTTTTCAGAATTTTGATTGATCAATTATTTTGCGTGAAAATAGCCAAAATGCTACTCCTCCTTAGCTGCTTGACATATTTCAACCAAATTTGTCTACCAGTAGATGCATTCTATTGTTTTAGGCTCTAGAACTTCTGTTCAGAATTTTGATTCATCAATTTTTGGGTTAAAATCTTAGATTTTATAAAAAATATACCGGAAATTGTCAAAGCGCATCTCCTTAACCGATTCAAGGATTTAAAAAAAATTGTGCTGGAATGACCCTATGTCAGTAGGCTCCAGGTGATGTATGCAGAATTTTGATTGGTCAATCTTTTGGGTGAAAATCTTTATTTATTGTAAATTGTCAAAACGCATCTCCTTAACAGCTTGGCAGATTTTAACCAAATTTGGTTGGAATGATCCTATGGTGGTAGGCTCCAGAAAATCCATTCAGAATTTTGATCGGTCAATTTTTCCGGTAGCCATCTGTTTTAACTGTCTCGCTGCTGCAAGCCACCAAACAATAATTTAAATGAGCAAAAACTCTTGACTTGCTTAATATTTTGAAAACAATTTAACTGAAAGTTGTTGGTGGCTTAGCCACCAACAACTTACAGTCAAATTGTTTTCAAAATATTTACCCGGTTCACAGATATAATGCTTGGAATATGTCGCCTGCAACAACTTAGTAGTCAGACAGTTAATGTAAATTTTGAGTCATGTATATTTAAATGAAAATGTTTCAAATGCTAATGGTCCAGGTGAGCGTCACAGGCCCTTGGGCCTCTTGTTAACTGATATGAGGGTTAGAGGGTTAACCAAGCCACTCTCTGCATGAACGAGACTAGCGTGTTGCTGAACCATCATATTTATGTAGCAAAAAAGGCAAAGTTTGTTCCGCAAATCTGGGATTTAAAGCAGCTCTACCATGAGCAGTACCAGGAGTCCATTAAATAGATCGTTCACTAAGGTGTGAATATGTTGGCTCACTCCAGATGGCCACAAGGATTCTGACACTCCAATCAATGATTTCATCCTGGAACTGCTTCACCTTGGGATGGATATGGTCCTCTAGTTCATATGCACTGACAGTCAGGACCATGGTTGTCGGCCACTACCTGAGAGCGTTCACTACCCATCTTGGCATGTCGGAGGCCATGAGGTCTTGGGTGTGGTTGAGGGGTGGTCCAACTGCCAGGGACAGTGGTTTCCTCCCAGAGATCAGAGGTTGTTGATCCTGATGTAGTCTCCATTCTCCAACAGCGACATGCCAGAGGCAGTGAATCAGCCGCTACCCCCAATAGATGTGGCCCCCTTAGTAGTGATTTGGGGCACAGTGGCATTCAGATGTGCAGGGTGTTGGAAGATATTGAATTAGTCCATCTGGCCATGTTTATCAACTGCTACCTGTATGGCATCTTTGTAATGGAGATATTTGGAGTTCATGGTTGAAAAGGAAATAAATATTGTGATAACAACGTTTGGTCTCGAAGATAGATAATTGACTTGACTGATACTCTAAGCCTGACGCTTGGTCTGACTTTGTGAGATCCAGATTCTAAATGGTGTGAGCAGTGTTTTCCCGCTTATACGCTCAAGAAACAATACGTAGGAGAAATATTACACGCTTTCGAAATCTGAATCCATGGTAAACAAAATGCCTAAGTCATCATCATCATTTCTAACCCTCAATTAAACTAAGAGCATTTATATTCACTTTTCCAACGCCGTGTTAGCCCTTTTTGCTAGATTTGAGTCTTTTGCGACCGTCTTGACGAAATCATTAGATGAGCGAATATCGTCTGCTATCTGCATGGCTAAGAATGTTTCTTCCGAATCAGATGATACCCTGAAGCTTAGCGGGCGAAGTGGAGGAAGCCTACTTCCCTCACGTCCAGACAGGAGATTCGGTCACCAAAACAGAAAATTAGAGACTAGGAAGAGGCTCTCGAAGGTGAACTCGAGTAAAATCCACATGAGTCTTGAGGAAGGGCATTACCCTCAAGCAGTGGTGGCGGCGGCTGAAGTCCCCGACCACAACGCCTATGCCAACATCAAGTTTTCGGTCATACCAGTAGCCAGGAACGTTAATAGATTGCCTGTGTCTAGCTTAATGCAGTCAGGAAGTTCGGTAACTTCCAGTTTAGCAAGAACTTCTAGTTTGTGCTTAGTAGATTCGGGTCTCCAAGACCCGGGGCTACTTCTGGTTTCCATTTCCGGTCCTTCCTCTTCCACTTCCAGTTTTCTTCTTCCGGTTTGCATATTTCCGGTTCCTATGCTACTTCTGGGGTTTTTTTACTGTACATCCGGGTCTATAGAATCCTGTTCAGTTTCTGGTCATCTACTTCCTGGTTTGAGCATTTCCGTTTCCTATTTTTCCACTTCCGGATTTCGTACATCCAGGGATAGGGTCATTTCCGGTTTTAATGGATCTTTCTGGTGTTCCATGATTAACTTCCAGTTCTGTCTTCCTGTTTTGGATTTTCAGTGATAGAGAACTTCCTGGGGTTCCAGGTTTGTTCTTCAGGTCCGGTTTACAAGTTCGCTTTCCTAGTATCGTGCCCAAGAAATATTTGACTATATTATAATATTGTTTATATTTAATGGAAAAAAATTTTATCCAAAAAAACCCCATTGTGTACACTCTACACTGGTTTGAAGTCAGTGGCACTAAGCAGCTCATCAAGGAACAATAGCATATTTACATGGACATATTACCAGTTATTATTGAACTGTTTAAATTGTTAAATAATCTGCCGGGCTTACTACAGAGAGCCAGCTACTAAGTCATTAATTGGCCCATTGTGTTTGAAGAAACATACAACCAGCACAAGAGAGTATTAACCCTTTGAGCATTACGGCATACATATATGTATTGCAATTTATGATGTTATACTTATTCTGCTGAACATTTGGGAAATGATTTAATTGAAGGTTGTTGCTGCCAGAGGCAGCAAACATTTTCTGTTAAATTATTTGAAAAATATTCAATAGTTGCTTTGTATGAATGTTATAAAAAGTAAATACAATTAGTACAGCATTGAAATGAAAGGGTAAATCCTCATACTATGGATATATTTTAAATATAGAGATTTAACCATTATACTGCTGAACCCAGATATTAACAATTTATAATTATAAAATGGAATCCATATTGCTGGCAGACCAGTCTGCCTGCAACAATAATTTAATTCAATAAATTCAGCATTACAATGGTTAAGTAGCTACATGAAGTTTAAGCCTGATATTATTAAGGATTGTATTTAATTGAATATATTGCTGAAAATTCATGTTTTTACAAATTATTGAACAGACATGTTTGAATGGTGAAAGTTTGTTTGCCTGGAAACTAGTATGCTATATATGTGTGAAATTAATTAAAAAAGAAAGAGTTGAGAGCTAGGAGAGCATGTCAGTGAGTAAGTTTGTAAATGCAGAGAGTTATGTAGAATTTTGAATATATAAAGTTGCTATGTAAAGTTATTGAATTTGAATTTGAAAAACAAAGTACAAGTTAAGACTGCGTTGTTGTCGCTCTCTGGAATAATTATAGTCAACCTTCAGAATAGAGAAAATAACATCGGTCTATCCAGTAAATAGTCTAATAGACAATAGGCAATCATTCAGCCCATCAGTCACTCCATCCGACAGAACGTATATTCAGAGGCTCGCCCCCAGAGCCACGAGTAGACATTCATCAGTCTGTCCGTCTGTCACTCCATCCAACAGAACGTATAGTCAGAGGCTCGCCCCCAGAGTCAACAGCAATATACAAACCCCGGTTACCTTACTAGGATCTAGTCATCATCTTGCCTAAGAGTTAGTCTTATTTCCGTGATTGCTTTAAAAAAAAAAATTAGAATGTTTAATGGCTGAAAATATTCATACCGAGACATTGCCAGTCTTGAAGACTCTCTTGAAATTGTAGATATTCAGCATTTATTCTTTTAACAGTGAAAATTTTCAACGTAATTAAAGGCTCTTCTCTCATATGGGGTTTTTGTTGCAGCTTATTTTATATGCGCATATCATCAATTAATTTTGAATGGTGTCACTCAGCCGTGTCAGTCTGTATTCTACGCATTATCTCTAAATATGTAATTTTCCCTTTCATCCAACTTTAGATGGTCAGCCTTTTTTCGCGCTCTTTCCTCTTATGTCGGCAGGTTGACATATTTATTTTAACCAAAGGGAGTTAATTTGTTGCCCTGATTCTAGCATAATTCTTAGTCTAAATCTGACAGTCGCTGAAAGGAAATAGAATCAGTAGAGGATACATAGGGAAGAGAATGGCGCCAAGAATAATGACCACAAGAACAAAAAGACGCTAAGAAAGGAGAAATAACCCATAAAGGGAAAAGGAAGAAGGAATAAAAGCCGAGTTTTCTTCTTTGTCGTCATGGTTTCGGCGAGTCATTTCGCCCTGCTTTCATATCGCCTCTGTCTTTTCAGCGTTTTTTGTAATTGTTCTCTATTATTTTTCAAATGTTGTTCTCCCTTTTTCTAGCGTAATTTTTTGCTCTAAATCTCAGTTTTTATTTTAATTTGGCAGTTGAATTTCATTCTATGGGCATGATTAGGTATGACGTCTCTGTGCGTGATCCAACCCAGTAGTGTATATTTCACTTTATTTCATCATAAATGCTTATTTATGACGTCTTCATTTGTTTTTAATCAAGTATCAGTGTTTTGTGTATTTAACATTCGAGCTGATCCCGGGGATTCATTATCAATCAATCAATCAATCAATCCTTTTATTGGCATATCAAACACAATGACATACAGCATTACAAAGATGAAAATATTGGTTCGTAGATTATAAATATAAAAATAAATAAATAAATATAAAATTTGCCGATGTAATGTGTAGGGCTATGGTTTAAGTTTACTGCCTCTCTGCATAAATATTGCATTGTTTGGAATATCTAATTAATCAATATATCAAATACCAGAACTCATGAAGCTGGCTAGTTTCCCAATGAAATTGATATGGACGTTGATTTATATAGGACACAGTTATGCAATTATTATAGGAACCTGCCTCATGTACAGGATGATGATCTGACGTATTGGGTCTTTGCATAAGATTTAAAGTACAAGCCCGAGTGGCTAGGCAAACGTTGATGTAATCAATTACAAGTTTTATTAGATCACCTTCTCCATTTTTATATGATTTAAAAAAAAAAAATTTTAATTGGCTACACCTATCAAGCGAGTCAAAATTAATAAACTCATTAAGCTCTTTAAAGAGTGTTTGTCTCTACTGATTGTATTGTGGACATTCCTTTATAATATGTTTTTTCATCCTCGATTAGGTTCTGGTTGCAAAGCTTACACAGAATCGTAGATGAGCAGGTATTAGTGGTGTTTTGTGCCTATTTTCCTCAATTTGTAAGGTGTGTGCTCTTATCCTGCGTTTTGTGAAATTCTTTTCAAATTGAAGATATTTTCAATGTCAAAGTTTTGTTTATATTTTGCACCCTGTTTATGTCAGACTCCAAGACAGTCAAAGGTTTGCCAAAGTTCTCTTAACAGGCACATGTCATGCATTCTATTCGTAGAATCGTGATGATATCATCACAAGTAAATTTCCCTTAGTTCCCTGGAGTGACGCCATTTGTGGATGGACTAATTTAACATTTTGAGCCGTGGTTTGGGAAGCCCTAATTTCATTTTCCTTACTATCTTGCTAAATTCAGTCACAATTTAATGTTTTCGAATTCCAGATGGGATTATTGCAAATTCTCAGGTACAGGATTTGGCTATATCTTGATTCTAACCCCTCCCATAGGCTTACTATGGGTTTTTGGTTTGCCACGATATCTGGTTAAAAATCTATAAATAAAATTATCTATAATATTTTCAGGGTCTTCAGCATTTTAATAAGTACGGCTATACTTATATGATACTTTTTTCTTCATTCAAAGTAAGCAGTAAAATTTAAATAACCAAAATAAACTGAGTTACCACTTTTCATGAGGGCTAAGCATAAGGATATAGCCCCAGATTTTATGGTTGGCGCATCATGGCATATGTAACCTATGTGTTTCTATGAGCAGTTCACTTTAGCGTATAGTACGTTTGCTCCATCTTTAAGGACAGCCCTTATCAAAAGGGCCAGATGTTCTTGGATCTAGAACCCTTCTCTGCAGTCTCTTCTCCCAAATGGTCTTATGTTCCATCTAATCAGAAGCTATTAGCATTAGAGGGGTTGTTGGTTTTCTATGATTGTCAAGGAGACTATAGAAGAGGCTCTACCTTGGAAAGTAGACCCAGGCTTCTGTTTAACGATCTTCATAGTTTTCAATTCTTATAAGGCTGGCGTCCTTTTATCTTCCTGAAGAAGTTATATCTTCTTACTTTATCTTGTAAATTCAGGATGGAGTCCTCCCCTATTGCAGGTTTATTTTTCAGGCATGTGATCCTTTTCTATTGATTGTTAGGATGCCTATTTCATGTGCCTTTTTTACCTTTTCTTCCGAAGGTATATGAGTTTTGCTTTCAAGGATAGGGTATGGCAGTTTGAGCCATGCCCTTCAATCTGACCGTGGCGCTTTTCTTTCACACGTCTGGTCTCAGTCGTGGCAGGTGTCTTGCGCCATCATTATATTCTTCAGTCTTTATAGACGTTCGGTTAATAAAAATTTGGTCTTTCTCATTTCTTTTAAGATTTATTCCAAAGGTTTGCAGTTCGCCTTGCAGCCTAGGTTGAATTTTATTTTACAATAAGTCAAGCCTAGTTCCTCAAGTTTCTTCCATCTAGGCATCTCCCTCGAGCTGTTTTCAGGGTCAAGATTTTTCATTCAGAGACAAGGATAGAGGCATTCTTGTTGACAGTGATCACCCTGACATCCTCTTTCTATGTCAGGGCAAGATTTTTTCTTAGGATTCTAGGCTTGATGATCAGCTTCGAGAATGTCATTCCCAGGGTGACGTTGATGAGAAGACTCTAATGTTCCTGATCTTCTAGTAGCAGTCAGTACATTCTAGTTCCCTCTGAAGCCTCTACAAATTTTGGTCAGATTGAGTGATAGGCATCAAGATCTCGATTCGATCAGTCAATGCCATGGGGTTTTCTTTCATTTTCAGACGGAGGAACAAGTTTTTTTTCTCCTTTATATCGGGATTTTAGATCCTTTTCTTGGGATGTCACTAGATCCAAATCTTTCTAGTTCTCAGTCATGTGTAGCGACGCTAATTTCCACCTTTCTCGAAACACGGGGATTAGCTTGGTGGCAATGGCTCCGCTACACTTCAGAAATTGCTAGGATGAGGTGGCAGGCGAAAATGGGTGAAGACACTTCAATAGTATTCAACAAGACGGTTCTTCAAATAATAAATGACTTCAAATTTTAATAATTTTAAATTGACTATGCACAAACTGATGTTGATACAAAATTTCTATACAAACTAAGAACGCTATATCTATCTACTATTCTGGCTTAAATCTCTGTCTACTATCTATCTATCTCTATCTCTAGCTCTGATTCTCACTGTTTCTCTCACTCACTCTATCTCTCTCATATACAAATTCATTCACATTTTATAGCTAGTAGTCGTTAAGAGTCAACAAAAAGGTAGTCAAGAGACATGTTCAAAATAAGGTCAGAACATGTCTAAAATCATTAATAATTTGTTTAGTATTTGTGAATACAGGATTTATGCAATTCTATAAAATAAATATAATTAACCACTTTCATTCTGTATGCCTTGACAGTATTTTACTGACAATATCAGAAAATCTGGATGACTATATTGAAGACAATCAAAGCGAAAGTTGTTTCTGCTTGAGGCAGCAACAACTTTCAGTCAAATTATTTCCAAAATAATATGCAGGTTTCTTATGACAATGTCTTGAAATATGTTTGTGCGAATTTAGAATGAAAATGGTTATCAGATTATGAACATGTATTTTCAGATGTATGTTATTATATATAAAAGTTCAGTATATACATGTCTTGGAATACTGTGATTTATTATGTCCACACTGCAGGCTGGGTGGCTTTAATTGTCCTGGCTATTAATTGGGCTATTGTCCTCTGTCCACTATACTCCTAGAATTGTCACGCTTGATTTCATATGATTCAGCTGGCCATGATTAGGAACATTCTAATTTATGCTGGATAAAATCAATAATATATAATTTCACACAGAATTTCCTATACCTGGCCTAATAGCATCATGACACATGTTCCAGTCAGACGGATATTTCTTGCAGACCAGTAGTTCAGTCCTAGGAAGTTCTCACTCATCAAGTGGCAGTTTAAGAAGTTGGTTGCCGAACGCGTTTTCAAGCTTCTAGTTCTTCCCCATGTAGATCTTTTTGTGACATGTCTGATTGCCCAGATCTTATCTTTCATGTCTCCCTTTTCGGACAGTCAGGTTTGGGCGATGATCGCACTGTCTCAGTTCTGGACAGGATTGCTTGATTTCACGTTCCTTCAAATATTCCTGATTCAAATATTTCTGAAGATAGTCATGGACCAGTTTAAAGAATTTCTTCTAGTGGCACCCTTTTGGTCAAAGAAGATCTGATTGGTAGCCTTTCTCGATCTTCTGGTAAGATTTTGCTAGCCTTCTCCAAGTATCATCAAATCTCGCTCAAGTAAGGGACTTACAGTACATCTTCATCCAATCAAGAATTCTTCATCCTGTTTGTTTGAAGAATTTTCGAGTGTCTGGTCTCTGTGAGATCAACTTTTCTTCAAGATCTCAGGAAATCATAGTCTCTTCCAGGAGGGAGTCGACCTGTCGAATTTGTACAAAGGTCGACTATTAAGTCTTTGAAGTATGGTTTTTTAAAGCATGGTTTCTTGCCTGATTCCATTTCTATTTCCTAGGTGTTAGATTTTTAATCGTATCAATTCGATTCATTTCATTTATCAGCTATCAGCCTTTGTCTTCCTGAAATTTGGCCTTGATTCTTCAAGTTTTGGCAGGTCACCATTTTGAGCCAATTGGATCTATCAATCTCAAACTATTGACTCTTAAGACTGTTTTTTCCTTTTTGCTGCCTCTTCAGTTAGGAGAAGATCCGAAATTCATTCTCTTTCCACAGAAAAAGACAGATTTATCGATTCTGGGGACGGTCTAATTTTATATCCCAGAAGGGATTTTTTTATCGAAGACCCAGTCTAACCGTTACTCAGCCAAACCTATTATTCTTAAATTTGTATTGTATTTTTCGCCGTTGGACAGATTCTGGTGGCCTGTCAGGGCCTTAAAAGTCTATAAACATCGTACCAATTTTAAAAAGATCTGATTCTTCGCGCTTATGGGTTCCATACGCAGAGAAGGTGACTAGACCAGTTTCTAAGGCCACAATTGACAGATGGTTCTGTGAGACCGTAAAATTATGCTATGAGATTGCCTCCCCAGGTGAGGTCAATTTATCCCATGTCAAGGCTCTCAACCTTCGTGGTATGGCTTCCTCCTTCGCTCTTCACCGGCTCATCATTGGATGACGTCATGAAAGTCTCAGGTTGGAAATCTGAATCGACTTTTACCTCTTTCTATTTAAAGGATCAAAGCCCAGCGGCCTCCTTTTTTAGAAATATAACGTTTTTAGCAAAACAAGACAATGACCATTTACCAAACACATCTCACCAATTTCGTTAATCTGTATGTCTGTCAGATATGGTGAGAATATTCTCTTGTTTTTTTTTATTTCATTGAGTTGACAATTTTACTTGTTTGATAATCACTGTGTGATTTGTTATGGATGCACTATTATGTTATTTTATAAACATTTGGATATGAGTTATTTAATTTTTATCCGTGTTTAATGATTCTCAAATCTCCACCCACCAAGGGTTTTTAAGTGGGGCACTGACCAAATCTACGGGTTTAGCAAGTGGTTATTGAACGGTAATGGATGTTTTTGTGGTGTAATAACAATCCCCAACATACGCCCCCCCCCTTGTGGGTTGGTCTGTAGTTTTATTAACCACTATAAAACATACTTACGTTCAATCACTACGACCCGGCCTCAACCACCCCGCGTGGGAATGATTTGAGAATCTGTTTGTAATATTTGACACTTAAATTTAGGAAAGTGAATGTGTTTCCTAGTTGGGCTCCTATGCGTATGCGCGAGCGTGCTTAGTGACAGGTGTCACCAAGGAGTGAGTACAGACTGGTGCCAGTCTTTATCAGGTCATATGCTGGGGGTGTACCCTACCAGTAGCCTGGTTTAGGGTATACATAGAAATGGAATAGGCATATGGGGGTTTGTAAACAAGCATAAAAATCTTATTCTGGTGGCTAAATGTAGTTGATTTAGCAAGTAGTGATTTAATGGTAAGTATGTTTTATAGTGGTTAATAAAACTACAGACCAACCTACAAGGGGGGTCTGTTGGGGGTTATCTTCCCCCCCCCCCACAAAAAAGGAGGAAATATGAGTAGATAAGATATTTATTGTTTTGTCATGAGATGTTGACATTAGGATGCACAAGAATCCTAGCATGTATTGCGATGTGCATAAATGTCAATTCCCTGATATTCAAATCAGTGTCAGACAGTTTGTGTCACAGGAGATGAATGTGATTTCAACGGAAGGGTAGTGTCATGACACCGTGGAATTAGAAGATAAATGTCAGGGTTCGGATTGAAGAGGAAAAGTCATGATCATTATGTAAATTGATTCTAAATTAAATTTTAGGATGGCTGGAAATTGAATAACTTTTTATTCTTACAATTTTTGCCCATAATTAATGCTTTAACCCTGACAGACCAAAGGCCACAAATTAATTACTATGCAAGGAATATCCGCTTGATAATTTTGGAACTAATTTGACTGGAAGAGAAACAGTTTTAACAGTTTTCCTGTATTGTTGTGTTGAAATTGTTCCACTGAAGATTTGATGGTTAAAGGGTTGGGAGAAATCTGACGCTTATTTCAAAGAGAGTCTTCTCTTTGCCCGCAAATAAACATTTTCTATGAGATAATTAACATTTTCTTGAACAAATCTTGAGGATCAGTGCTTCAGACTGTCAATAGGGGTTATTCCACATTAAAGCTCATAAATAAGTTTAAATATTTACAATACAAAAAACAGAAAAATGTTGGTTAGTAAAATTTTGAACACAATGTAACAAATGTTCTGTTGAATATTTGGGACTTAATTTGATTGGAAGACATTTCTACTTAACCCTTTTAACACTTATATCAGCAAAAAACGGCTTCTGCAGTGGTCTTGAGAAATGTCCATTTGTAGACTCAAGAGAAGACTATTTTTGAAAATTTACCACTGGAATGACTGGCTCGATAACCGAGCCAGTCATTCCAGTGTTAAATTTTCAAAAATAGTCTACTTTATCTCTTAATGGACATTTTCTTTGAGAAAATTTACATTTTTTCAAACAAATTTGAGGATTAAAGGGTTAATAGGCAACAGTGGCTTCCAATCAAATTAGTCCAAAATATACTCAACCGGTTTTATTTTCTTTTGTAAACATATTTATGTTATTTCTGAGCCGTACTGTAAGATGGGTGGATGGTATTTGAATGTAACTAATTTGCTTTGATATTTAATTCGTAGTAGACATTGACAAAACCCTATCATCAATAATATATGTCTGATAATGAATTAGCTTGGCCATTTCTTCAGTCGCTGTTACAGATATTGAATTGCGTCTGTAGGGTAAGATGCGAGTTGTACCTCAGAATGTTATCACAGACTATACGATGCGTGAAATTTATCTGTGTATTTTTTAAATAATTTGACTGAAAGTTGTGTTTGCCTTAGACAAGAACAACTTTCACTGAAATTATTCTTAAAATTTTGTGTCAATTTCTTGAAACAAAACATTTTCACTCACGTATTGTTTTTATGAGGCAGCAGATATGAATCTATTCACCGTTAACTCTTGCCATATTAGGATTAGTGGCCAGATCTTAATCACTGAGTATTATAGACAAGATCCGCAGCAGCAGACATGATCGATGTAAATCTGACCTTTTCATCTCTTCATCATCCTCGCTCCCGTAAAGAAGTACGGTATGCACGGCGGCAATGTTTCACGAAGACAGAGATGCCAATGTCCTTGTCCCAGCCCCTGTTGATGAGCTATCTATTCGTCAGCCATAATTATGGAAACCAGCAACAGATTGAGCTTCCTGTCTGCTGCTGCATTATTATTATTATCGCCTTGAATCTAATCTTCAGCAGAAGATAATATATCGATAAAATATCCGATAGAATTATAATTTTGATGATTATTTTTTTGATAATGATTTGACTGAAAGTTGTTGTTACCATAGGCAGCAACAACTTTCAGGCAATTTGTTTTCAAAATATTCAACAGATTTCTTACACAATTTCAAAGACAATTGTGTTTGTAGGAAGTGGTTAACGTCTCCTGCTGGCTTCCTGAAATTGCATTTAATTCATTGACAAGTGAGGGAACCTTTCGTGGACCAAATTTCTGTGAGCGTATAATTATGACACATTTTTGACAAATTGAAAACAAATTTTGCACTAAAATAGGGAATTGTGGAACATTTCTTTCTGTGCTAAATCAAAACATTACAAGAATTTTTGAGAATTTTCAATGTCGAAATCCTTTGGCATTGAGCTTGACTCTGACCTCGTAACCTGAAAATGACCACTATAGAGGCAGAAATTTAGACTCTTGACCAGTCTTAATTAATCCTTTCACCGATGAATATTGCATTTTCAACCCACACACGCAGGTAAACTGTTGAATATTTTGAAATTAATTTGACTGGAAGCCATTGTGCTGCCCTAGGCTTCCAGTCAAATTAAGTTCAAAATTTTCAACAGAATAAGTTTTATATCGTAAGGAATTTACTTTTTCAGGGATTTGTCATTGAAAGTGTAAATGAATTTACGGTGTGACGACTTACAGTACAGCTCACAAATAACTTGGAATGTTTCAAAAAACAAAATAAAACATACTGTTGAATATTTTGAAGATAATTGGACTGGAAGACATTGCAGCAATGGCTTCCGATCAGATTAAGTCAAAAATATTCAAAAGAGCATTTCTTACATTGTGTTCCAAATTGTACTAACTAACATTTTAACATATTTTTGGGCTGTATTGTGCAATCATAATTTTGACTCATGAGTCCAGATGGCCACAACAATGTTCTAAGGACATCCTGTAAAGATGATTTTAATCAATATATCCTCTCTGAGTTTGTTTTATGCTCTAGCTGCTTGTTTGCGCAGATCCTGTCACCATCCACCTGTGTGCATAGGATTAACTTTGTATAACTCTCATTGATTATACTTGACTTGACTCTCCAAAAGGCAATGGTCAAAATTGGTAGATAAAGTCAAAATATATGCTTGTTGAAGTTGCATGTCCAGGCCAGGAGAATACAATTTTGTTTAATTTACCACTAATGACTCTCTCGATAATGGAGCAGGTTATTCCAGTGGTGATTTTTGAAAAGGGTTTATTGATCGGTAAATGGACATTTCCTCAAGACCAAGACATCATTCTTGACCGGAGTGACCATTAACCCTTTCACAGACAAATCCCTGAAAAAGTATATTCTTTACACTATAAAGTTTGTTCTGTTGGATATTTTGAGTGCAGCAACGGCTTCCAGTAAAATTAATTTCAAAATATTCAACGGTTTTCCTGAACATGTGCCCTGAAAATTAAATATGGAGAATTCATCAGTGAAAGGGTTAAACGGTGAACAGTCTTCATTCTGTTTGTCTGATGGGTGACTTAGATTTCTAAGCCAAGATGACAATAATGGGATTGAATCTGTCACTCAAGTATCTGACGTCATAATACGTCGTATGTTAGCTGACGTCACAATCAAACTGATATAACTCCATCAAGCAAAGTTCATCATTCAATGTGTACGAATTGTGGATCTGTGATGAAATTACAATTAAATAACCATTCTGTTGAATATTTTGAAACTAACCGGTAATTAGACTGGGAGATGTTGGTGTCATAGACTAAGCTGAGCCAATAACTAAATTTATGCTGACAACCCAAGACCGGAAATTAGGTTCAAAACATTTATTTTATTTTCTATATTCCAAACACCCATACTGATCAAATTTTTGGCATCAGGGGAAGACTTAAAGCGTGGCGGACATCTTGCTCCTGGACCAGCCAACTCTGTGTGACCAGTTTGTCGCGCATGGAGACATTAAGCGACCCAAAGAGCGGATGAGGCTAGGAGCAAGATGCCTGCAAGACACTCCTCATCTTAGAACAGGAGAAATGAATAGTCACAGCTAATCTGTAAACTGCGCTAATAACTTCTCTTCTCCAAGTAACAATTATTAAGATGAGTGAATTGGGTAGTTTAAGTCAGCCATAGGTAGCTGAGCCAATAACAAAGCCAGTCATTCCATTGGTAATTTAAAAAAAAAATACTCTTCTTGGTCTGCAAATCGCCGATCAATAAGGAAATATTATTTTGGCCAATTTTCATTGTAGAATGGTTTTAAACATCTAGTGTGTTACTTTAAGATGCAACACCTGCTGGTATTACTCACTCAGTCAACATAATGCGGGATAATCGATCGTAATTCTCGCTATAGTGGATTGACAGTTTGTCTGATAATGGCTGTCTAATTTCCACCTCACTTGTTCAAAGATACGAATTAACATGGTCTATTTGTGAGGAAAATTGTGTGTGAACGATGGTTTCGATTCTGGACAAATTGAGATTAACCCCTTTATGCTAAATTCTGCTGAAATCCATCTTTGGTGTTGTTTTGAGAAATGTCCATTCAGAAGACAAGAGAGGAATATTTTTGAAATTTTACCACTGGAATGACTGGCTCGATTATCGAGCCAGTCATTCCATTGATAAATTTTCAAAAGTAGCCTTCTCTGGGCCTGTAAATGAACATTCATTTTGCAAAAACTTAATTTTTTAAAGCTATTTAAAGCTGTAAATGGTTAATCTATTGTACAAGCATTCCATATATCGATTGCACACACACACACATACACACTCTTTGTGATGCCACTCATCGCTTTAACTATCGTTTGCAAAATATGTTGAATTCTTCAGAATTACGCATGGCTGCTGTGCCGAAAGCTATAAGCCTTTCAAACTTTGCCTTGTAGTGCCGCTAGCTTATTATATTCAGTAAATAGTAATAATGATTTTTGTCACGCTCCCACACGGTGAATACATCAATACATATAGATTCAATCCATATAGAGGATAGTATTATTTGGTTTATAATATATTCAGAAGTTATGTTTTAATGATGACTTTTAACAAATTTGCTTGAAAAGTCACTGATACGTTTATGGCATCAATGATTTTCAGTCAAATTATTTTTACAATGTTTTGCATGTGCGTGTAAGTTTTAAATTTCAATCAATTAAAAGAGGCATAAAATAATTCAGAAAAAAACGTCTTATAATTTTAATTAAAAATACATTGCTCAGTTGATAATGCATCATCGTAAATCCCCACGTTCACCAATTTGCCTTGACCCCACCTCAACCCACCCATGGGGCGGAGCCAGATGAAAATCTCTTGCACTCCAAAATCATATCCATAACTCACCTACCAAATATGGTTGAATTCCGACCACCAATTACAGAAGAGTTGCATGGCAATCTCTTTCTTAACTTTTAGCCCCTTTGCCAGCCCCTGGGAGTGGAGCCTAACATAAATGCTGTCACTCAATAAAAAAAATGGGTAACCCACATGCCAAATTTGTTTGAATTCTACACAATGCTTTCAGAGGAGATTATAGTGTGATAGACAGTTTTTAGGATATTTGAACTTATGACCCCACCCCATGATCTCCAGGGTTGGAGCCAAATATAAATGTCATCTTGCAAAGCGCAATCATATGGGTAAACCACATATTAAATTTGGTTGAATTCCACCCAGCAGTTTGGGAGGAGATAGAGTGATGGACGGATGGACAGACAGATGGACAGAGGTGATTACAATATTCCCGACATTTTTTCAAAATGTGGGAATAACTAGAATGCACAGTCGATGGCACACCATCGCAAATCCCCATGCTTTAACCAAATTTGACGCAATCATATGGGTAACTTAAACATACCAAATTTGTTTGAATTCCACCAACACTGACTTTCTGCCCCACCTCCACCTTATAATGTAGATGTCATCTTGTGGTGTGCAGTCATATGAGTAACAAATTTTATTTAATACCACCAAACAGTTTCAGAGGAGATAGCCAGACAGATGAATGGAGGCGATTGCAATATCTCTTCCGGGGTTTTTTTCAAAACAAATGTTGATAAATATGTTTTCCATGAGAAGTACTTTAACTCTTTAATGGCCAAGATTTGTCCAAAATGTTGCTTAGTAAATATCAATTTGTAGGCCAAGAGAAGACTATTGTTGAAAATTTACCACTGGAATGACTTACTCGGTTATCGACCCAGTCATTCCAGTGGTACAAATGTAACTCTTAAAAAATAGTCTTATCTTGATCTGCAAATGAACCTTACTGAATCAACATTTTCTGAGAAAATTTGAATTTTTTTTAACAAATTCAAGTTTTAAATGGTTAAGCCACTCATTTGTTAAGTAAAATTTAAAATTATACTCTTTAAATTGTCCATAAATGTACATGAACTGAGGAAAAACTGAAATTTTCTTATCAAATCTAAACCATTAAAATGGTTAAGCCGGCTAAAACTGGACTCTACAGTGGTCTCGAGGAATGTTCATTTACAATCCAAGAAAACTGTTTGTTTGAAGATTTACAACTGGGATGACTGGTTCAAAAGGCACCAGTCATTCTAGTGGTAATTTACAAAAGTTGCTTTCTCTTGGCATGTGAATGGACATTCACTAAGCGAAAATCCAAATTTTCTTTACAAATCGTGATCCTTCAAGTGTTAACTTTGGATTGAGCTTGCGTCTATAGATATTGGACAGTATTGGTTTAACCTGAGTTTATGAACGATATTACCTCGCTCAACGAGTGACCCTGTAAGGCCCCCAAAAGTATATCAATATTTTTTTTTCTCGACCGATGCTCTTCTTATCGCGCCATTGATCACGCTATTGATGTTCTACGATTCTTTCAAGACTCGGGTCGACCAATTCGATTACTCCAGTATGGTGAAGTTTACCGTAGTGTGACAGCTCGCATTCTGAGCATGAGAGAACCCCTCTCACCCTATTCCCTCCCCCTGAACATCGCATGTCATTGATTTTGGCAACTTCCTCTGAACAGTACAAACAAATTAAATTGGAATTCGTCACTGTGTCCAGTGATGTTAGAGGGAAAGTCGGGCCATTTAGCATGATGAATTAGTATACTCCATTGAGACTAAGTAACAGATTGGAAGATGTTGAAACATTTAATTTCATCTAGTCGTTAGCGCTAGGGGACAATCCCAGGTGTAACCATTTAAATCTCATCAAGTAGAAGTGACAAATTGCTCATGATGTAACACTTATTCTGTTGGATATTTTGAAACTAATTTGACTGATATTCAGCATCTAATTCTTTGATCTCTCTATCACATTAACCATTTTAAACCCTTAAATTTGTTCAACAAAATTTTAATTTAAAGATTATTTTGAAAATTTATGACTGAATTGACTGGCTCGATTATCGAGGCAGTCAGTCATTCCAGTGGTAAAGTTTTAAAAATAATCTTTTGGTTTGCAAATGGATATTTCTCAAGACCACTGCCGAAGCCATTTTTGGCCGGCTTGAGTAATAAATGGTTGATATGTAGTCGAGTCCATTTTCATTCAATGGAGGAATCCTGTTTCTCAGTCTATCATATGATGTCATAATCAACTGTGTGACATGTAGGCTGTCGCCATAATCAATTATGTCATGAATGACTAATTGATTTAGTTCGTCTTAGCATCTTAATGGTCCGTTAGGTTGTATGTCGAATTGTATGGCTTTAATATTTAATAAACATTCTGTTGAATAATTCGAAACTAATTAGACTGGGAAACAGCACCCAGTCAAATTAGTTTCAAATTATTCAACAACTTACCTGTATTAGTTTTCTGGAAATCGAGAATCAAGGCACGCAGTGATCGATCGATCCCAAGATGGGCAAAGCATGGGTGGAGCTTAGCTGGAGAAGGGCGGGGCATAGCTAATACTGGATTCCTCCATTCTTTAACCCTTTAAGCCTTGAATTTGTTCAAGAAAATTTCAATTTTTCAAAGAAAATGTTAATTTGCAGAGCAAAAGAAGACTATTTTTGAAAGTTTAGCACTGGAATGACTGGCTCGGTTATCGAGCCAGTCATTCCAGTGGTAAATTTTCAAAAAGTCTTCTCTTGCTCTGCAAATTTACATGTCTCAAGATCACTGTAGAAGCCGTTTTATGAGGGCTAAAGAGTTAATACCTCATATTGTCAAAATATATCTAACCTGCCAAAACAGACAATGCAGCAGTCTTGAGGAAATTTACAGACCAAGAGAAGACTATTTAAAAAATTTGTATTCTCTTGATATGCAGATATTTAAAATTTCAAATGAGCAGATAATTTTATAAATAACCAACGAACATTATCATCCGGATAACATTTCCATGTTGGCACTGTTAATTACATTCACGATCATGTCCCAGATTAATGCACTATGCTCTGCTAAGTTT
This sequence comes from Chaetoderma sp. LZ-2023a, assembly GCA_034401795.1. NCBI lineage: Eukaryota > Metazoa > Mollusca > Caudofoveata > Chaetodermatida > Chaetodermatidae > Chaetoderma > Chaetoderma sp. LZ-2023a. Next base: position 36,553,400 of record CM067366.1, read on the forward strand.
CGCTCCACACATAATTTCTCGTGATCTCGTCCTTGCGTCATTGATGAGGAAGTCTTTTGACCGGCTTCCGCATCCTAGAGGAATTCCTTTCTACATGCACCTAACAAGGTTCTGTGAGGGGGGGGGGGGGGGGTTTGGGGGGTCATGTACATGTGGAGGTACAAGGCGTTTTCTATGAGAAAATTTAATTTTTGATGAACAAATTCGAGGGTTAAAGGGTTGAGATCCTGAGCTCTTCCTGGAAGCTTTAGTTACGCTCTGCCACTCTTCACACGTGTTGGAAGTGATTTGAAACCAGAATTCACAGAATCTAAATTTCAAGGTAACTATACAGGTAAGATGTTGAATATTTTGAAACTAATTTAACAGGTAGTTGTTTCTGGCAATGTTGCTGCTAAAATTTTTAAATTGTAAATTAAATATATATATATACACTCGTTCGATTTTAATTGATGATTTTCAATTTTTGATTTTAACGTCAGTGAATGACTGATGTAATGGAGGAATCCAGTTTTAGCTATGTCTCGTCCATCTTTAGCTGAGCTCCACCCACACTTTGCCTGTGTTGAGATCAAATGATCCCTGAGCTCCCTGACATCGATTTCCAGAAAACTATACAGGTAAACTGTTGAATATTTTGAAACTATTTTGACAGGGTGGTGCCAATAAACAGCGCCCTGTCAAATTAGTTTCAAAATATTCAACAGCATGTTTATTAAATAGTAAAGACATACAATTTATACATCAATGCTCAGTCTGTCATCATTTATGTGTTCGTGACGAACTTAGTTATGTCAGTCATGATGTAGCTGATTATGAATTCATTCTACAAATCACATAGTTGATGATGACATCATATGATTGATGGATAAACTGGAATCCTCTCTTGCTTATTACCTCAGATTAACTTGAGTGACAGGTCATATCCCACTATGCTTATTTTGTTAGACTATTCTTCCTAAACCTTAAGCCTTTTAACACTCATATGAACCAAAAACGGCTTCTGCAGTGGTCTTGAGAAATGTTCATTTGCATACCAAAAGAAGACTATTTTTTTGAAAATTTACCAATGGAATGACTGGCTCGATAACCGAGCCAGTCATTCCAGTGTTAAAATGTTAAAAATAGTCTTCTCTTGGTCCGCAAATGGACATTTTCTATGAGAAAATTGAAATTTTCTTGAATAAATTTGACTGTTAAAGGGTTAGAGGTGTTGAGAAGAACATTTCCACAGTACACACTTATCCTGCTGGGTGTTCAGGTGCCTGAAGCAGTCTCACACAAACAGTGGCTCTGTGAGTTAGGTTTTATTAGCTGACATCTTTGTGGACAGGAAACATACTTGCCCCAGTTATGTCAGCTCGCTGTGATGCCAATCGCTACCATTGATGTTCAGTGAAGAAGGATATCATTGCTTTGAGATGCACTTTTCCACTTCTGTTGTACATGACCCCAACTGAATGTAGTTGGCACCAATGTTTGTTTAATTGGTTGTAGGATTCATTAGCTTGTGAACTTGTGCCATGGCGAGAGCGTTTGTCCTTGATCTGTCATCTGTCCATCAACGTTTTCTTTAAATGACTTCTCTCAAGAACGACTGGGCCAATTTAAATTATATTTGGCAGGAAGCATCCTTAGGGCATGGAAATCTAAGTTTGTTCAAAGGAAGCCAATCAGCGAATTTGGCCAGTAGCCATATTGGATTTTCACTGATTTTTAGAAATGTCTTTAAAAATCTTATCCGAAACCACTTGGGATATTGATTCAAAACTCAAGAAATATCACGGGTAAGAGCTGAACCAAGTTTCTTCAAGGGAACTTAATTGGACATATGGTTCGGCAGCTATCTTGGATGACCTAGTTTTCGCGAAAAGCACTTCTCCAGAAACAAATGAACGGATTGGGCAAAAATTTGGGAAATATGATTGGGAATAAGGGCCAATAAAAATGTTCACAGGAAATTGATACATTAAAAAACATGGCTGCTGTTGGCCAATCGAAATATAGCGTGTTTGGTGCCCATTTTGGATTTTTTAATTTGATGAATTTTGAAGCTGAACTTGGGTATTTAAGTGTGCTGATTTAAAATTTCCACTTTCAAAACTGTGTGATACACGGTTTAGCGGCAGGGGTGCTGGAAACAAATTTGAGGGGCTTGGGCGGACTCCACAAAAGGGCATGCTGGATGACATTGTCTGGACGATGAAATGGGTGCCCCCACTCCCACCTCTCATAGACGGGTATTTGGGATACCCACAGGTCTACCTAACCACCACGAGGAAAAACATTGAAAGGTGCAGACTCGATTTCCTGCATTCTGAGTTTCTTAGATTATGCATAACTGTTAGAGCAATGTTAAGTGAAGAACTTATGTATTCTTTGGTCAATTGAACCTACATTCTGAGTTTCTTATGATTACGATAAATGTTAGAGCAATGTTAAGCGAAGCACTTATGTATTCGTCAATTGAACCTATTCACAATGTGAGCGAGCGGGCGGGCAAGTTGTTGTGTCAGATGCACACGTTGCATTCGTGCATCTGGTTGCATGGTCGACCGGCACAATTTGCCTTGAAAATATTTAATTAGACCTTAGTTCCTAATTATATTTGCAATCAGCAGGATTCAGAGGAAAAGTGTTTTTCTAAAAACTAGGTTATCCTGTACAAATCTACCAATCATGTTGAACATGTGAACAAGGTTTGTTCCACTCTTGCCTTAGATGAAGACCATGAAGTTTCTTAAGATTCATGTCAAGCAGTTTCACAGGTCTTTAAATGCAATTTTTGAAACGGTGCAAAATCCAAGATGGCCACCAACAAAATCGATCAAGCAGCTTTTCGGAACCAACCATGGATCTGACCCTATGGATCCTTCCTACCCAGCAGTTTTTAAGGACTCACTTAAAGAATACGATGGACATATGCTGGATGAATAGACAGATGAGGTAGCAACACAATTACATTAAATTAGTAACAAACTATTCAACGGCCAGTGTGTATGGAATAAGTAATTTAAATTATGATTTTGCAGCCTCTTACTTAGCCATATTGGTGTGTGTGTGTGTGTGTGTGTGTCAGAGGTACATTTGGCCCAGGGTATTCAAAGGAGGTTTTCAAATACCTGATTTTGTTTACGTGTGGATGGTGGCATCATCTTTTATGTTTAAAACTCAAAGGGCTAGACATTGCTAGACATGTGTATCATGACCCTACGAGTTGGTAGGGGGGGGGGGGGCCTGCGAGGTGTGTGTATCATCTAATCGTTACATTCTTTCCATGGATGCCCCAGCCACACGCTCCTCCCATTCTAAGTGTGTGCGTGCGTGCATGCATACGTGTGTGGGGGGGGGGGAGGGGTGGTGTGTGGGGGGCACAACAAATCTTAGACACATTCCTCAAATACACCCACCGACATCGCATGTCAGCCACGTGTGCGTGTTCGAATGCTTTCTACCAGATATAATTGAAATCGGACCAGTGGTTCCCGAGAAGAAAATTTCTCATTGCTCTAGTATGTAAGTTTTTAGCGGGAAAAGATCCAAGATGGCTGCCAAACAGGGGTGTTGGTAGCACAGGGCAGCAGCAGTCACTGCCCCATTACCCTTTGGGCAGGGGAGCAGCGGGGGCAGCTGTTCCCTTTACCAATTTCTCTGCGAAAAATGAGTAAACTTTACTTTAGAACTTTAAACAAGATTTTTAGAATATTCAGACTGAGCAGTTGTATTAATGTTTAGTTGTTTTGACATTAGCACAAGTCCATAAAGTAATATGGGAGTGCTTCTAAGCTGAATCAAATTATCAATGCAAATGCTATTTATGTAGTGGCAGTTACATGTGACATATTGCCTTTTTTATCTGTAAAAGTTTCATGTATCTTTGCAAGCAAAGGTAAGATACATAGTCATAGGCTATTTTAATTTTAAAGTGATACTGATCAATGCTCCGTTAATGCCTTGCTTAGTGCATAGAATAGAATATATGCGCAATGATGTGTGGCTGGGTGCAGCAATGTGGGAACACTAAAGGATATTAGAATAAACAGCAACTCTCAAACTCAAATTTTTAATTGACATATGAAGCAGATGCAAAGGTAGAAATAATTTGTATGCACATGGCTGAAGTGCGATGTCGGTGGGTGTATTTGAGGAATGTGTCTAAGATTTGTTGTGCCCCCCACACACACACCCCCCCACACACGCATGCACGCATGCATGCACGCACGCACACACGCACGCACACACACTATTCTTTAAGCGAGTCCTTAAGAACTGCTGGGCAGGAAGGATCCATAGGGTCAGATCCATGTTGGTCCTGGAAAGCTGCTTGATCAATTTTGTTGGTGGCCAAATTGGATTTTGCACTGTTTCAAAAATTACATTTAAAGACCTGTGAAACTGCTTGCCATGAATCTCAAGAAACTTCATGGTCTTCATCTAAGGCAAGAGCTGAACAAACCTTGTTCACATGTTCAACATGATTGATAGATTTGTCTTGGATAACTTAGTTTTAAGAAAAAAAGACCTTTCCTCTGAATCCCGCTGATTGCAAAAATAATTAGGAACTATGGTCTAATTAAATGTTTTCAAGGCAAATTGTGCCGGTCCACATTCGACGTGTGCATCTGACACAACAATATATATAACACAAACCTTGTTCACGCCTTTACTCTCTGAAATCGCAATATTTTCATTTTATGGTTGTTTATAATGCACAATTCCTTTGACAATATTTTGAAATATTGCGCCTGGAATGTGCCACTGCTAACGGCTGCAGCAACCTGACAGACATGAATATCCAGGAATTCTAATGAATAAAGTTGTATCCTTCTTTTAGAGAATGGTCTGGAAGGAGATGTTCCCCTCATATCTGAAATGTGATTAGGTTTTGAAATTGGGTTGCTTCGAGAAAAGATTTACACCATTCTCAGATCATTATTTTGTGCTAAAAATTAGATACTCTCATAAAGTGTACATATTCTAAGATGTCATAGTGCCACGTATGGAAACAGGAGACCCCCCCCCCCCCGACCCCCCCCCCCCCCCCCCCGTGATCCTGGTTTGGTGTGGGTGATTGTGGTGGTGGGGTGTCAGTTATATCAGTGTTAAGTTTTTTAAAAAGTTCTAAAAGTATATTTTGTAATGTATATGGCATAGGAATTATCTACGTTGATCTATTGCGTCCAGTAAACAGATATTATTTTAATGGTCAAGCTGACCAAAACCGGCCTCTGCAGTGGTGTGAGGAAATATTCATTTTCCAGGCCAAGAGAAGACAGTATTTGAAAATGTACCACTGGAATGACTGGCTCGATAATCTAGCCAGTTATTCCTGTTGTAAATTTTCAAAAATGTTCTCTTGACCTGCAAATGGACATTCCTCAAGATCACCATAGGATTTGACTTTGACCGGCTTGATCAGTCAAGAATTAATGGCCAAGCCAGCAAAAAAGGGCCTCTGCAGTCATCTAAAAAAATGTGTGTTTGCAGGGCAAGAGAAGACCATTTTTGATAATTTAACAATGGAATGAGTGACTTGATTAAAATTCTCACTATTGACCATTTACTGATAAAATTTTTTTTTGTAATTTGCCATAGGAATGAGCTGTGGTATCCCGTTAGTCATTCCAGTGGTAACATTTCAAAACGGCTTCTCTTGGTTAGTAAATGTACATTCCCCAAGCCAACTGCCGAAGCCATTTTTGTTCCGTTTGATCATTAACCCTTTCACCGATAAATTGCCTGTGTCTTAAACAAACAGGAAAGTTAATATGACCTGTAGTTAGGCATTGATGCCATCCAGTCATATTAATTTCAAAATGTTCAACAGAGTATATGTTATACATCGTAAAAAATTTCTTACATTATGCAAATATAAACAACCATTGACGTATTAACCCTCTTATGCTCAAATCAGCCAAATAAGCCATCTGTCGTGGTCTTGAGAAATGTCCATTTTCAGACCAAGAAAATACTATTTTTGAAAATTTACACCAGTTATGACTGGCTTAAATTTTCTTGAACAAATTTAAGGCTTAAAGTGTTGAAGTTATATGAATGTCATATGTTATTATTACAAAGGTGTCAGTATTATATGACAGGCATAAGCCAAATGATATAATACAGCGTCATGGGAAGACATCAATGCGTCACACGAAAGTTCTTCGCAGATTTATGATATCTGAATAAAATTCCTATTGCACTCATGTATAGCTCATGTGTGAACGAATTAATTTGTGCGGGTGTGTATCTGTGTGCGTGCGTGTGTGTATCTGTGTGCGTGCGTGCGTGCGTGCATGCGTGTGTGTGTGCGCGCGTGCGTGTTGTGTATGCGTGCAATTACTGATGCGATTTCGCTCCAATCTTAGCCCAAGAAATATTGTTGTCATACTCAATGATATGATCATGTCGATAGTCACTTACAGGACTGGCGGTATGATCAGCGAACGAAAAGAAGAAGATACTCAATGATTTCGGGTCTTTGGTTTCAATACAGATTTAAAATCCTGGAGTGCGGATTGGATCAAATTCTGGCTTTAGTAATATCTCGGAAACTACCAATGCGATCTGGCTCAAATTTTAACAGAAGAAAAATGGTACATAGGATCTCCAGACATTTGTCACGATCCAGGTTTAAAACACAGATCTGGATTCAAATACAATGAATCTCACGAAACGTGCCAAAACAATTGCGTACATCGGAAACATCGAGGCTCTCCGATATCTAATTGCTCATATTTATAAAGCAGAAATTTTGTTGGATCAGATCTGTGAGTCTAATGTTTGATGTCATAATCAATGAAGGAATCCAGTTTTAACTATGCCCCGCCCATCTTTAGCTAAGCTCCACCCACACTTTGCCCGCGTTTTGGATCTATCGATCTCTGCTAAATTGTCATATTTATATAGGCCTATGTTTATTAACAGTGCACAAATTTACGTTGGATAGCTTACGCATCGAAGACTGTCAAAACTGTTTGTTTACTATAAGCTTTCATTGACGTCCACATGAACTGAAAGCGAGACGATCGATAACCGATATGTCAGTCTTCCTATTAATTCATTCATCTGCTACTATTTATGTGCTTCCATCACACGGAAAGCTTGTTTTATCGGCCAGTGGTAATTTTCAATAAGCCCGGTGGTAATTTCTCAAAATAATATGCTTTGCATCAATGTGAAAATATGCAGGCCTGTCGATTCCCAACTGGCACTACACCCCCCCCCCCCCCCACCACCACCACCACCACCCTGCCCCCACCCCACCATCCAACCATTGCTAAGGTCATGTAATATTGATTATTTTTCTTCACATATTCAGCCGTAATCAACTGTGACACAGGCCTATGCATGTTAGGTAAAACCTACAAACAGTTGGTCTCGAAAATGATGAGTATATGCTAAGCTTTAAAAACTCACACACTTGTACATTAAATTATCTTGCCATTTACAGACTACTTTTTTGTTCATGCACATTTCTATCGAGCCAAAATCGCCATTGAAGCAACCGTGTTCTCAAACATGTCTGGAAACATAAAACGAGAAAAATCTGCCATATTTGTTTTTCGTAGCTGTTGACGTTTTTGTTTGATTCTAACTACACACCCACCTGCTAGGCCTAAACCATGTATCCTACATAGCCACAGCAGAAATATCAGAATTAAAGAAAATGCCTTAAGTTCTCATACAACTTTTATTTTAGACAGAGAAGAAAGATTTAGCTGAATTACGTGTGTCTGTTTTATGTATGCACATGTATTTAATTCGGCAACAAAATACTGTCATTCCACTATGTAGGCTATATTATGTATGTTAAGTAAGAGCGCGCATTAGACTCTATGGTCAGTTGTTTATTTATGGTTAAAATCAATCAGCATATAACTTTCTATTATTTTTATTGGCATAAGACCTGAATAAGCTATTTTTATTTGCCTAATCGGGAAAATGCAACCAAACTGTACTTATTTCCTGCTGAAGTTGAACGAAGCTGCATGTATTCAACGTTACGGTATAATACCTTGTTCCACTATTACGTCATTATTGACGAATCAAGGGAGGTAAGTCATCACGTAATTTTGTGTATTCGATCATACGTCGACTTCGCGGCGTAATATTGGCTATTTGGTGAATGTTAGACACATACAGCTGGTTTGTTATCTTCTTCTTCTTCTTTTCGTTCGCTGATCATACCGCCAGTCCTGTAAGTGACTATCGACATGATCATAAGCGTTAAGTGCGTGGATCCATGGTTTATTAGAGTGCGCCGTGCGGCCTGGAACCTCCGTCTTCAGCACTCGAGGTTTCTGTCAGGGTTACCTCACCCTTACCTGCTTTAGTCGCCTCTTACGACACGCAGAGGATACGGAAGGTGTATTCTAAGCCCCACCTACAGGGCAAGCTGGTTTGTTATTAATTACTATACAATAATGCCTTAAATACTTGCAAAATTGTACATAAAAGGGATTTCTCCAAATATGACCGTTAACACTTTCAAGGTTAATGGCAAGAGTAATCCTTATTTTATCCATGCATGAAGATCAAGAGAGACCATGTGATTTTAGCCGTAGTAGTATAAGGGTTAATATTCTTTATAACTGTAATTTGTAGTTTGTGTGATATGATAAATTTTAAACTTTAAAATTTTATTATGTTTGTGTTAACCCTTTTAGCCCTGAAATCCTGGTGATTTAATTTTAAAATATGAATACAGGAAAGCAGAGTTGAATATTCCGAGACTAACATGATTAACACTTTGAATTCTACCGACTAATACGGCGGATTGTGTATAATGTCAAAGTTTTATTGAATATTTTGAAACTAATGTGACAGGAAGCTGTTGCTGCCATAGCAGCAACAGCTTCCAGTCAAATTAGTTTCAAAATATGCAACATAATATATCTTACATTGCAATAATGAGAGAATCTATTGTAGAAGATATTTCGCAATGAAAGGGTTAAATGTGAGCGTTTATAATACATGCTGATCTAGATATGACGTTTTTAATGATTAAGATTTGTCGAGAAAATTAAAATGTTTGTTTCATGAATGTACATTTGCAGGCCAAGAGAAAAATATTTTTGAGAATTTAGCGCTGGAATGACCGGCTCATTTATCGAGCCAGTCATTCCAGTTATAAATTTTAAACAATTGTCGTATCTTGCTCTGCTAGGGGACATTTTTGGTTGACATGGCCTTTCATCGATGAATTCCTCATATCTCATTTTCAAGCCAACAACATAAAAACTGTTGAATATTGTGAAACTAATTTGACTGGAAGCCGTTGCTGCCTAAGGAAGCCATTGCTGCCGAAGGCAGTCATTGCAGCAAAGTCTTCCAGTCAAATGAATTTCAAAATATTCAACAGAATAAGTTTCATTTCGTAATGAATTTACTCTTTCAGGGATTTGTCAGTGACTGGGTTAAAGGCGGGGCCCAATCACACATATTTATTATATGTATTAAGTTTATCCTTCAACTTTAGATAACAAAGTAGATATAACATTTATATCTTTATTGGCTGCCAATCAAAAAAATGTAAAAATCTTTATTGCCCTATTTTCAAAGGCTTGTATATATCACTTTGTCAATACCACATGCTAAAAGTTACTCGAGAAATACATAACCTCCCTATCACGCCTGGTGGAGTTACTTGCCTTAGATAGAGCATACAGAGTTGTCTCCCTCGAAGTGTGTATCTGAATGAGAAATTATTTTATCAAACTTATAGACAATAGTAATGATCGCTTGTCTGCAGTAAAATCATAACCATTTATTTCCTGAAATTTGTTTGATTATGTTGGTCTACCCAGCCTCTCCTCGCATATCTCCCTGGTGCGTATATCTGAAAGAGAAATTATTTTACCAAACTTGTAGACAATAATAATGATTGCTTGTCTGCAGTAAGATCATAACCGTTTATTTCCTGAAATTTGTTTTGATTATTTTGGTCTGCCCAGCCTCTCCTCACATGTCTCCCTCGGTGTGTATATCTAAGAGAGATTATTTTATCAAACTTATAGACAATAATAATGATTGCTTGTCTGCAGTAAAATCATAACCGTTTATTTCCTGAAATTTGTTTGATTGTGTTGGTTTGCCCAGCCTCTCCTCGCATCACTTCCATCTCCTTAATGAAATAATAAGTTAGCAAACGGGAGAGAGAGCGAGAGAGAGAGAGAGAGAGAGAGAGAGAGAGAGAGAGGAGAGGAGAGAGAGAGAGAGTTTGTTGAATGAATTAGATAATTAACTCTTAATCCCTCACAGAACAGATACAAGAAATACTTTATAATGTAAGGACGATATTCTGTTGAAGATTTTGAAACTAATTTGACTGGCAGCTGTTGCTACCAATAGGCAGCAACAGCTTCCAGTCAAATTAGTTTCAAAATATTCAACAAATTTCTTGTTTATTTGTCACAAAATTGAGACACTGGAATTTCAATGGTTAAATTCTACTTGAATAATTAATTGGAAAATCGGGTGACTGACTGTCTGTCTGGCTAGGCACCCAGTCGTGACCGAGCTGGCATAAGTCCTGTCTAATCATTAACCTTTTTCTTTCAACAAAAGTGCAATAGGCAAAATAAATGTAGAATAAACAAAAGGATTTAGATATTGCAGATATTTCCACTACCCGCATAACATTATGGGCTCCTCCCCACAGGCACCCTCCCATTTTGCACTGCACTCCTAGCATTTGAACAGTTCATGCTGTGAGTAATACAAAAGTCGGGAATAAAACTTAGTGGCACATTTTCCAGATTGTTTTTTTATTTTCAAAATGCCGCTTATAGTAAAAACAAGGACATATGGACAAGTTTAATTATACCCCACTTTGCGAAGGGTGGGTAAAATTCACTTTTCCAGAGTACCCACCCATCATATGACATCATAATGAACTGCGCTATGTGTAGAATGACATCACAATGAATGACGTCATGAATGATGTCGATAAGTACGTCACGAACGCATATTTGAAGACGGTCTATGCATTGTTGTACAAATTGATTGCTTTTACTATTTAATAATTATTCTGTTGAATATTTTGTAACTAATTTGACTGGGCGCTGTTGCCGCCATAGGCAGCAACAGCACCCAGTCAAATTAGTTACAAAATATTCAACAGCTTCCCTGTATAGTTTTCAAGATATTGATAGCTAAGGCATTTGGGGATCGATCAATCCCAACACGGCGAGGTGTGGGTGGAGCTTAGTTAGTGATGGGCGGGCCATAGCTGAAAATGGAAAGGTCCATTATGATTACACCCTGTATGCCTCCTTCCGTACATTCATGCGTGTGTCAATCCATCCATTCATTATGCCACTCATCAATTGATATGGCTGTCATCTGGGCATGATATGTTGGTCTGGGTAGACATCCTATGTAAAAATGTTCTGGTGAATAATTTGAAACTAGTTTGACTGGAAGATGTTGCTGTAAGATTTATCAAATTGTTCTGAGAAAGTCTATATATGATATTGATGTCGACAACGTCAACATCTTAAAATACGTCTTTCTAATGATGATTAAAAAGATTGGTTTATTAAAATACAATTATTTGTCTCCACCAAACAATTTTCAGTCACATTGATTTCAAAACAAGAATTTCAGAGAGGTCTGAGTTTTGCCCTCAAGTCATTTTATGTATCCATGACCTGTGACCTTTTAGACACCCAAATCAATACAGTTCTTCAGGACCCCAAAGGCAACCATTCACCAAAGTTTGGCCAATACAGGGGAATTTAATTCCAAAATATTCAATAGCTTCCCGTTTGTTTGAGATTTAGATACTAGGAATTTATCAATGAAAAGGTTATGTGAAAGATGGTATTGCATTCGTGTCTGCGTGTGAGTGCATGCTGTTGATGTGTGCATGTGCCTGTGTGTGGTGCGTGTCTCTGAAGCTGTGTCTCAAAAACTACTGATATCAAACTTTAACCCTTTAACCCTCGAATTTGTTTTTAAAAATTTCAATTTTTCTCATAGAAAATATCCATTTTCCATTGTTATCTAGCCAGTCATATCAGTGGTAAAGTTTCAAAAAATAGTCTTCTTGTTCTGCAAATGGATATTTCTCAAGACCACTGCAGAAGCATGTTTTGGTTTGAATGCTAAAAGGTTAACACAATAAGGACTGTTAGAGGATTTCCAGATTTTGGCCATAATCAGGATTTTAAAATCCTTGAACCTCTTATCAAATTCTGGATTTATGAATATCTCTGAAATGACTACTGGATCAATTTGGCTCATGTTTTAGCACAAGAAGATTGCAATCGTACACACACCGCTATTACAGTATAGCTCGTAACTCTTCATAGCAAGACTAATAATTGGCTAGATTTCAGTACTTCATGTTGTAAATATCATGAGGAACATTGAACAGATAGACAGACTCATTCATATATGGGGCATAACTCTCTATAGTTTAATACATTCAGGAAGAGTACTGTTTCTTGAATTAGTAACTAACTATATGGACAGATAACTTTGTGCTCATCTAATAAATGGAAGAGTTAGGGTTCATGAGTGATCTACCAGAGATTAACCATTTTAACCCTGGAATGCAGGAAACTGGCAGCAACAGCTTCCGGCGTAATCTCAAAATATTTAACAGATTATTTCTTAGATCATAAGGAATTTGTAGTATCTTGTCTGTAGGGTTTAGAGGGTGAACCTACATGTATTTTTTCATTTCGAAAAAAGACTGATTTCAAAGTGCTTGAAAAATTAAACTGGCTGCATGTTTGTCCAGCACCCCCACCACAAATATTCCTGCACACCCACTTACCCACGCATGTACATACGTACGCATGCACGCACACACGCACGCACGCACGCACGCACACACGCACGCATGTACCATCAAAACTGTGCAACTTTGTTGCAATTTCATGGTAACTATACAGGTAAGCTGTTGAATATTTTGAAACAAATTTCACTGAGGTGATGTTACTGCCAATAGGAGCAACAGTTCCCAGTCAAATTATTTCAAAATATTGATGTCAGCTAACAAGTGGCATATTTGATTATGGCATCAGATACTTGAGTGACAGATCAAATCCCTTGTGGCATAGACAAACAGCCAACTAAAATATCTCGTTTCTTAATCCTTTCAAGACGAAGCCAGCCAAAACCGGCCTCTGTACTGGTCTTGGGGAATGTCCATTTTCAGGCCAAGGAAGGACTATTTTTTTTTAATTTATCACTGGAATGGCTCTCGATATTCGAGCCAGTCATTCTAGTGGTAAATTTTCAAAAATAGTCTTCTCTTGGCTTGCAAATGGGGATTTTCTAGGAGTAAATTTAAATTTTCTTGAACAAATTTGAGGGTCAAAGGGTTAAAGTTATCCTTAAGTAATAAGATTAGGAAAATATTTGAAAATTTCAGTAACGATTGTCTTTTTCTGAGCCGTCATTTTACATTGCTATTTGTAGCCGACATTGTTCGGGATTCTATTGTTCTCGCTGGCGCACAAAGCTCAGTATAAAAACATCCTCGTAACACTAATGAAAATCATTCTACTGTTGGCCCCCAGTGTGAGCGGATCCACCTGTATAGTGTATAGTAAGCGCATGCAACTATAATTGGCTAGTTTGATTCTAATTTCGTATGATAGAAGTGAATCATGCTTGGCTAGATATTTTTATAATAAATTTACTGATAACTGTTGCTGGCGATAACTTTTCTTCAAATTATTTGCGAAATAATTAGCAGAAAATCCAGTGAAACATCAATTTCTTCTCAGAATAATGAGTGCCGGGCTGTCAATATGGTTAGCTAACCGCTGTATGTCCAATTAGTTAGGACTGTGTCACATATGTAATCGAGATTCGGCGTGAAATATAATTCCATAGACGAGTAGGTCTGCAAAGCACATGCACTAGCTCCTATGCAGTGAGTACGGTAAAATTTGACCAAAGTACGCAGTTTTTTTGTCAAATTACATGTTCTTGGAAGGGGGTTCCTATAATCGAGAACATTCCTTGAGCACATTTTTGGGTGGAAATTTTTCTTAAAAAGTCAAAGATTATACCACGGAAATTGAACTAAATGTTACGGTAGACAATTCGCACCGCCTGATGACTATGTTTAATGTATACTCAGCGGAAGTGAAATTATTAAATTGGGGTGCCTAAATATTTCTTATTCTTTAATAAATATCACTAATTACATCAAAATTAATCCAGAATTTGACATAAAATGGCGTCGAGAAAAGATACATGTATAAATCACATGATTCGCCTCCAATCGCAAAAATCTTTTTTCTAATTAGAGCGAGTACTCGGATCTAAATAATCTGGACTCGGGAAATTGCTATGTATCATCATTGCGTGGTAGGAACTGAATGTTCCCGTACCCGTTTGATAACCAACTCCCGTTAGCGCATAAGATTACACAGCGCCTCCAATCACAAAAGAGCCAGATAACCAACTCCTGTTAGTGCATAAAATCACACAGCGCCTCCAAACGCAAAAGAGACATTACATTCTGATTCTGTCACGTGTATTTTCAAGGCGACATTTTATGTCAAAATTAGATTGATTTTGATGTAAAAAACGATCTTTATTGAAGATACATGATATTTAGGCAGTCCTATTTAATAATTTCTCTTCCACCATGATATTTTTTAGGCATACATTAAACATAGCGCTGAGTGATGATAATTTTTGATACCAAATTCTTTGATTTTTTAAAGGTACGTTTTTCTAAATTTAACAGCATCTTATACTTGAATACAAGATTTTTTTGGGTGGATTTTGCTAAAATTTGGCACAGCATCCTATATTCGAGGGCGGCCTTTAGTCGAGAAATGGCGGTAACATGCTTAGCTATTGAGTGAGCATTTACGAACATAATTCATGATGATCTTGATAATGTATTGTAATCAAACAGCAGCCGGATCAAATTTTGAGATTGTATCAACTTACATTTCATTTGAACTGTGAGTTTGAACCAATTTTCATTATTCGATTGCAGTCCTCCTTACATAGGAGGGATATTCCTCTTCAGTTTGTTTACCGGTCATTTTTGTGAAATGACATTATTTGCTGTTCGACGGACTTAATATAGATGGAGTTTATTTGAATGCTTATCAGATACATGCAATTACTTCGATAGATTTATATTGGAATGTGTTCACTTGAGGAATAGTTATCAAAGACTATTCATAGGAGACGAACGTGAATTTTAGAGGGCATGGCTTTTGTTAGGTTCCAGATTTGCATATCAAGTAATAGCTAGCCTGACATGTTAACCACTCAATTCTAATAGCCTGTTTTTGAGATTCTAATCATACGGTTGGTGTCTTGGAATTTGTTTGATTTTCTTTGCATAATGGTGCTAGAAGTTGTTGCAGATGCGCAGTGCAACAGTTTCCGGTAGTTATTCAGTGAATTTCTCGCAGATTCGCATCCCGATGCTTTTTGATATGTGTGTCGAAACGGAATTCAGAGTGGAATGGTTACATGTCAATTTTGGAGTAATGCTCTGACTAGATCGTGAGCTTTACGTTAGCATGATTTCAAATCTGAATATAAACTGCTACTTTGGCAATTGCAGTTTATCTGACATTGAAGTTTCCAAAATATTAGTGTTCTCTTTCGCCGGCTGTTGTGCAGTATGGCAGTGTGTTGCTTTCTAAGTTTTATTTACGTAAATGTTAGTGGGCTCGGATTCTGTATGGCCAGCTGATTAATTGGTAAACGTGGCTGTATTTTGTATGGAAGTAAGTTGCTGTATTGCCACTTAATTTGAAAGCGCTTTTGCTGGCTAGAACCAAGTGCCAAATGTGCACCCAAGACCTATTTTCCGGTCACAGATTTGATTTTGAACTTATTTGTGATAGTGTATAGTTTGAGTACTGCACGGTCGGAGAAAGGGAACACTCAACGCCATGGCCCAAGGAGGCCGGTTTCATTGCTGTAATAGCAGGTAACATTAGTTTTGACATTTCTGCCTTCTTGTACTAAATTGTTATCAGGTCATAAACCTGTATTTTTAAGCAGCTTTCGTACATGCTCACATAATTAGTCCTTGTGGCTATGGGCTATGTTCATGGAACCAGATATGTCTTATTTTCTGCTGTCAGCCACATTTTCACGTGATTCACTCAATTTCAAAGGTAACTAAGCTTTTACGGCCGGCCGCCATCTTGGTTATTTAATCATTATTGTATAAACTCCAATAAGAGTATAACTTTCAGACTGTATTTGATAGTCATGTATTTCGCCAGTAACATCTGATTAAGAGATGCATTATGTTAAAATTGTCCAGTATTAATTGAATTGAAATGTGTTGTGTTAAAATCAGCATTTGGAGCTAAAAATACAAGTCACGCTTCCAGATTTAGAAATTACAGAGAAACCAAAACTTCTTGTTGCGGATATTCCACCTCTTCGAGGCGCAACCAATTATGGTCCAGTTTATGAAGATTACATTCATGTAGGCACACTTCAACAGTACAGAACCGGTAATTGTTATTACCTAATACACGACACTAGAAGTTTATCTGATTGTCAATTAAAAGATGCCATTTATTGAATATTTCAAATCTGTTTGTTAAAGGGCTAGGTCATTGTCAAAGGGACATTCCTCCCTCTTGACGACGGTTTCGGTACTAGAATGTCATAGTCTAGAGATTTCTATTAAAGTAAGTTGGCCGCACACTTTTTAGGATAAAGCTAGGATAGGTGAACTGGATTTATTAGATAGCAGCCTAAGGTGCTTATCAGTTCTGTCTTGGCTGTTTCTGATTAATTTAGTAACACTTTGACTGGGTACTTTAAAATTACTTCCAAATTGTCACAAATTTGGCTCTCGGTATCAACACCCATTGGATGCTCAAAACTTAGTCCGCTATCATATTAACCCAGACCCCAAGGGGAAGCTTGTCCAATTTAGCAGGGAGTGCGAAAGTAAAGCAGCAGGGTATAAATGCTTTCTTGTGATGAATGTTGGTTAAATGTATTTTCAAAAACACATTTGAACAATATTCCTCACCATAAAGGGTTTACAATTAAGTTATAAGTCTGCTTTATTTGCCCAGTCTTACTAAATCAATTCAGTAAACGGCTTCTCTAGAATTTGTCTCTTTGGCGTCCTTATCCTCATTCTTATTGCATTTGAATAGCTTTGCAGGCAAAGTAATCGTCTTCTGCTGATTCGCTTCATGGTTTATCAGCGGCTCATGATTGCTTTCTGTGTCAGGTTGTTCTTTTCAATTTATAGAGTTAGTTTTCATTTTCACGTGTTAGATTTCAGGACAGTAGTTTGTTGTCAGTGCTTTCCAATTGGTACTTGTTACCGGATTGCATCATGCTTGGTACTTGTATACCAGACAACATCGCTGAGCCCAGTCCTTTCATTTTCAGTGCTTGAACATTGTCAGTGTACTTTCTATTTAGTAATCGTTGCCGGATTGTACTCGCAGTATTCTGTTGCCAGATAGTGTCAACACTGTTACCCCATTACTATTTGTAGTTATATCAAAGCCGGATAGAATTTAAATTGGAGTGTTGTTGCCAGATAGTGTGCTCAATCGCTATCATTTATGATACAGAATCGGAGCATTGTTAACTGTTGCCAGATTGTTATCAGCACAATGTTTCCAAAGTAACCGTAGGCATTATTGCCAGATAGTGCGCTCAATCACTATCACTACAGTATTTAATGTGTGCACCATTTACCTACCAGATTGTTATTATTTGTTTCTATCTTAGCTATTGTTTATAATAAGTGACATTTATTTATAACGTTCAACTTTTATCCCAATCACTTAGTCAGTTTCAATTGACCTTTTTAAAAGTGATTTTTGAGATAACCCTTGCACTTTTCTCGGACACAGTAGGTTAATTTGACCTTTGAGCTGTTAGCTAGCTATTAGTTCATTAGGTTTTTCCGTTTGTTGGTATTTGAACTGTTGTTCTGTCCGATTGCAAATTAAGTTGCAAAGCTGGCCAACAACTTTTCAACTAACAACATTTTGGGTTAAGATTTATTTTTCTTAGCAAGCTCGGTCTTTTCTTGTAGAACCTTTATATTGCATTACACTTCCAGTAAGATTCTTCTGTAGAACTTAGCAGATCAGGCACAGCCTTAGATAACCCATCAGGATTTTAGTGCCAACCCTTCCTATTGCATTTATAACACCCTCTACATCGCACTGTCTTTGCACTAACATCACATTTGCACACTACTCCTCAAGATGTCCAACAGAGTCATCTGACCCTATTTAAATTATGAACTTTTCATCTTAATGCACTCAGTGGATCTTTCAACTGAGTGAATTGTTTGAGAGGTTCATGGACTGCAGGGAGATGGAATCTTCTGTGTATAAAGAAGGGTTTAAACTATGTCAACGATGCAGAGATGAAGCAGCTATCCGGTGGCACCAGAGAACTTCAGATGCAGATCATTAGCAGGGTGGTGGGCGGAAAGGCATGTTCCTGGTTTTGGTAGCATTCGTTTTGGCCTGTTAAATCCCTATTTTATTACAGTATATAACAGGCCTAACTAATTGTACGTACAGTTGTTAGTAAACCAACTGTCAATCAAATTACTCTAAATATTATCAGAATATATTACTACATTGAAAGTCATGCTGATTATTTTGAGAATGGTTTGGTTGACAGTTGTTTTAGAAACAATTTTCAGTCAAATCATTTTCAAATCCTTTAGATAATGGCATACTATTTTCTGTTGATTATAAATATATATAGCCTAGCTGCACATTTAATGACTATCATAGGAAATACAAAATTGAAATCGAACTAGCCTACTACAGTTCTATACGCTTGCTACACGGTATAGTATACAGGTAAATCTATTTGCCTCGGAGGCTAGCAGCAGACTGACCTTCATTAGCGTTACGAGAATGTTTTTATGCTGGAATTTGCTCGACAGCGAGAATAATAGAATCCCAAGTAATGGTGAAAAAACCCAAGTAAAATGGAGGATCGGAAGACGATTGTCACTGAACATTTAAAAATATTTTCCAAATTTTATTGCTTCAGGCTAACTTTAATTAATATGCATCTTTCAGAGTTATTCAAGGGAAGCGACTCATGTTAGTTTATTACATTCAGGAGGAGTGCTCTTTCCTCAATAATATATATATATGGGCAGATAACTCTATTCACATCTAACATATCAAGCGAAAGAGTTACTTGTTAAATCCTAAAATTACAGTGTCCAATTTCCACAGCAACCATACAAGATATATTTATGAATATTTTGAAACTAAAATCAGTAAAATTGGTTTCAAAATAGTAAAGTGAATAGTTTTTATCATTTTAAAGAGTATGTTGTTTCGTGTTGATAGAGTTCAAAGGTCAAGTTCAAGGGTCCGTCCTTGTACTGGTTTAAAAAAACCACTGGCTGGAACTGAGATGCTACTGTACATTCACCCTGTATGAGGTTAAATTTAACCCATAACCCTTTAAAGGGATGCTAATCTCATCTCAAATGTTGTGTTGCACGGATAGATTATGTATGTTTTATATATTCCATTTCATTCATATCCCGTTTCTCTATCATAATTATCTGCTTTGTAATATCGAGTAAATGTTGAACAGTGATCTCCACCATTTTGTCTACTCAAGCGATAGTGTGAGATGTCATGTATGTGCTAATGCATTACATTTTTTATTATGTAATACCCATCCCGTTGAATATTTTGAAACTAATTTGATGGGAGTTGTTGCTGCCTATATGGCAGCAACAACTTCCACTTAAATTAGTTTTAAAATATTCAAGAGCTTACCTGTACGATTGCTTTTATACCACATTGCCAAACTATAGCTGGCACCTCTATGACTGAGAATATATCCTGAGGCAGACACGCTAGGCTGTTTCTGATTGGTTAAAAAGTAAATCATGACAGTCATAATAGGCTTTAGAAATGTATCAACATTTCGCTACTAAAGCTTGGATATCTTTTATTGCCGGCATGATACAAAGCTAAAATGTCAGGGATGGATTATGGATGGCAAATTCTATCACCTGAATGGTTAGCATAAGATAAGGTGAGATTTCCTTCAATTCTCAAATTAAAAAAAACAAACTTTTAATACAAAATCTCCGGTCCAAGAGAAGACTAATCTTGAAAATTTACAACTGGAATGACTGGCTCTGTTATCGTCCAATAATCGAGCCTGACCCTTTCCAGTGGTAAACTTTTAAATCTTCTTGATCTGCAAATGGACCACTGCACAAGCAGGTCTTGGCCAGCCTGAGTGTTAACCCTTACCACTCTGTTATCCAAAATCTATCTTCAACAAGGTTTTTTTTTTACCTGCAGCCAGTATCTTTATATTGTTTTACTTCGTTTGCCTAATTATGTTGCGATTATGAAATATTGATCAATTCTAGTGATAGAATTCAGAAACAGATCAGGGGAGAGAATTCTTCCGTATAATTTGTGTAACATCAACTGTCCAGTGAGTTAAGTCCCTTGAATTATCATATTTGTTCAGCTGTATGGTTCCTAAGTTTATTAAAATGACGTAAAAAATATAAATATTAAAAAAATTATGGATTAGATACACTGAATCCAAGGATCCATTTCTATATATGCCCCGCCCGTCTCTATCTAAGCTCCACCCACTTTTTATAGATGTTTAAATTGATTTTACCTGTTTAACCTTTTAACACGCATATCAGCCAAAAACGGCTTCTGCAGTGGTCTTGAGAAATGTCAATTTGCAGAACAAGAGAAGACTATTTTTGAAAATTTACCACTGGAATGACTGGCTCGATAATCGAGCCAGTCATTCTAGTGATAAATTAAAAAAGATTCTATTCTCTTGGCATGTAAATGGGCATTCAGGACGAAGATATTTAAATTTTCTCGACCAAATTTGACGATTAATGGGTTATTATCACGGCTTGGTTTTCGTCCAATCACTGCACATCTTCAGCTGGCCATATTTCTTTTGTCTTACTTTTTCATAACGTTTAATTGACATAATAAGATCAAAGACATACTATATTAGATAATAATTGACAAATGTTTTTCTTCAGATTATTATTCCGGATATGGAATATGTAATACTGATAGAAATTACGATAATTCATTTTGTGTTTTTCTTTTTTGAAACGAATGAGAATTTCATGCTCGAGTAACTAAAGCATAGATATGAAATGTTATTTAACCCTTTAAAACACAAACCGGCCCAAAACACCTTGTGTAGTCATCTTGAAAATTGTCAATTTGCAGAGTAAGAGAAAATTATGTTTGGAAATTTACAACTGGAATGACTGGCTCGATAACCGAGCCAGTCATTTCAGTGGTAAATTTTCAAAAGTAGTCTTCACTTGGTCTGCAATGATATTTTCTTTGAGAAAATTTATACTTTTTTTAACAAATTTAAGGCACAAAGGGTTAACAAAAAAATGTATATCATTATTAGTACATAAGATTATTCATGACCACTAACCCATTTGGATTTAAAATTTACAAGAAAATTTAAATTCTTGCTTAGTAACTCAATTTGCAAGCCAAGTTACGAGTACTTGTGAAAATTTACCAGTGAATGACTGGCTCGATAATCGAGCCAGTCATTCCAGTTGTAAATTTCCAAACATAATTTTTTTTAAATTAGGCAGGCAATTAGCAGGCAGACCTTTATCACATAATCAATCTTGTCTTCTATTGCATAAGATTAATTACATATCATTTTATCTTCAGCTAGTTTAATAAAGCTGTGAGCTAATGAGTTACTGGGTGGCGCGTGCCTGGTCCGGTAATGACAACCACGTCACATCATTGTCAGAACCGGCTGTTGAGGTTACTGGCTATACTTCTAGTACAGTTTTACTAGTACAGTTTTATGTGGGCTCGGGCATGTGTTTCATTAGCGCGGTGGTGATGGTCTCCTTCGTTGACCTCGGCTGCCCTGAATGCCACCATGCCCGAGTTGTCTGACTGGGTGGAGGAATGGATCAGACATGCCTAGGGGGGATGGCGAAAGGAGAAGGGAAATGGACTAAGAGATGATGTGTCCTAAGTGATCGCAATTTGCTACAGCACATGCGTTGGTTTATGCCTCTGTGAGTCTAACTGTATCCTAGCTTATCGCCTGGTTCACTCACGAATCGGGAACTATTGGAATAGATTGAAAAATATCTATGGTCTGAAAAATATCTACGGTCGCTGCCATTTTAGCTCACCTGACCTGAAAGGCCAAGTGAGCTTATGTCGTGGTGACCGTCCGTCGTGTATCCATCCGTCGTCCGTGGTCCGTCAACTTTTCCTTTGAATTACTTATCAAGAACCGCTGGGCCGATTTTAATTATATTTGTCAGGAAGCATCCTTCAGGCATAGGGATCCAAGTTTTTTCAAACGAAGCCGATCGCCCAATTTGGCCAGTGGCCATCTTGGATTTTCGCTGATTTTTTAGAAAGTCTAAAAATCTCCGAAACCGCTTTAGGGATCGAAGCAAACCTCATGAAATATGATCTAGGGCATGAGCTGAACCAAGTTTGTTCAAGGGAACCTGATTGCTCAAATGGTTCAGCGGCCATCTTGGTTGACCTAGTTTTAGTGAAAATTACTTCTCCAGAACTGCTGAAGGGAACAAGCTGAAACTTGGCAGATATGGTTAGGGATTAAGGGCCATTAAAGCTTGTTCAAGAGAAGTTGATCCGTCAAAAAACATGGCCAATCAAAATGTAGCGCATTTGGCAGCCATTTTGAATTTTTTTATTTGATGTATTTTGACGCCGAAATTGCTTTTATATATGTTGTTGCGTATTGTGATTTCAAATTTTCTATTTTCGAGACTCAGATAAACGGATTAGCAGCCATTTTGGCTCATTTACCCGCCTAAAGCACCCATGCTAAAGCAATGGGAAATTTAAAATGTATTCTCGTGAACCACTAGGCTGATTTCAAATATAGTTGGCAAGAACAATCCTTAGGTCATAGAGATTCAAATTTGTTCAAAGGAAGATGATCGGCCAGTTTGCTCGGTGGCCATCTTGGATTTTGGCCGGCTTCGAGACGTCTTTAAAAATCTTTGAAATTGCTTGAGGGATCGATGCAGACCTCATAAAATATGATCTAGGGCAAGAGCTGAACCAAGTTTGTTCGAGGGAACTTAATTTGCCAAATGATTCGGTGGCCATCTTACATGACCTAGTTTTCGCAAAAACAACTTCGGGCCAAAATTTAGCTGATATGATTAGGGCCAAAACACCATTATAATTTTGTCCATAGAAAGTTGATATGTCAAAAAAACATGGCCGCCATGAATCAATCAAAATATAATATTTTTGGCTTGAATACATCTTGTATTTTCTGCAAATTTCTGAGAAAAACAAAGACTTGACTATTAACAACTGGGCCAATTTTAATAAAACTTGGCTAAACTTTCTTTACAGAAATTTGATTGGTAAATCTTTGCAGTGGTCATCTCATTTTGTTTGGTTGTGCCAGTCGCCAATAATTCCAGGTGAGCGGTGCAGGCCCCTTGGGCCTCTTATTTATGATGCATTACGGGCCTGATTTAATAATTTTTATTTTGTAAATAGATGTTAGATTTCTGTTTGCATTTTATGTATGTATTAAAAATAATCACCCAATAGCAAATAAAAACGATAGTATTATTTATTAGCTCACCTGGCCAGAATGGCCAAGTGAGCTTATGGCATGGCGACCGTCCGCCATCCGTCCGGTGTCCGGCCGTCAACTTTTGCTTAAAAACGCTACTCATCATTAACCACTTGGCGGACTTCAAACTAATTTGGCTGGAATGAGCCTATAGTCATAGGCTTCAGAACTTGTGTACAGAACTTTGATGGGTCTATTTTTTCGACAGCCATCTTGAAATTTCTGAAAAATGGCAGGAAATCGTTTAAAATGCTACTCCTCATTAACTGCTAGGGCAATTTCAACCAGACTTAGCTGGCAGGTTAGTACGCTGGTATTGGTCAGAACATGTATACGGAATTTTGATTGGTCCATTTTTCTGGCGCCCATTTGAGTTTTCTGGAAATCACTTAAAAGCCTATTTCTTGATAACCACTTGGCCGATTTCAATCAAACTCGGATGGAAGAACCCTAGCATAGTATGCTTCAGAACATCTGTACATAATTTTGATTGGTCTGTTTTTTTGCACCCATCTTGAAGTTTGCGAAAAATGGCAGGAAATCCTTTAAAATGCTACTCCTCATTAACTGCTTGGCCAATTTCAACCAGACTTAGCTGGGAGAATAGTATGCTGGTATGCTTCAGAACACATATGCAGAATTTTGATTGGTTGATTTGTTCGGTGGCAATCTTGGATATTCTGTTAGGGCTGTAGGCTTCAGAACTTGTATACTTAATTTTGATTGGTAAATTTTTTTCTATTCCTTCATGTACTGGATGTAGGCTCATTTTCTCCCCTTCACTTGGCGAAACTGCTAGATTGAATGTATAGAAAGTATGTATTTTAATGTACAATTCCTATAGTAGTTGATAGTAGGGTCATTCTCTCGCCTTGTAAGTTACTGATACGCGAGTTCTAATGCAGTGGCTCCATTGTTGCTGCAGTGTCATGAGTTCTAGTGCAAGTGCAGTGGCTCCGTTGTTGCTGCAGTGTTGCGAGTTCTAGTGCATTGGCTCAGTTACTGCTGTAGTGTCATGAGTTCTAGTGCATTGGCGCAGTTATTGCTGCAGTATCACACGTTTTAGTGGATTGGCGCAGTTATTGCTGCAGTATCACGAGTTCTAGTGCATTGGCTCAGTTATTGCTGCAGTGTCACAAGTTCCAGTGCATTGGCGCAGTTATTGCTGCAGTATCACAAGTTCCAGTGCATAGGCTCAGTTATTGATGCAGTATCACGAGTTCCAGTGCATTGGCTCAGTTATTGATGCAGTGTCACAAATTCCAGTGCATTGGCTCAGTTATTGATGCAGTGTCACGAGTTCTAGTTCACTGGCTCAGTTGATGCTGGAGTGTTGCGAGTTCCAGTGCACTGGCTCAGTTGATGCTGGAGTGTTGCGAGTTCCAGTGCATTGGCACAGTTATTGCTGCAGTATCACAAGTTCCAGTGCATTGGCTCAGTTATTGATGCAGTGTCACGAGTTCTAGTGCACTGGCTCAGTTATTGCTGCAGTGTCATGAGTTCTAGTGCACTGGCTCAGTTATTGCTGCAGTGTCATGAGTTCTAGTGCATTGGGTCAGTTACTGCTGTAGTGTCATGAGTTCTAGTGCACTGGCTCAGTTATTGCTGCAGTGTCATGGGGTTCTAGTGCATTGGCGCAGTTATTGCTGCAGTATCACAAGTTCCAGTGCATTGGCTCAGTTATTGCTGCAGTATCACAAGTTCCAGTGCATTGGCTCAGTTACTGCTGCAGTATCACAAGTTCCAGTGCATTGGCGCAGTTATTGCTGCAGTATCACAAGTTGCAGTGCATTGGCTCAGTTATTGATGCAGTGTCACGAGTTCTAGTGCACTGGCTCAGTTGATGCTGGAGTGTTGCGAGTTCTAGTGCATTGGCTCAGTCATTGCTGCAGTGTCACGAGTTCTAGTGCACTGGCTCCTTGTTGCTGCAGTGTCATGAGTTCTAGTGGACTCGCTCAGTTATTGCTGCAGTGTCACGAGTTCTAGTGCACTGGCTCCTTGTTGCTGCAGTGTCATGAGTTCTAGTGGACTCGCTCAGTTATTGCTGCAGTGTCATGAGTTCTAGTGCACTGGCTCAGTTATTGCTGCAGTGTCATGAGTTCTAGTGCATTGGCTCAGTTACTGCTGTAGTGTCATGAGTTCTAGTGCATTGGCTCAGTTACTGCTGTAGTGTCATGAGTTCTAGTGCATTGGCTCAGTTACTGCTGTAGTGTCATGAGTTCTAGTGCATTGGCGCAGTTATTGCTGCAGTATCACAAATTCCAGTGCATTGGCTCAGTTATTGCTGCAGTATCACAAGTTCCAGTGCATTGACTCAGTTACTGCTGCAGTATCACAAGTTCCAGTGCATTGGCGCAGTTATTGCTGCAGTATCACAAGTTCCAGTGCATTGGCTCAGTTATTGATGCAGTGTCACGAGTTCTAGTGCACTGGCTCAGTTGATGCTGGAGTGTTGCGAGTTCTAGTGCATTGGCTCAGTCATTGCTGCAGTGTCACGAGTTCTAGTGCACTGGCTCCTTGTTGCTGCAGTGTCACGAGTTCTAGTGGACTCGCTCAGTTATTGCTGCAGTGTCATGAGTTCTAGTGCACTGGCTTAGTTATTGCTGTAGTGTCATGAGTTCTAGTGCACAGGCTCAGTTATTGCTGCAGTGTCACGAGTTCTAGTGCACTGGCTCATTTATTGCTGCAGTGTCATGAGTTCTAGTGCACTGGCTCAGTTATTGCTGCAGTGTCATGAGTTCTAGTGCACTGGCTCAGTTATTGCTGCAGTGTCATGAGTTCTACTGCATTGGCTCAGTTATTACTGCAGTGTCATGAGTTCTAGTGCACTGGCTCAGTTGTTGCTGCAGTGTCATGAGTTCTAGTGCACTGGCTCAGTTATTGCTACGGTGTCATGGGTTCTAGTGCACTGTCTCCGTTGTTGCTACAATGTTGCGAGTTCTAAAGTATTGGCTCAGTTGTTGCTGCAATGTCATGAGTTCTAGTGCAGTGGCTCAGTTATTGCTGCAGCGTCGTGAGTTTTGTAACACAGCAAAAATACTAAGCCACTCAATTCACTGTTTGCTATAAGTCACCTGACTTAGATATCTCAGAAAATTTGAACCTATTCATTCCCATGGTGTGGGTTCCCTTGAAACAAGGTTAGCAGAGATACATCCCTCCATTGGGTAGCGTTGATAGTATCTCTTTAACTCTAAAGCAGTCATTGCTCTAGGGAACCGGTTCCTCTATTCCTATAGAGAACATATAAACGAGTCTCTGAGCATGCGCACTTATGCTACTATGCATGCGACCGAGTCCAAGCCTTCATTAATTAATTTTCTGTATTACAGGAAACACCTAACTTTTATCTCAACAAATCCTATTCATTCCATAATCTTGTGGAGCTACATCCACATTTGATTTTTCATGAATACCACAGTACAAGTGGTCTTTGTTGAATAAGTCATAGTACTTATGTAAAATGTTTATAATTTACGTGAATATGAACAGAAAGTTTGTTGTGACCAAGTTGAAAGAAAATGGTGCCAGCTTCACATTACAAGCCAGGTGAAGTCAATAACTCTGATCCTATTTTAGCCATGAGGCTCGTTCCTACGAAAGGTATACTATATACCGGTTTGGAACATCTACGAAAGGTATCCTACATAACATATGTAACATACCGGTTGGGAAGTTAGTGGATCAATTAAGAGATTTGACTAGGTACGTATTTCTGAGTGTCATTCTTTCCTACATAAGGTATACTACATACCGGTTTGGATCGAATCCTACATAAGGTATCCTACATAACTATGTAATATACTGGTTGGGAAGTTATTGGATCTATTAAGAATGTGACAGTGGTGCAAACAGGTGTGGTGGACCGGATGAACACCACAAGGATACACCACGATCATCCCCTGAAGAAAAGCGAGTGGTCCTTCTAAGGACCGTTACTAACCAACTAACATGAAACCCGCAATTGCTTCACAATGATCAGTCATGTCAGTCGTATTACAATAAAGACAAGACCATCATATTAATTCGCGATTCGGTCTTCGCTTTAAATTGGCGCCATTTTTGCAGGCTAATTTAACATTACTAGCAATGGGCCTTTTTACCTTTTATTTAATATCTTATAAAAATTACTCGAGATTTTATGTTTTCAAATACCGGGCGGGGTTATTCGACACAAGTTTTTTTTTTATGCCCTTAGTTTCATGAAAAATGTAAACATTGCGTTGCTATGGGATATCGTCTTTAGTGTGTCGTAAATTGGCAAATGTCGGACGATCTCGGAATGCCCAGATGTTCAAAATTACGATACTGATTTGAATCCTCGTAATCACATAACCGTCTTTTGTTAGATAGGCTATTAAGCCTGTGTCAGATTATCATAATCAGGTTCACTTGATTTGTAAATCTAGCGAGAAACTTGCGTTCACTTGATTTCTAAATCTAGCGATAAAATTTATCATATATATTACTGGTTATATTGTAATGTGAGTGACCAACATAAAATGATCTAAAACATAATGCGATGTTCTAGAAAAATTGCATGAACGCCCGATAATTAAACTGGGTAGCCCGCGTCTAATGTTAGCGAGCCAGCCAGTGGCAAAATAAATCTCCGTTTTGGAGGCGCTGATGAGAGGCGTAGATCTCATTGCCGAATTTCCGATTCCAGGATAACTATATCCGAGTACTTGCTTAAGATACTTCATTAAAATTTGCTTTAACCTGATCTGGTCAGATAATATCACGTGATTTATATATCATGTGATTATCACGTGATTCTGATTTATATATTATAAAGACGACATTTGTGTCAAGTTAGGATTAACTTTGATGGAAAAAAAACCCCAATCTTTATTAAAGGATACGCAATATTTAGGCTGTTCAATTTAATAATTTCACTTCTGCGAATGATGTTTTGAGGTACACATTAAGCATAGCTGCGAGGTGACAAGATTTGTGCAGGTTTTTTTTGTGGTATCTTTCGACGTTAAGATGTTTAAAAATTCAGAGGAAAATATGTTTTATCCTTGTATATAGTGCGCGCAAATTTTTTAGAACGTGTAAATTGAGCATAAATGTGCGACCTATTTATGGATTTATATGTGAATATGCCACTCCAATATTTGCTGGTACTCATTCAGATTCAACTTATTTCAGTTGCAACTTATGACTAATAACTTTGAGAGTTAAATGGTTAATATTTTGATAGTAAACGCTACAAACTTTGATGACCAAGTTTTACTATATCAGAGATGTGTGTTGATCTCAGTGTTTTAGTAGCAAGCATAGCCTTTGGATCAGGAAAGTTCTTGACTATCAGCCACTTTTATTAGCCCTAAGATGGGTTTTTTCCCTACTTAATGTATAATCTAATCTCTCATCATTTTGTAAATTCTTTCTGCGGGTACTTAACTTGGGTGAAATTGGATATATAGAGCACGTACCCAGGCTATGATGGATCATTCTATCGGCTCTCAATCGATTAATTGTTATAGTCAAATATAACATTCTGCTTGCAAATGGACTATTACTCGTGGAAATCATCTGTAAGTCTACCAGAAGAGGGGGAGAACTAACCTAGTTAGAAAAATTTTCTCTAAGGGGTGTGTAAACTGTGAAATGTTTGTCTGAACATGTTGTTTCCACACCATCTCTTAAAACATTTGAAAATGGTTTAGGTAGGCTTTGGCATAGTCAAGAGGCAATGCATGACTACACCGTGCATGCAACCCATGACCAGAAGTGACGGCACAGGCATGGAGATAAATGAAGAAGAGATGAACATAAGGCCTAATTATTCTGTGCTCAGTATTATTACCTAGATTATAACTCAATTTTTATGGTATAGCAACTGATTATAATTAAACTTCTCGTTTAGGTATGCCAAATCAATTCACTTCTGTTGTTTTGCTGGTATTGTTTGTTTCTAAATCACGTTTGGCAATTTAAATGCCCTATTTCAGGGGCTCTTATTTTTAATTGTTTAATTCTTTATTAGTTGCTCTTAGTGCAATGGCTGAACCATCCAATTATCCTCATCCTTCGAAACCTTGTGTACACCCAACTCTTCGCATTTATCTTCTAGGAATGATTTAATTTTTTCTTATGATCCTAGCAGTGCTTTTGTCGTTTTGATTTCACTAGATTTCGTTTTGCTCCTGAATCTTCTCATGTATTACTCTCTTCCTATCAGCCTCCATCTTTCGACCTGTTCTCTCAAAAAATTGGAATCAATCATCTTTCGATTCTCCTAATATCAATCTGCAAATAAGTGCCTCAGACTTTATTATTTTAATTGTGAATAGTGGTTTGCTATCTTTTAGTATCATATCTGGCCTGATTTATTTTTAACATAGTTTTTCAGTCTTTCTTTTCTATCAGTAGGATCCCTCGCCATGATGAAGCATATCTATGGGTGAATGTAAGCTTGTCACAATAACATAATCTTTTTTTTCTTATCAAGATTTACACCGCTCCTTTCTCGAGTTCAGTAGAAATTTTGATCTTTTTATTTGTCTAGGGATATGTCTATTTCTATTATTTTCATATGGAGATGTCTTCTCAGCCTTATCTATTCAAGCCTATTTTTATTCTTCTAAATTCTAACTTTCCCAGGCATTATTAAATAAATTCCTCAAGGGGGCCTAACCAAGATGATTGGATTATTGCCTTTGCATGGATTGTGGAATATGGTTTTTTCCTTTCACCCTTCTGTGTTGTTTCAATCCTTTGTCCTTATCCATCATTGATCTGGTCACAGGTTTGATGGACTTCTTTCCTGTTTAATCATCTGATAAAGATATTAACAATTGGGGCTCATATCATACTAGCTTTGTTTTCAAATTAGATTTGTAAAATAAGATTCTGCAGGTTTATTCTGGTCCTAGCTCTCATGCTTAAGCACTTCTATATAATCTCTACCCTATCAGGGGTGGGATGGGTATAGCTAGCCTCATGCATGTCTTAGGTAGCAGATTTCCTACATATAAGGTACAATCAATGTAGTCATTGAATCCCCCTTTTTTCTATCAAACCATAACTCTTCCTGATATTTTGTCTCAGAAATGGAGTTCATCGATGAAAGGAATAATATGGACATGGAGTCATTTTGCCTAGTCATCACTGGTCTCGTCAAGGATAAGGGACAGTGTTTTCTGATATTTCTATACATACAGAATTGATCCTAACTGGATCTGTGTTCTTTTAATTACATCATGGCCAGTCTGGGATTCCTCTGGCTTGGAAGGTTCCTTAATTGTGTTCAAATATGGGCCGAATGGAGTCAGTTTTGTGTACGAAGGTCAAGTCTGGTAATTCAGAATTTTGTCCTCACCATGACCGCGTACACTGCATTTTCATTCGCTGGGTGTCATCGGTACCAATTCACCAGTTTATCCATCTGCAGGTCCAGTTTGATGTCTTGTTCTTACGTGTTTGGGGGAGGGGATCGCTATAGAATTTCCTCTCGTTTTTGTGTCTATGGAATCAGATAAAGTAGTCTTACTACGCTCTTCCTTTTCAGGAACTAGAACAGGAACTATTACTCTAGTATTCTTCTTCAATACTCTGGAATATTGGAGAATGAAGAGATATTGTCTCTTTCACAAGCACCTATCTGCTCATGCAGTCATTTCTATAGTAGTGACTTTCATCAACAAGCAGGGCAGTTGAGGTTATCATATTTTGTCTGGAGTCTTGGTCTTCCTCCTGCGGTGGAGATGTCAGGAAAACTTTCAGCAGCTCACATTCCAGGTAGAATTATTTTCCTTGTAACTAATTTATTACATCCCATTAAGTTTCTACTCAGTATAGTGTCCAGATCTGATGTTCATATTCTTCCTCCAGGCTAGGCTCTGGCGGTAGATGCTCTGGCCCAGTCATAGACCTCACATTTTGTTTAAATATCTTCAATTTAACTTTCTAGTGCCAATTGTATTTAAGAACTTTTGTCAGAGGTTTCTAGTACAATTGTCTTTAAGAACTTTTGTCAGCAGAATGTATTATCCCTTTAATCACTCCTGCTTGGCCCAATGAGAGTTATTCAGTGGGTCTCATAGTCCTCTTTGTGGAAATCCAAAGCGTCTTACCAATTTTGCTGATTTTCTATCTCGTTTAACAGCAGCTTTCAGTTCATCATTCCACAAATCTTCAATATGTATATATGGTATTTTCCAAGAGACCTGTTTTTCAGAAATTGATTTTTTTGTCTGAACTTTAGTATTCTTAATCAATTCAAACTATCTGTTACAGGAGAATTTACCAGAGTATATTTAAGGTTTTCAAATGGTTGTTAGAACAACACATTATCTCACCCGATTCTGCATCCCATCATCAAGTGATAGATTCATGGGATATTTTTTTATGATTTAAATCTCTGTATGCTGGGGTGGTGTTATCGTTTTCACTAGCATCTATCCTTCTTTATTTTCTAGAAGCCGGTTTGAGAGTTATTAAGTATTTACATCATTTATCTATGGTACCGGTATTTTTAGGGTATAGCACAAAGGCAAATACCTATAATAAATTCCTCTATTAATTCATTCTTGGGTCCATCTGTTTAATTGTATAACTCTGAAATCATTCTTTTTGTACTAGCGGCCGCGTTTGTTAGATGGCATTTTGATATTCATATTCTTTTTGTGAATGATCTTTTCTAGGTGGTAGGAGATCTGGCCTCATTCTTTGCCCTTGAAGAGATCTTATATACACCTGTGCAAAAGTTAAGCACCACCCTATTTTTACGCACATGCGAGGGTATATTCATGTGCTATGAAGAAAGCAATAGCATAAACATTTATGTACCCATCCATCTTAGTGCAAGAGGTAATAATGCAACTAGAGGAATGCTGATTCTGATGGTGGGGAAACACTGTATGTTTTTGTTTGAACTTGAAAACGAGGCCTGAATATGGTTACGTTGACACAACTGACAACTATTGCCCTACAGTTGACACACGTGGCTAGATTGTCATTAATGGTGTCTGAAAACGAAGTTTAACATCTGTGCACGAGTTTGAGACTGTCATTATTAATACCGGGTATATCCACCTTGTGTCTGGATGACGGCCTGGACACGACGTCTCATGCTGGTCACCAACCGACTGATACGCCATTGTGGTATTCGTTGCCATTCAAGATGGAGTGCGTCTGTTAATTCCTGTAGGTTCTGCACAGGAGGATCCCTCCTTCTCACCATGTTTCCCAGAATGTCCCAGATATGCTCAATAGGGTTCATGTCAGGGCTCCTTGCTGGCCATGGTAGGGTTTCGATGGCATTCTGGCGGAGGTATTCATGCACAGCTCTAGCACGATGTGGTCGGGCGTTGTCATCCATGAATATAGGGTGGGTTCCAGGTGCATGATTTACGAAATGAGGGACCACAACTCTATCCAGTATGGAATCTTGATATCTTTGTCCATTTAGTGTTCCAGGTACAGTCAACAGATCCAGCTTACAATCAAATGAGATGCACCCCCATATCATAACGGAACCTCCACCAAATGGAACTTCTTCCATGATGTTACGTTGGTCGTACGCCGTGAGTCTGGACCTCCATACACGAGTTCGACCATCTGTGGCATGAAGCAGGAACCGACTTTCATCGGACCAGTGTACCCGTCTCCAGGATCTCATGTTCCAGTGTCTTCTTTCGTTGCACCACCTCAGACGCTCCTCTTTGTGGTGTGCAGTGAGGAGAGGACGTCTGACAGGTCTCCTAGCTTTCATGCCAGCAGCATACAGTCTCCTTTTGATGGTAGACATTGACACTCTATTGCGCGTTTCCCATTGCTGGCTGAGCACTCTGCTGTTGGTGAATGGAGATCTCCTAACAAGGCGTACTAGGGCTCGATCATCACGGGCAGTAGTCTTCTTCGGTCTTCTAGATCTAGGCCTGTCCTTCACCTCGTTAGTTTGCCCATGTTTTGCAATCAAACGACTGATTACAGTATGGTTAATGTTCAGCTGTCTGCCAATCTCTCTGCATGACATACCAGTGGTATGCATGCCTATGATTTGCCATTTCACACGATCACTTAACCTTCGTCTTGCCATAGCGGTTCACAATCAAGAGCTAATTCTCTCTGTACAAATAAACCACGGTCATGAACACAAAATTCCTATTCTTGTCGCCTAAATCTGTATGTAATGTTCTACACCTCAAACTGGACTTTTACATAACTAAACACGTGTGCTGTTTCCCGCCACGCACGGACATCAAGCGGCGTGAAGTCATGCATGCATGTGCATTTCGTACTTGGAATTATGTCAGCTAACGCGGGGACAAAAAGTATGGCAGCCTAGTTGTACCATCATGTTTCTACGTTCTATTGTTTTTGCTGGAGCTTAACTTTTGCACAGGTGTATATATATAAAACCTAATTAATTGTTTTCAATCCTTTCCGAAAACTATACCCAATTTAAACGATCTTTTTGAAACACTGTTCAGGTTACTTATGCAAATTTGTTTAGTAAGCGCGCATCTCATCAACTGGATTACAGACACTATTAATCGACACTAGAATGTATCTCCAGGAGACACTCAGTAAGTGTTAAGGCACACGATGTTCGTGGTATGGCCTTCTCCTTCGCATTTTATGCAGATCTACTGTTCAGATTACTTATGCGAATTTGTTTAGTAAGCACGCATCTCATCAACTGGATTACAGACACCATTAATTGACACTAGAATGTATCTCCAGGAGACACTCAGTTTGTGTTAAGGCACACAATGTTTTCGTGGTATGGCCTTCTCCTTCGCATTCTATATAGATCTATCAGTGGACGACATTATGTAAGTTGCAGTATAAATGTCAGATTCTACATAATTTTTATCTGAAAGATCAGATTCAGGCTCAATTGCCTAGATTCTTTAGTCAGCCGTCTTCTTCACCATCTCACGTCTGTTTTTAAATTCTCTTTGCTGAGATTTTCTAATTATCATTATATTATTGTATTTTATTTAGAACATTTGTTTGTTCGTGCTCTTTCAGCACTTCAGCGATTTAGTTGGTTTTAGTATTTTTGGTGATTAACCTTTCATTACTGATTTGCAATTTACCAACCCACCTAGTATTTGGGCTCTGACCAATTCTATGTTTTAGCAAACAGTGAATTGAGTGGCTTAGTATTTCTGTTGTGTTACAAAACGACCCAGACGTATATATACTGGTCTGGCGTTTTGTTAGCTTACTAAAATACTTACCACTCAAGTCAATGTGGTTCACCTCAGCCACCCTGCGTCGTTAAATTGCAAATCATTATTAAAAATTTGTGGAATTAATTAATGACGGCTTGGACTCGGTCGCATGCATAGTAGCATAAGTGCGCATGCTCACAGACTCGTTTATATGTTCTCTATAGGAATAGAGGAACCGGTTCCCTAGAGCAATGACTGCTTTAGAGTTAAAGAGATACTATCAAGGCTACCCAATGGAGGGATGTATCTCTGCTAACCTTGTTTCAAGGGAACCCACACCATGGGTATGAATAGGTTAAAATTTTCTGAGATATCTAAGTCAGGTGACTTATAGCAAACAGTGAATTGAGTGGCTTAGTATTTTAGTAAGCTAACAAAACGCCAGACCAGTATATATACGTCTGGGTCGTTCTAGTGCACTGCCTCAGTTATTGCTGCAGTGCCATTCAGAGAGCTTCTGCAGATGAGTTTTCAGAGGTTATCTTCTTGTGCACGGAGTGCGCACTCTTGTGTTATGCACGAGGTGTGTCCATTTTCACTCTATTTGATATAAATATTCAGCTTAACACAGTTCAGTTCAGTTTGTGGCCTCTATCCATTCAGTTTATTTATTTCTTCAGATATAATCACATATGTCTTTATTCTCAAACATGTCAGTATCTTCTTTCTTCATCGTTTGTTTCACAGACTTATTTAGCTTTGTTGCTTATTCTCATTGTACTCCTATTATTGGACATTGAGTGGGATAATCCCTGTTTCCTACACTGTCCACTCTCCTGTCCTAGACTGAACTAGAATGTCCCACTTTGGAGCCCTACTCAATTTATCAAAGCCATGGAGAGTAAGCCACACCACGCTTCCCTATCAGAGTGTGTGTTTTGGCCAGTCCAGCTGGTGACTATGTCCAGCAAGCAAGACATAGTGACCATAGGACTCGATAGATAGGTGACTGGGATAAATTGGGTTGTGGTTCTCCAGGCGTAGCCCAGTGTGTGTTGCTTGATTTTCTAAATTCCTTCGTGGATGGCTTCCAAGCAAACAGTGGCTAGATTCAGAAGTTGCCTAAGGCAGCAATAGCTTCCAGTCAAATTAATTTTAAAATTTTCTACAATTTTCCTGTATGTCTTCCTTGAAAATAGAGATATGGGGAATTCAGCGGTGAGAGGGTTAAGACTTGAAAAAGTTGAGTTCATGTCTCATTATAATGCCTTTTCTGTACTCTGTAGATGACACCATTCTTGTGGCTGGCTGGATGTCTGAATACTCATTCCTTACATTCACCATTAATGCCCAGGCATGCCGGGTTCATTGCGCAAATGTCTTTGTTGTGGAATAATTGATCCCTGAGTGTTGTATTGTGATTGGTCAAGAAAATTGAAGGTCTTATTTAACCCTTGCCACTCTGATGTCAAAATTGTAAATTTTCAAATCAAATTAAAAGATGAAATGGTGTTCATTTTTCAACAAATTTGGTGGAAGATGTTGATGTCGTTGCATCATCCACCAAAATTGTTGAAAAATGTACACCATTTTTTTTGCTATTGACACAGGAAAGGATAGAATATGGACATCAGAGTGATAAGTGTTAATGAATGTTCATTTCAAGGCCAAAAGAAGACCATTTTTTTAATTTTGTTACTACAATATAGCTGTCTCGGTTATCGAGCCAGTCCTTCCTGTGGTGGATTTTCATACTTAATCCTATGAAAGTGGCCTGGAAATGGGCATTGCTCAAAGGCACCTGCCATCGCGCAACCACAAATTCAGTATTATGTCTGACCCATATTTTCTTCCTTAAAATCTCAACCCCCTAAAAGTTGATTGTAGCCAAGCTTGGTTACACCTGGTATTTCAATCACACACAATCTCCATCATAACCCTACCTTCATCTCCATCTTTCCCCCAGTCAAATAAATATTTAGTTTAACATTTTCGTCACAATAGTTAACTTCAGCATCTGTCACCCCCAACCACCCACCCACCCGCACACACCCCACACATTCACGCACGTGTGCACGCGCATGCACGCATGCATGCATGCACCCACACACACTTCCATGCAAAAAGAATACTTGTTACTGATTGTTTATCGCCCCGTAAATACCAATCCAACTTACAAATGCCATCTCATCAATCATGATTATATAACAATGTGATGGGTGAAACCCTGTCACACCCAAGCTTGCCAAAATGGCGTCTGCACTGTTCTTGAAAAATTCCCATTTGCAGATTAAGAAAAGACTATTTTTGAAAATTTACCACTGGAATAACTGGCTCGATAACTGATCCAGCCATTCCAGGGACAAATTTTCTAAATTGATTTTCTCTTTGTCTTAAAATTCTTTCCTTGAACAAATGTTCAAGGAAACAATTTTAAGACAAAGAGAAAATTTATTTAGAAAATTTGCCACTGAAATGGCTAGTTCAGTTATCGATCCAGTCTTAAGTCTTTATTGTTCAAGTCGGCCAAATTCGGCCTTTTCAAGGGTCTCGCGGAATGTCCATTTACAGGCCAAGAGAAGCCTATTTTTAAAATTTTACCACTGGAATGACTGGGTCAATGACCGAGCCAGTCATTTCAGCGGTAAATGTTCAAAAATAGGCCTCTTGGCCTGAAAATGGACATTCAATAAGAACAGTTTTAGATTTTCTTCACCAAATTTGACTATTAGAAGGATAATATGCCTCCATTCAGAAGAGCTTATTGCTATAAGGGTCACATTCGGTTAGTTATCACTTTAATGGTGAAATGTGGTCAAGAAAATCAAAATATTTTCTCAGTGAATGTCCATTTGCAGACCAAGAGAGGACTATTTTTGAAAATTTACCACTGGAATGGCTGGCTCAGTTATCGAGCCAGTCATTCCAGTGATAAATTCTCAAAAATATTCTTCTCTTGGCCTGCAAATGGACATTCCTCAAGTTCGCTTGACGATTAAAGTGATATAGAAGCTGCTTATTGTCCACTGACTTGTGTCATTGAGGTTCAACAGCAATTTTCAATAAATTACAAGTTCTACAAGAGCAATTCATGGTCAAGCCAGCCAGAATGGCTTCTGAAATGGGAGAAAAAAGATTACTAGTGCGATCTTGGAAAATTTATATTTGCAGATAACATAAACTGCAACGTGTACTACAGTTGCGACTTTGTCAGAAATGTGAAGAATTTGGCCAGCTGACTGACCAACAGTATGACCAACACAGCGACTGACCAACAGACAGATAGACAGGCCCAATTGCAATATTCTCTTCCCGTATGGTAATAATTTGATTGAAACCTGATGAATTATCAGTCGAATTGTTTGTCAGAAATGTAAAGAATTTGGCCAGCCGACTGACCAACAACCAACACACTGACTGACCAACAGACAGATAGACAGGCCCAATTGCAATATTCTCTTCCCGTATGGTAATAATTTGATTGAAACCTGATGAATTATCAGTCAAATTGTTTGTCAGAAATGTAAAGAATGTGGCCAGCCGACTGACCAACATTATGACCAACACACTGACTGACCAACAGACAGATAGACAGGCCCAAATGCAATATTCTTTTCTCGTATGGTAATAATTTGATTGAAACGTGATGAACTATCAGTCAAATTGTTATCAATAGATTCTTCATGTTTCTATTTGAATACAGAATTCAGATTTAGTTTGGTTTACTTTTTGAAGCCAAAGTATGAAATATGAACAAAATAGTTACAATTTATCACTTTAATTTTGAAAATTTACCACTGAAATGACTGGATCGGGTATTGTTCTGCAGATGGACATTTCTCAAGAAGGTTAATAAATATTCTGTTGAATATTTTGAAAGTAATTTGACTAGGAGCTGTAATTGCATCCATATGATTGTTTTGAAATTGAGTCATAATCTTATTTGATTGAGCAAAATTTGACACATCTGTTACCATGCCGACTATGATATTACATCCTAAGACGTATTATCTAATATTGGTGATCAGTCGATCTAATTAACCCAGTAAATAGATCAAATACGGGGCGCGTTTGATCCCATCAGTTCTCCACTTAAACCTCATTGGCGGGTAACTCTGTTACCCAATTCATGCCTCCGTTAACACAGTTTTATCCCAATACGGGCATCGAAAACACAGCGAGTTTTGTAACGAGTTTTGTGCAGGCTTTCCACATGGATGATATAGGACATTATCAGGTTTCTACAGGAGACTCGCAGGGCGGGCTGTAGCGGGTGACTCGGGAGTCCAGTCGGTGGATTGTTAATCAATTTCACGCAGCCGATTGCGTACAAGAGGTTCGAAAGCAACGAAATTAGCACTTGCTAGTCACATGATAACTTTCTTCGTTTGATTATTGTTCTTGTTATTGGTGGTAGAAAGTTTTTTTGGACCATCGGAGGAATGTGTATAGTTTCTGTTTAATTTATTGATGGTGTGATAATAAGAGACGTAGTAGCAGTAGCTGTGGAAGATAGATAGATATTCATCAATTCGTTTCAACATCATGATATTGTGTGTTTTGTATCATATCACCGTTACAAATCATTCAATTCACACATCTGCATGAGTCGCCATGTGCCGGCTTAGCATCCTTCATTTGCTTGCTTTTCGGGATCCTGCCCAGATGCGTAATCGCATTATCGTATCAGATTAGCTAATGTAGTGATCGTGTCCAAGAAGTTGGAGTGAGTCGTCTGCTCTGCCACTTACCATCGTAAAATGCATTGTAGGAAATAATTTTATCAGGATATAAACTTTTGCATTCGGTGAAGCTAGAAAGTGTATATATACTGCTGCTGTTAGCAATTAACCCTTTATTGGTCAAAATTTATCGAGGAAATTAATATTCTTACTTAATGAATGTCCATTTGGAGGATAAGATAAGACTATTTTTGAAAATTTAACACTGAAATGACTGGCTCGATGATCGAGCCAGTCATTTCAGTGGTAAAATTTCATAAAATAGTCTTCTTGGCCTGCAAATGGATGTTCCTTAAGACCCTTGCAAAGTCTGGTTTTGTCTGACGTGACCGTGAACGGGTTAAGGTAATGTTATTACTTAATTATCTTGTTTCTAATTAAGTTTTATGGAGTGTAATTTCGTTTAGAAAAATCTAGATTTATCTTATTTTTACCACCCCTTTTTTTCGGAGTAAAAAATGCAAGTGTAAAGTATTCTTAAAGCAGATTAACAAATAATATTTACAATCATGTCGTGTTTTAGCTCGGTATTTGACGGTGTTATTTTGAAATAAGTGTTTCTACCATTTAGATTTACCTTGGTTTGGAAATTCTGCTCTGTATTTTGAAAACTATTTGACTGAAATTCATCGTACATCAGGCAGCAGCAGCAACAACATTCAGACAAATTAATTAAACAAATTTAACTGATCCTTTACCTTTAAGCCTTTAGCGCACATATCAGCTAAAAACAGCTTCAGCAATTGGTCTTGAGAAATGTCCATTTGTAGACTAAGGGAAGGCTATTTTTGAAAATTTACCACTAGAATGACAGGTTCGATAACCGAGGCAGTCATTTCAATGGTAAATTTTAAAAAATAGTCTCTTTATCTGCAAATGAACACTTTCTATGAGAAAATTAAAATTTCTTTGAACAAAATTCGAGGGATAAAGGGTTAACTGGTCACATTTGGCTTAAAATATTTTAATTTTCTCATAGTAAATATCCATTTGCGGACCAAGAGAAGATTATTTTTTAAATTTACCACTGGAATGTCTGGCTCGGTTCTCGAACCGGTCATTGCAGTTGTAAATTTTCAAAGATTATCATCTCTTGGTTTGCAAATGGAAATTTCACAAGACCACTGCAGAAGCTGTTTTTGGCTGGTATGTGTGTTAAAGGGTTAAAAATTATGAAATGTGCGTTGTTGTTATTATTATTATTATTATGAAGTTAAATCCAATGTTGTGTATTTGAAAAGATTATGTGAAACCATCGATAGACGAAAAGATTTAGAATTTAGGGTGCCAAACGTTAAGGCTCAGAGATAGCTTATAATATTTCCAAAAATAAAATAAAGTATACTGTTGAATATTCTTGAACTTAATTTGATTGAAAGCCATTGCTGCCTAAGGCAGCAATGGCTTCCCATCAAATTAAGTCCAAAATATTCACCAGAACATTTCTTACATCATGTTCAAAATTGTACTAACTAACATGTTTGTGTTTTGGAAATCTGTAAATTTCTTTATGAGCTGTGCTGTACTATTTAAGGAATGGACCTTTACAGTTTATCCATCAATCGTATGACATCATAATCAACTAAGTGATGTATAGGATTAATGACGTCATAATCAATGATGTCATGAAGTATGTTATTAAGTTTGTCATGAACGCATAATTGATGACGGGCTAAACGCAGTTGTACGTATTGTATGTCTTTACTATTTAATAAACATGCTGTTGAATATTTTGAAACTACTTTGACTGGCCAACAGCACCCAGTCAAATTAGTTTCAAAATATTCAATGTCTTGCCGGTATATTTTTCTATAAATTGATATTCATAGAGTGCGTGGATCGATTGATCCCAACATGGGAACAGTGTGGATAGCACTTAGTTAGAGATGGGTGGGCCATAGCTAAGACTGGAATCCTGTATTATCATTTTAACGCTGAAGATTGATAAAGAAAATTGACATTTGTCTTGTAATTTGAGTGAAAGTGATAGCTTCCTTGGGTAGCTTCCTTGGGTAGGAATGAATTTCAGTCAAATTGTTTTCAAAATAACAAACATGATTTTGTTATTTTGAAGTCAATTGAGACCTGGAAGCATACAAGAAGTTAGAATCTCAATGGTTACTGATGCAACATAAAAAATTATTTTCCACATTTAAGCCGTTTTGTTTATTTTATGTAATTCTAACTAATTTGTAATTCTTATTATTTGCGATTATTTCTTAAGTTTATTTATAAACTGATGGATAAATTGAATAAATTAGCTACAGTGAGATCATTCGTCTACTATAATAGATGTGGAATTCAACTCATTTGCATATGAATGGAATAAAATTTACATATTATAAAATATTTTAATTATAGAATATACACGATTTTAGATATACAAATTATTTCATAAGATGTAGTTAATTTCAGAAAATCGATTTTAAAATTTTGTGTGTAGATATTTAGTTGTTAGTGTTTCTCTCTGATTTAAGAGTCTAGAGAAGCAATGCTGGTTTAGATTTTGGAAACAATTTTGTTGAACGTAACTTTTGTAGCAACAGCTTATAGCAACACTATCTCCAAAATGAGCATCTGAGTTAGCATATGAAATGGAAAAAAAATTGAAAATTAAGCTGTCTAATTGCTTTCCAAAAATAAGATTTATCTAAAACTGTGTGTTTTCAAAGGAGATTATGATTCGATATTTTCGGATTAGTTTCATCTGAAACATATCAAATATACCGGGAACTGTCAGATTTATCGGAGCAGTGTTTTTTGATCCACTAATCATTTCATATCGGATATATAGAGTATACCTATTGCATCATGGGTAATAAGCCTTCGCGTGCAGGACCATGTCAATGTTTGTCTCGTAAACGCCGTCGACGCCGCGCGCACCCACAGGAGTTCCAAGTTAAAAGGTATACTGTATTTTAGCGAACAGGGGAGATTATTACGCGTTAACATTTTCACTTGCAAATCCCTGAAAAAGTAAATTCTTTAACATACAAAACTTATTCTGTTGCATGTTTTGAAGTTAATTTGACTGGAAGTCATTGCTGCCTAAGACAGCAATGGCTTCCAGTCAAATTAATTTCAAAATATTCAACAGTTTTTCTGTATGGTTGCCTTGAAAATGCGATCGGTGAAAGGGTTAATAATACTGAATATTATTTGGTCACAAATGCGAGATAGATATTTGAATATGATAGGTAGTGGGGTGAGGGTGGGATGGGTGTTGAAGGTTGAGTGGAGGAAATATTCTTCAACATGTTAAAATGACAATATCTTGATGATATCTAGACTGAAGATTTATTGAAATATTGTATGCTGATGGGTTTGCGGAAGATGTGTTAGAATACCAATAAGGCATGCCAAATTATTTTCTTTTGTTTTACAAATCATCCTAGCTTAATCTTCCCATATCTAAAAAACAAATAATGCTTGAATTTTAAGGCATTAATATTTTCAACTTTATTTCCTTCTAGCAATTTTTCGCAGCCAAATCCTTATCTCTCGGAATTCCTCAGAATTTTCTGTAACTCTTTTTGTTCTCTGTAGCTTTGTTAACCGTTTAATGATCAAGCCACTCAAAATAACTTTGCAATGGTCATGGTCATTAACAAGCCAGCCATTCAAGTGGTAAATGACGTAACAATTAACCTGATGAAAGGATTAATACTGTAATAGCTTAAAACTTCTGAGCTTGAAAATTTGTTTTATTCTTCCCCCCCCCCTCCCCTTACCTGCCCCCCCCCCCCCCACCCAGGTGAAAATTTTCAAAAATAGTCATCTCTTTGTCTACAAATGGATATTTCCTAAGACCACTGCAAAAGCCATTTTTTGCCGACTTGAGCATTAAAGGGTTAATCGCAAAACCAAAACCAGCCTTTTCAGTATTTTTTAAATATGTCCATTTTCGGTTATATCGAGCCAATCATTCCAGGGTAAATTAAAAAAGTCTTATCTTCACCAGGTCTGCAAATGGACATTTCTCAAGACCACCACAGAAGCTATTTTTGCCTGGATTCGGCGCTAAATGGTTAACCGCCTAACAGCTGAGTTATTGCAGATGACATATTCCAAGGGCTATATCTCTGGACCTGCTAAATATTTTGAAAACAAATTGACTGAAAGTTGTTGATGGCTTAGCCACCAACAATTTTCAGTCAAATTGTTTTCAAAATATTCAGCAGGTCCAGAGGTAATTTACATCAAAATTATTGTCTGGTGAGTTGCAGCCTGCAGACAGTTAAAGTATGTTTAAAAATCAAGTTTTCGCTGGATAAACATGAAACAATGGAATAAATTTGTCTCAACTTTCACATATGAATACATTATATGTCAACTTGCAAATAAGTACAGAAATTTCTATATTCGTTCCTATTATTTGTCAGAGTTATCGCCCCTGAAATACTTGCACTTCAACACGATGGCTTTAGAAAGCCGGCTCTGCATCAAATTTGAAATAACCGAGCCAGTCATTTCAGTGGTAAATTTTCAAAAATAGTCTTCTTTTGGTCTGCAAGTAGACATTTTCTGTGAGAAAATTTAAAGTTTCTTGAATAAATGTGAGGTTTAAAAGGTTAAATAGGTGTGTGGTATGGGGAGGTGTGGGTGGGGGGGGGTTTGTTGTTCTCCGCCGGGAAATTTTGAAATCCAGACGCTTAGAGAGAGAGAGAGTGAGCATTTCCTGCATTTATAGAGAGAACTATGGCTCTCCTCTCCCTTTTTTAGT
Organism: Chaetoderma sp. LZ-2023a; assembly: GCA_034401795.1. NCBI lineage: Eukaryota > Metazoa > Mollusca > Caudofoveata > Chaetodermatida > Chaetodermatidae > Chaetoderma > Chaetoderma sp. LZ-2023a. The sequence continues at coordinate 36,597,610 of CM067366.1, forward strand.
CCCCCCCATCCCTCCCCCACCCCACCCCCAACAATACAGTGCCTAGTTTGCCTACGCCTCGAGCTGGCCCTGTTCATAGTTACCAGATTCATGAATCCTGAATTTCTCAATCAATCGCCTGATGTCGTAAACAACTACGTGATATGTAGGCTGACGTCATAATCAATTAAATCATAAATGACTCGATTTAGTCCATCTTAAGCTATTAATAGACTGTCAGGTTGTACAAATTCTATGTCTACTATTTAATAAACATACTGTTGAATATTTTGAAACTAATTTGACTGGGCGCCTTCAAATTAGTTTCAAAATATAAAGTTTTCTGGAAATTGATAGTCAGGGAGTTCAGGGATCGATCCCAACATGGGTGAAATGAGAGTGGAGCTTAGCTAAAGATGGGCGGGGCATAGCTAAAACTGGATTCCTCCAATATATTTAGAATATTGTATTGACCGGAATCAATATCTGTATTCACATGTGTAACTAACACACAACATCATCAACTCTGCATTTACATACTCATATCAGTGAAACATAAACGGAATGATCGTGAAATTATCTTTGACCCTCATCCGTGAATATTACAAGTTTATTGAAATCTACACACAGCACTTAGCAATATCCACTCGTCATTAATTTCAGCTGTCAGTCGCATTATTGAAAATCATTCCTGTGGTTAACACGGACAAATAACTATCGAAAGACGCCTTTATTTTGACCAAGCGTCGTGGACGGTGGAATTTCCGCCTCCGTGTGCACTCTCACTTTGGGGACTGGCTAGTTAGATAGCGTGTTGGCGTGTTAATTTGTTCACTTCCCCTACGTTATTAGCACTAGCTATTACTGGTGATATATTGTGGTAATGGCGGGTAAAATGTGGTCTTCCTGTAATAAAAGGCGGACAGATACTCGTAACTAACCATTGGATATAAGAGCAATGCGTGTTCCGTATTTAGTCAGAACTTAATAACGCACGACGGAAAATACTGTCAAGAACGGACCTGTATTTTAAATCCAAAACATTGCGGTTGTTTAAGGCAGTGGTCTTACGACCACCTGCCTTAAAGAACTAGTATCTTTTGTACTTAAAATTAATTTCTTATGTCAACTGACCAGCAGTATGCAACCACCTGTCTTTAGGCACCATGTTTTAGTGCCCAACACGGTTGTCATTAGAGCCAGGTGTTAATGAAGCTAATATAATTTGGAGACTAATGGCAAAAGGTCATGGTTCTAACTCCAATTAGGTCGTTTGTCCACTAAACTACTGCAGTCGCAAGCTAGGACTGCATCATGTCTAATTACCGGATGTATTGATCTATCCGTTGGTCAATCCATCAATCGCTGTAGCCAGGTATAAATATTTAACAATGGAACTACAGTATAGTAATAATATAGCCATTGAATGGTCAAGATTAATATTGGGCATGTAAATTTTACATTTTTGCTTAATAAATGACCATTTAGAAGACAAGAAAACAAATATTTGAATATTTACCATTGAGATTCCTGGCTCAGTTATCAAGCCAGTAATTCCAGTGATAAATTTTAAGGGTGTATGGGTAATGATGGGTGTTTTTAAGGAACCACTGAGTTATTTAGTGACAAATATTTTATGAAACATACAGTGTCCATTATAAAGAGTATTGATGCTTAAATCCTTTAACCCTCAGTTATCGAGCCAGTCATTATAGTGGTAAATTGTAAAAAAAAAAGTCTTCTCTTGGAAATGGACATTTCTCAAGACCACTGCAGAAGCCGTTTTGGCTGATACGAGTGTTAAAGGGTTAATGGTCAATTTAGCGTCCAAAATAAATTGGCTTCAGCGTGTCCAATTGCACACCATGAGAAGACTATAGAAAATATTCCATTGAAATAATTGGCTTGGTTATGGGTGTGCACACAGGAGCTACCGGCTTAGAAAACAGGCACGAGAAACCATTTGATAAGTGGATGGTTCTTGCGTGCTGTGAATTTTGCTTATTTTTTGGCTGCAAATGATCATGAGAAAACATCATGTTTGATATATTTAGTCATTCGTGCCAAGGAGCATGGTGTGTGCTAAACAAAGATAACAGCTTAGCATAAATAATGGACCATTTCAGTTTTAGCTATGCCCCGCCCATCTCCAGCTAAGATCCACCCACACCTCGGTTATGTTGGGATCGATCGATTCGTGAACTCCCTGACTATCAATTTCCAGAAAACTGTACAGGGAAGCTGTTGAATATTTTAAAACTAATTTGACTGGGTGCTGTTTGTATGGCAGCAACAGCACCCAGTCAAATTAGTTTCAAAATATTCAACAGTATCTTTATTAAATAGTAAAGACATACAATCCGTACAATAATGCTTAGTCCGTCACCAATTATGCGTTAGTGACATACTTATCTACATCATTCATGACATCATTGATTATGATGTCATCCTACGTGTCACAGTTAATTATGACATCATATGATGGATGGATAAACTGGAATAGGCCATTGATTAACCAATGACAGCACAGATCACTCTCATAATATTACGTGTAACAGTACTTGTGACATCATAGCAGTGTTTCGTAAAGGCATTAGTTCACAATGTGTGATGAAATTGTGCAACATGAGCTATCGACTTAGCAATCATCCTCTCGCACTTGTTTGCTAAGCTGATAGCTTTCATGTGTGCCACAGTGAGCCAGTCATGCTAATGGTTCTTTATAAAAAAAATGGTCTCCAAGTGACCTGCTAATGGACATCCAATAAGTAAATATTTTGATTTTCTTGACCAAATTTGACCATTAAATCGATAAAGGTCAAGCGGGCCATTTTTCTTCATTGGTCCGGAGAAATGTCCACTTACATACCAAGAGAAGACTATTTTTGAAAATTTACCATTGGAATGACTGGCTCGGTAACCGAGCCAGTTGTTCCAATGGTAAATTTTCAAAAATTGCCTTCTCTTGGTCTGAAAATGGCCATTTCTCAAGACCACTTCAGAAGCCGTTTTTGCCTGATATCAGGGTTAAAGGGTTAATTGTCAAGCCGGCCAAGATAAATTGGCTTCATCTGTCCTAATTCTGAGAAATGTCCAATGCTAATTTTTGGAAAATAATCATCTCTTGGTCTGAAAATTGATATTTTCGATTAGAAATTAAAATTTTTTAGACAAAATTTGAACATGAAATGGTTAAAGGTGTATATTCACACCAGAATGCTTGAAAATAAAATTATTTAATTATCCCCCCCCCCCCCCCCCCGGGGGATTCTGTTTTTGCTTCTGTCCATCCGTCCATCTGTCCATCCATCTGTCCATCACACACAGGTTGTTATTACACCAGAAAACATCTTGACCGTTCAGTCACTACTTGCTAAATCAAATATCTGCATTTAGCTATCAGAATAAGATTTTTATGCATGCTTACACTCTCCCTAATGCCAATACCATCACCATGTCACCCCTCAACCAGGATTCTGGTAGAGGGACCCCCTGCATTAGCCTCACAATAGACTGGCACCAGTCTGTACTCAAAGATTTTGTTTCCAAGCCTGCATTGCCCTCAGATCGCTCTCCCTCTGTTGTTGAGTCATCCAAGGCAGTTACATCTGCCAGTGCGTCTGTTAAAATGTCTGTAACAACAACGGGGGGGGGGGGGGGCTCCTTTTCAAATTCTGATGCTGTTATGGCGTTATTTGCACGTTTTGAATCTTTTGCAAGTGTGTTAACTAAGTCTGGATGAGCGTATTTCTTCAGCTATTCAAGCTGCTAAAGAGGAGTCATCAGACTCTGAGAATGGTTCCAAATCTTGCGGGCGCTCTCGTAAGTGGGGTAAACCTACATCTCTTACTACTAGGCAGGAGCTGAAATCTCCTAAAACCAAATCTAAAGAGCCTAGGAAGAAGTCTGGTAATGTATCCTCAGGTAGGAACCAGACTAAAGACCATGTAAGTTTTGAGGGGTCACATTACCCTCAGGCGATGGCATCGGTGGTGGAAGCTTCCGATTTTTCTATCTCCGATCTCTATTTCTGCTCCTGGCTTGTCCGGGCAAGCGGATTCAAAATCTGGATTGTCTTCTGGTTTAACTGGACATCCGGATATGAGCACCGTGATTGTTTCTGGCTTGGCTGAACATCCGGTGTCTCATGATCATCTGGCTCTTCCATTCTCAATTTCCGGTAATGGCCTATCCGTTTCCGGTTCTAGAGATGCCTGTCAGGGTCTGTTAGATCCGGCTAGGTATCACTCATCAACTTCCGGTTCTGGATTTTTCGCTTCCATTTCCGGTAGTGGTGTTGCTACTTCCGGTAGGAGAAATGCATATCCGGGTCTGTTAGATCCTGCCTTGCATCAGTCATCTATTTCCGGTTCCGATTTTTTCGCCTCCATTTCTGGTGGCAGTGTATCTGCTTCCGCTATTAGAGGTGCTTTTTCGGGTCTGATAGATCCGTCCTTGCATCCGACTTCCATTTCCGGTTCCGGTTGTATCGTATCTGCTTCCGGTAGTAGTGCTTCTACTTCCGGTTTGGGAGGTGCTTTTCCGGGTCAGTTAGATCTGGCTAAGCATCCTACTTCCAGTTCTGGTTTACCAGTTTCTTCTGGAAGCTATTTTCGCTCTTCTACTTATGAGTGTCCTGTTCGTTCAGATTCTTATTCTAGTAATAATTTTGCTCCTTCCGATTCTAATTATTTTCATGCTCCTCCTGTTCAAGTTTTTTCTAGGCATGATTGTGATCATTCTTCATCTCTTTCTCAGTGTGTCTCTGAGGTTCATTCTCCTGATTTTGTTCACCCTTCCTTTAGAGAGGTGGTTTCTAATTCTCGTTCATCTTCTTCGAGTCTTTCACCTTCCTTATCTAAGGGACATTCTGTTCTTCCTTCTTCTTCCTCTTCATCTTTGTATGCTCTGTCGGCTAGAGATTTTTCCTCTAGTCATGTTTCGCAATCTCTTTGTTTAACTCTTCGACTATCCCTCCTCCTCCGGGTTTTCATAATTTTCCTTCTGTTCATCAGAATTCTGTTTCTTCAGATCACGTTTTTTCTTCTTCCTCTTCTACTCCTTCCATTTCTTCTCCTCATTCTTATTCTTCCTCTTCTTCTCCATCGTTTGATCATATGGACCCTATTGTGTCAGTTGTTCTTTCTCCAGAACTGGAATTTCAGATAGTAGATTCAGGTTTAGATTTTTTGTTATTTTCAGTAGCTCGGGATTCTTCTCTTCATCGCTCTTTTGTTTCCTCTAGATCCTCTATTCTCTCTAGATTTTCTGCAAGTGGTTTGGGATCATATTCTTTTCCATCTAGCCAGAGTAATGAGGTTGATTTAATTCCTTCGGATCAGGCTTCATCGGTTTTGGATCAGTTTTCTTTGTCTGATTCTAGAGGTTTAGCTTCTCCTTCCTCCTTGAGGAACTTTGACTCTTCAGCTTCTTTAGATTCTGACCTTTGGCCTCCTCCTTTGTCTCCATCGCATGCTTCTGCTAATACTATCCCAAGATCAGTCAGGGTCAGGGATCTTAGGAGGTTTTACCCAGTTAGGGCCTCTGCAGATGATTGGTCTTCGACTCATCGATGGATAGCTTCCTCTCGCTCTCTCTTCCTCGTCAGGATGAGTTTTCAATTGATCCTCCTCCTTTTGGATCTGCTCTGCCGTCTTCTGATCCTTCTTCTAGTGTTCCTTGTGTTCTTCCGATAGATAACTTGGTTATAGATATGCTTGACTTTTATGTAAATGAGGTCCAGTCGAAAGAATTCTCACTTACTCCTAAATTAGATGCGCCAGTTCAAGTTCCCCAAGGATGATTTTATTAGAGTGGCTTCTACTCAGTCTCTTAACAGTCCGACTTGGGATGTTCTTTCTTCTAATCTGAAGGAGTCGGCTAGGGTTGAGTCATTTTCGGATCTTTTCAGATGGGAATCTGTATGTAGAGCTCAGATTAAATCAGCAAATTTTCTTGCTCTTCTTTCAGAGGCTTTACTTAAGACAAAGAGAAAGGTGATCAGATTCCTCCTGAGGTCTTTCATTTTTTAGCCAATGTTTCTAGAGGTTCTTTGAACTCGGTTTGTCAGTCGTTAGGCTTCATTACCTCTAAAAGAAGAACTAGGAGACTGTCAGAGGTCAATATTTTGAGTTCTCTTAGAAGCAACCTTATTTCGGCTCCTCCCTTTGGCTTGGATGTCTTTGGGCAGGCTTCTTCAAATATTCTTCGGGCTGAATCCGACCGCCTTAGATCAGCTAAAGATCTTCGAGATCAGATCTCTGTGTTGAAGCCTTCAGTGAAGAGAGACTCTTCCTGTGTCAAGAGTCCACTTTCCTCCCCTAAAAGGAAGAGTCTCAGGCCGGATGAGTTTGGCGCTTATCCTTCTAGGATAATCACCAATTCTAATCGGTCTTCTGGTTCCCAAGCCTGATCCGCAGAGGAGGATCGATTTGAAGCCATTTCGTCTCATAGGCCCAGATCCCAAGTCCGTCAAGCCCCTTCTTCCCAGGTAAGAAGGGGTCAGGCTTATTCTCGTGGATCTAGATCTAATTCTAGAGGTCGCTCCTTTAGAGGTTATCAAGGAAAACGAGTTTGAAGGGCTGGTCGTAGCCCGGGTAGGCCAATCCCTTCTTCTTTTCCCAGTTTTATCTTTTCCTCTTCTCCCTCTTTTGGACCTATCAGTGCAGTCTCTTTTACCCAGCATGCCAGTAGGAGGGCACCTGTCTCTGTTTTGGGAGACGTGGTAAGCCCTTGTTCAGGACTCCTGGCTTATAGATCAACTCTGCTGGGGTTATGCACAGTCATGGATCAATCATCATCCTCCCCTGTCTTTCCTTCCCAAATGGACTCCGGTTCCTTCAAACCCGGAGAAACTGGGAGCCCTGGAAGACGAACTGGCGTCGATGATTTTAAAGAAAGACATAGAAGAGGTTCCTTTATGGAGAGTAGACCCGGGCTACTACTCAACCCTCTTTCTGGTCCCCAAGAAAACAGGTGGATGGCGTCCAATCATCAATCTGAAAAGGTTAAATCTTCTAATCTCAACTCCAAAATTCAAGATGGAGACTGTATCTCAGATTATCGGCAGTCCCGTCACCAGGTATGAGGACCTCTTCCATAGACCTAAAGGATGTCTACTTCCATGTTCTCATCCACCCTTCGCTCCGAAAATTCATGAGGTTCGCTTTCAAGGGTTGGGTATGGCAATTCAGAGTCATGCCCTTCGGCCTGACCATGGCCCCGTTTTTCTTCACCCGCCTAGTGTCATCTGTGGCAGGGATCCTTCACCGTCATTCTATTCCCCTTCACGTTTATATAGATAATTGGTTAGTAAAAGCAGAATCTTCCTCAATTCTGTCAAGATTTGTTCCAGAGGTCTGCAGTATGGCTTGCAGCCTAGGTTGGGTTATAAATCTAGAAAACTCAAGCTTGGTTCCGTCTCAAGTTTTCACCCACCAAGGCGTTTCATTCGATCTAGCTCGAGGTCTAGTTTTCCCTTCAGATCTAAGGGTAGAAGCCATCTTAGCAGCAATGGAAATTCTGTCTTGCTCTTCTGTGGTTAGAGCAAATTTCTTCCTCAGGGTGATTGGCTTGATGGTCAGCATCGAGAGTATCATTCCGTGGGTGGTGCTGATGAGAAGACCTTTCCAAATGTATCTTATGTCCCTGTGCACTCTATTTACCATCAGATCCCCATTAGAGAACATTTAATTCCCCATCTAGACTTTTGGAAGGACCGTTCTCTGCTTCTGATGGGTGTTCCTCTGGTAAAGTCTTCTCCTCAAGCAATTATCTTCACAGACACTTCCCAGGAGGGATGGGGAGCAGTCTGGGATTCCCTGTCAGTCTCCGGCCTGTGGTCCCTGAAGGAGTCGTCAGCCCACATCAACATTCTGGAATTGTGGGCTGTCAAGAAGGCTCTCCTTTCTTGGTCGAATCGAGTAAAACGTCTCAGAATTTCGATTTGATCGGACAATTCAACAGTAGTCTCTTATATCAACAGGCAGGGGGCACGAAGTCATCACTCCTCTGCCTGGAAGTGTGGAACCTCCTCTTGTGGTGTCTTAAGAATCAAATTTTTCTAGTGTCCACTCATGTCCCAGGCTGTCTGAATTTTCTTGCGAACCAACTGTCTCGTCTCAACAAGTTCGCCCACACAGAGTGGCAGTTAAAGAGGTCGATTGTCAAAGCGATCTTCAACCTCATGGATCGTCCCCGCGTAGATCTGTTCGCGACCGCTCTGAATGCCCAAATCTCCTCTTTCATGTCTCCTTTTCCGGACAATCAGGCGTCGGCTGTGGAAGCCCTGTCTCAGTCCTGGACAGGAATCTTTGCTTATGTGTTCCCTCCAACAATTCTGATTCCTTTAGTGCTGAAGAAGGTCAGGGACCAGATCTGTGAAGTCCTGCTGATAGCTGCCTTTTGGCCAAAACAGATCTGGTTTGTAGATCTTGGTAGACTTGCCTCATCTTCTTCCAATTTCCCCCAGATCTTCTGTCTCAAGTGCGGGGATCTTGCCTTCATCCAAACCCAGGAATCTTCAGTATGTGTGTTTGGAGAATATTGAGTGTGCGGTCCCTGAGAGTCAATTTTCTGCAAGATCTCAGGAAATCATTGTTTGTGCCAGGAGGCATTAGGCAGAGTGTAAGCGAGCATAAAAATCTTATTCTGATAGCTAAATGCAGATGTTTGATTTAGCAAGTAGTGATTGAATGGTAAGTATGTTTTTATAGTGGTTAATAAAACTACAGACCAACCCACTAAAGGGGGGTCTGTTGGGGTTTTTTCTTTCAATAACTTTACTTTTGCTTGGAATATTATGACAACACTTAATGGGAACATTGGCTATGGTACTAGGGAAATGTACATTATTTTGTGGGTCAGTCAGCTCGTCCCTCTGTCCGTCCATACCTTTGTCTCTGAATTTGTGTCTATCCGTCCGTGCAAATTTTGGGTTTTCGTTCAATAACTTTATCTTTGCTTGGAGTATTGTGAGGAAACTTCATGGGAACATTGGCTATGGTACTAGGTAAATGTACATTATTTTGTGAGTCAGTCAGCTCATCCCTTTGTCCGTCCATCCCTTTGTGTCTGAATTTGTGTCCATCCGTCCGTGCAAATTCTGGGTTTTCGTTCAATAACTTTATCTTTGCTTGGAGTATTGTGACGAAACTTCATGGAAACATTGGCTATGGTACTAGGGAAATGTACATTATGTTGTGGGTCAGTCAGCCCATCCCTACGTCCATCCATCCCTTTGTCTCTGAATTTGTGTCCGTCCATCCGTTAAAATTTTGGGCTTTCGCTCAATAACTGAATTTTTTCTTGGAGTATTGTGACGAAAAATTCATGGAAACATAGGCTATGTTTCTAGAGAAATGTACATTATTTTGTGGGTCAGTCAGCTCATCCCGCCATCTGTCCATACCCTTGTGTCTGTCTATCCATGCAAATTTGGGATTATCGCTCAATAACTTTATTTTTGCTTGGAGTAGTGTGACAAATCTTCTTAGTTTATGATTATTGGCTCCCATTTGTCTATGTATCCATCCATATCTCTATCCAAATCAGTGGGATTATGTCATCCCACGAACCTCGCTGCCATTGCGGGGTTTGGGGGGGGGAGTGGGGGTGGGGGCGATTATTTGATTTATATCATCTAGTTTGTATACTTTTATAAGCTTAAAGTGTGTACCTCAATGTAATGAAACGAAATAAATCTTAACATATGAGGATTTCATTACGTACAAATTAGGGACTCATGCCTCTAATTCAATTTCACAACTTAAAAAAAATAATATTAATTTATATGTAATAAAATCATCAGATGCTAAGATTTATTTCGTTTCATTTCATCTAGGCCCACAATTTAAGCCTCTAAAAGTATACAAATTAAATAATTTTATTTTCAATCATTCTGGTGTGAATGTGCACCTTTAAATTGTAGCTATGAATCACAATTTCGTTCACATTTAGGGTTGCTAGACTGCACTGATTGCTGTTAGTGTTTGAACCTCCCTAGAGACTAGCTGGTGATTATTGAGTCAAATGGCGGCTGTAATTGGCAAATGTTTCATTCGTTTGATTAAATCCTCAAGTAATCTTTTACCCCTATCACATAAACTAAGGGCGAGAGAACTCTTGATCACATGGAGAATGACTCGTCTGTTCTGCAGATTCATGCTATGAAATGCTTGATGTGTTGATAGTTGTAAGTTGTCTGTGAAGCAGAAAGCGAAACATAGGTATCACTTTTCCAACTGTGGACACGGCCTCAACGTTAAGTTTCTACGTTTAGCAAATCATCTTTGCCTATGTTTTAGAAACTTCTTAAGACTACTCAAACCAAACTTGGGCACATAGTTGCTTATCCCATAAGAAGCCAGCATGACGATAGTGATGTCCCTAGGTCCAAGTTCAAGGTCATTCTGACCTTGCTATTTGATCTCTGCTTCTCCAACGTTAAGTTTTTGCATTTACCGAATCATTTACATTTACGGTATATTTCAATGGGTTAATCATAATGGGACTAAGCCTGGCTATACATGGTTACCTATAATGTTAGAAAGGTCACAAGGTCAAAGGTCAAGGTCATTGTGACAAAGAGGTGTCAAGTCGGCCGCTGTTATGGTCTTGTGGGATGTTCATTTACAGAACAAGAGAATACAATTTTAGAAAATTAACCACTAGAATGGCTGGTTCGATAATGGGTAGATATTTACATTTTCTTGACCAAATTTGACCATTAACCCTTTCACTGATAATTTCCCGATATCTCATTTTCAAGACAACCATATAGAACAACTGCTGAATATTTTGAAATTAATTTGACTGGAAGCCATTGTTGCCTTAGGCAACAATGGCTTCCAGTCAAATTAATTTCAAAATATTCAACAGAATAAGTTTTATATTGTAAGAAATTTACTTTTTCAGGAATTTGTTGCTGAAAGGGTTGTGGTAAACCCTTTAACCCTCGAATTAGTTCAAAGAAATTTAAATTTTCTCATAGAAAATGTCCATTTGCCAACCAAGAGAAGGGTATTTTTGACAATTTACCCCTGGAATGACTGGCTCGGATAAATTTGATACAAAATGGCATTGAGTGATGTGAGGTTCTATTCGTTATGTTGTAATGATAAGCCTTATATTCATAATTACTACTAATTAATTCATGAAATACTAGATTTTATTGCTATTAAACATAATGATTTTGATATAAATATTGATCAAATTAATTCAATAAGTAATATTTTTTATTGTTATCTAAGACCATGATTTTGATATAATTATTGATGGCAATTGGTTAATAAGAATTATGAAATAATGATTTATTAAAGGATAAAATTTAATGATATTTGCATGGTTGTAAACTCACATGATAATATGAACTCTAAAATACCTTAAGCTATTTCTGGTTAGCAATGAATTCAACAACAAGATGATATATTGGAGTGGTTATTTGGTGCGTCATCGTGGCTCAGAAAGTTGCTGAGCTGACGATCGAGACATACTTGGTCAGAGCACATAACACGTTGCTAGAGCGTGAAGACAAAAACACAGCTAACCACTGGTCAGAATGGGGCTAACTTGTAAATTAAGTCCGATCGCCAAGGTGGGTGAGGTCAGACCTCGCTAACTCTCAGGCAAGAGATTCAGGGGAAAATATCCCCACACACTTTCACTTTGGGATCCAACAACACCAGTCTAAATTATTTTGTTCTCCAAATTCAAGAAAAATATTCAATCATTTTTGCCTAGAAATTTTACAAGAAAGTCAGTTTAGAGCCTTGTTTTGACCAAAAAGCATTAAATTATTAAGAACAGTTAAAATCAAATCTAAACACATCTTCATCTCAGTTATGTTGCCAGTTGATGTCAAATAAATGGACTTTGGAACAGTTCCACATGAAAATATACCATCGTCTTCACATCCTTGCTTTTTCAACCATCGCCGATCTTCTACAATGGACCTGAATACATGAGGATGTAAGAAGTGTTGCGTGTGAAGGGCCTTCCCCCGCCCTCCATACAACAATTACAGAAGCTATTATTTCAAATTTTCACGTCCATTGTAATTTTACCCCAGTTTTTAATTTTTTTTGTTGATCACTGGTTAAAATTCACTCCTCAGAGTTTTCACCAATATGTAGCAAATTATAGTTACAAACGCAATAATTCCTATAATATTATATCGGGTCATAGATTATTTCTAATTGAGCTTTTTTTTAAATTTCCGAGATATCAATTAAAATTCATCCAAATGTTCCATTTTATAATGTTTTAGCAGTTTTAAAATGACGTTACAAGTGGTTGTTACATCATCACTGATAGGCGACAACCCCACAATAATATATTGCAGGCTTCTCACAACCTTAAAATGCATTGTAAATCCTTGAAAAGTGATGTTGCATTTTCACGGCCTTAATTGAAAGTCCTTTAATTTAGCCAGAAATAAAAGATTTCCTTGAAAACCCCTTGAAATTGTCAGTGTCCAACTTCTCTGGCTATAGCAGACCAAGCGAAAATTTATAAATTTATATAATATGTATTTTAATCACAGGATCTGCAATTCAGAATTTTCTGCAATCTCCTGTTTCTAAAACGTAATTAAAATGTGATAAGGATTATGTAGGAGGAAAAGATGGCTAGAAGAAGATTTAAAGGAGACCCTACCTTTAAATCCTAGCTTTAACACTTAAATTTGCATAGAAAGTGTCCATTTGCAGACCAAGAGATGACAATTTTTGAAAATATTTTCACTGGAATGACTGGCTCGGTCATCGAGCCAGTCATTCCAGTGATAAATTTTAAAAAATAGTCGTCTCTTGGTCTGCAAATGCATATTTCTGAAGATCGCTGCAGAGGCTGTTTTTTGTCTGATATGAGTGTTTAAAGGTTAAAAAAGTCCTTGAAAATTATGTTTGTTGACGTTAAAAATCCCTGAAAGGACAATGAATTCAATTTTCAAAAAGCTATTGCTATCGATTTGCATCACTAGGGAGCAAGTTTATTACAATAGTGAAATATGAAATAGTGTGTAATTGTTTAACGACTGTTATGCAATGGAGGACAAGATTGTTTATATGAAAAATAGATGAGTCACGATTTTATGCACTATGTATCACGACATTGTCAAAGGCACTCCCGCATCCCCAGTTCTAGACAATCAAAATACTATTTGTTAATCGAGGTATGGAACTCAACTCTAAGATTCAATATGTTTTACCCGTTTAACACTCGAATTTGTTGAAGAAAATTTAAATTTTCTTATAGAAAATGTCCATTTGCAGACCAAGAGAAGACTATTTTTGAAAATTTACCACTGGATTGACTGGCTCAGTTATCGAGCCAGTCATTACAGTGGTAAATTTTCAAAAATGATCTTCTCTTGGTCTGCAAATGGACATTTCTCAAGACCACTGCAGAAGCCGTTCTTGGCTGATGTGAGTGTTTGAAGGAGTTAATTATGACAGCTAGGCTTGCACAGTTATTGCTTTGAGTAATCACGATCGATTATTTAAGGAAAATCATGATTACTCGATTAATCAGCCCGAGTACAAATCATCCAGTCAATTACATCAAAATGCATATCAATGACGAAAACTGCAATGGTGTTAAGAAAAGTCCATTTGCAGGCCAATAGAGGACTATTTTTGAAAATGTATCACTGGGGTGCCTCAAGCTCGCCAGTCTTTCCAGGGATACATTTTCAAAAATAATCTCTTAGCCTGCAAATGGACATATATTCGCTGAGCAAAATGTAAACTTTCTTGACCGATCACATTAAAATGTAATTAAAGGGTAGGGTTTGAAATGTTTATGCAGTAGAAATTATTTACGATTATTTGATTATATAATTTTTAATTATATAAATTCACAATTGAAAAAATAATCGTGATTTTTTATTTAATCGTGCAATCGCACAAGTCTAATGATAGCCCATTATGGCCCAATAGTTACCCTGAATCCTGCGTTCTATAAGGCAGTGTTCACGATAGAGTGCTAACCAGAATTAAGAGGGAAGGAAGTATGATCGAGCGCAAATATTTGTTTACTTGTCATAACTTTGTATACGTGAATGCTTACACGATTTGTGATCGATTGGGCTTCCTTCGGATTAGATAATCTAATGTGAACACAGCCTTAGTCTTGATACAAAGTTCCTAGCATTTGGCTAATGGAACAGTCAGATCTGTCACTGCTACATCTGATGTCATAATTAAATATGTCACTTATGTTTACTGATGTCATGATGAAAATTACATACGTCCATCACGAATCTACACAAGTCTGTCACGAACCTGTATCAGTTGTATGTCTGATGAAATTACAATTTAAAAATTCAGTTGAGTATTTGGCTCACCTGGCCTGAAAGGCCAAGTGAGCTTATGTCATGGCAACCGTCCGTCGTATGTCCGTCCGTCGTCCATCAACTTTTCCTTTAAATGACTTCTCAAGAACCGCTGGGCCGATTTCAATTATATTTGGCAGAAAGCATCCTTAGGGTATAGGGATCCAAGTTTGTTCAAATGAAGCCGATCGGCCAATTTGGCCGGCGGCCATCTTGGATTTTGTCCAATTTTTAGAAACGTCTTTAATAATCTTCTCCGAAACCGCTTGAGGGATTGAAGGAAACCTCATGAAATATGATCTAGGGCAAGAGCTCAACCAAGTTTGTTCATCTTGGATCATTTTCACGCCAAAAACTCCCATACTAAAGCAATGGGAAATATAAAATATCTTCTTCTCGAGAACTATTGGGCTGATTTCAATTGTATTCAATGGCATGAAGCATCCTTACAGCATAGAGATTCAAGTTTTTTCAAACAAGCCCGATCAGGCCAATTTGGCCGGCGAGCATCTTGGATTTTGGCCAATTTTTAGAAATGTCTTTAAAAATCTTCACCAAAACCGTTTGAGGGATCAATTCAGAACTCATGAAATATGATCTAGGGCAAGAGCTGAAGCAACTTTGTTCAAAGGAATTTGATTGACCAAATGCTTCAACGGCCATCTTGAATGACCTAGTTTTAAAAAAAACAAGTTCTTTCCCAGAACCGCTGAAGCGATCGGGCCCAAATTTCTGATATATAATTAGCGACTAAGGGCCATTAATGTTCATTCAAGAAAAGTTGATTCATCAAAAAACATGGCCACGATGGACCAATCAAAATATAGCATGTTTAGCGGCCATATTGGATTTTTTTTTATTTGCTGGATTTTGAGGCCGAAATTGGTTTTATATAGTTTTTTGGGTATTCTGATATCAACTGTTGGATAAATGTTTTGGCAGCCATCTGGGATCATTTTCCCGCCAAAAGCTCCCATACTAAAGCAATTGGAAATTTAAAATGTCTTCTTTTCGAGGACTGCTGGGCCGATTTGAATTATATTTGGCAAGAAATATTCTTAGGGCATAGAGATTTCATTTTATCCAAACGAAACCGATCGGCCAATTTGACCGGCGCCTATCTTGGATTTTGGCCGATTTTTAGAAATGTCTTTAAAAATCTTCTCCAAAACCGTTTGAGGGATCAATTCAGACCTCATGTAATATGATCTAGGGCAAGAGCTCACCCAAGTTTGTTCAAGGGAACTTGATTGACCAAATGGTTCAGTGGCCATCTTGGATGACCTCGTTTTCGCAAAAACATCTTCCCCAGAAACGCTGAAGCAATCAGGCAGAAATTTGTGATATATGATTAGGGACTAAGGACCGTTAAAGTTTGTTCAAGAGAAGTTGATCCATCAAAAAAATTGGCCGCTATTGTCCTATCAATATGTAGTGTGTTTGGCGGCCATTTTGGATTTTTTTATTTGATTGATTTTGAGGCTGAAATTGGTTTTATGTATGTTTTTGTGTTTTGTGATTTCAAATTTGCCATTTTTGAGACTGTCGGATAAACGATTTAGCAGCCAACTTGGATCACCAAAATCTCCCATACTAAAGCAATGGGAAATTTAAAATGCATTCTTGCGTCATCTTGGATTTTGGTCGATTTTTAGAAATTACTTTAAAAATCCTCTCCAAAACTGCGTGGGGGAATCAATTCAAAACGCATGAAATATCATCTAGGGCAAGAGCTGCACCAAGTTTGTTCAAGGCAACTTGATTGGCCAAATGGTTTGGTGGCCATCTTGGATAACTTATTTTTTGCCAAAAACAGCTCCAGAACCACTGAGCAGCTTGGGCCAAAATTTGGGAGTGCCATTAAAGTTTGTTCAAGGGAAGGAGCTACGTCAGAAACATGGCAGAAGTGGACCAATCAAAATGTAGCGTGTTTGGCGGCAATATTGGACTTGCAGAACGTCCACAAGCTAATTTAAAAGACTACTCCTAAACCACCCACCAACAATTTTGACAAAAATGCACAGTGCTCCAGTTGAGTGACACAGGTGAGCGACACAGGTGAGCGACACAGGTGAGCGACACAGGTGAGCGACAGGTGAGCGACACAGGTGAGCGACACAGGTGAGCGACACAGGTGAGCGACACAGGTGAGCGACACAGGCACCTTGGGCCTCTTGTTTGAAAGTAATTTGACTGCTGTTTCAAAACCTCAAAATTAAGCTCGTAACCTCTATAATTACCTTGAGATTGGGATGCTAGGAATTTAGGTTTTAACCCTTTAACACCATCAGCAAAAAATTACTTCTGCAGTTGTCTTGAGAAATGTCCATTTGCAGACGAAAAGAAGACTATTTTTGAAAATGTACTACTGGAATGACCGGCTCGATAACCAAGCCAGTCATTGCAGTGGTAAATTTTCAAAAATAGTCTTCTTGTGGTCTGCAAATGGACATTTTCTAAGAGAAAATTAAAATTTGTGTGAACAAATTTCAGAGTTAAGGGTTTAAAGTATATAAATCAATTCCAACCTGCGGATGAAGTGGGCGGAGCTTAGCTACAAATGGGCAGAGCTTAGTAAGAAATGGACGGCTTTATTGACAAACCAGGTTAGGTCATTCCTGGCGATATGTCAATGTTTATACGCACTTGCCAGAATCACACACAAATACTATGATGAATGTGAATGCAATAGCGTGTCATCTCCCGTGTACAAATTTTCATCATTGGAATCATGTTTGGATCTCTCTCCTCGCCCAATTACAAACCACTACCGCCTTTCATCACATGTGAGAAATGTCTTCCGGATGAGATAAAGACGAGATAGAGGGCACTGTCAATTTAAAGAAGATAAATCATCGGCGCTCGTCAGGTAGCGCTTACGTTGTCCGTTTCACTCGGCGCTCCGTTTATAATTGCTTATGCTATCAGAACCAATTATCTGCTGTTAATATGTGAAAATGATGAAGAGAATGTTCTAGAATTGAAAAATATGGTTTAATAATGGAGACACCAATAGATTGGGTATTGGGATTGTACTGCAATCTTTATAAACAATTTTATCAAATTGCTATCATCATCATCATCATCATCATCAGCAGCAGCAGCAGCAGCAGCAGCAGCAGCATCATTTACCACCACCACCACCACCGCGATCCGTCGTTGCTGTTTTAGTCATCATAATCATCATCATGATCATCACCATCATCATCATCATTGTTAGTCGTCATCATCACCATTATTATCGTTATGGTTGTCATCATGGTCGTCATCGTCATCATTGCCATGGTCGTCATCATCATCATCATCATGATCAACATCATCATCATCATTTGTTGTCATCACCAACCATTATTATCATCATGATTGTCATCATGACCATTCATTGATACTGTATTACCCTCTCATAATTATCATATTAAAATAGATGTATAAACTATTTCTCAATATCTGTTAAATATTGTTAAACATTGAATATTAAATTTGTTCAATTTCAGTCACCGTCAGCAAGCTACATCCTGGTTACCGCCACGTGAAAATTGGGACCCAGGGAGCGGAAACCTGCCATATGGATGGGAAAGTGCCTCTGATGAAAATAATAAGTCATATTTTATCAAGTGAGTTATCATTATTATCATTTCAATAATAGTTCTGGTTTGTTAAAGTTATCGTGCCGGTCTTAACTCCTTATGATAGCTTTAACATGAACAAGTTAATGGTCAAGCTGTAATGTTCTTGATGAGTATCCATTTGCAAGCCAAGTGAAGATTATTTTGACTCGGTAAATATTTTAAAATTGTCTTCACTTGGCCTTCAAAGGAGCATTCACTAAGCAACAATTTCAATTTTTCCTGACATAGCTTGATCATTAACACTGTAGTGGCTAAATTTGATGAAGAAAATTTAAATACTTTCTTATTGAATGTCCATTTGTAGGCCAACTTAGAAGACTTTTTGAAAATTTACCACCGAAATGACTGGCTCAGTTATTGAGCGAGTCATTCCAGTGGTAAATTTTCAAAAATAGTCTTATCTTGGCCTGTAAATGGACATTCCTGAAGCACCCTGTAGAGGCCGGTTTTGGCCTGTTAACCGTCAAATTTACTCACAGAAAATGTCGATTTGCAGACCGAGGTTACCTCGCCAGTCATTCCCGTGGCAAATTTTCAAACATAGTCTTCCGTTGGTCTGCAAATGGTCACTTATCAAGACCAGTGTAGAAGCCATTTCTGGCCGCATTTTTTAGTAAAAGTTAAATAACCTATCAAATATTAGTTTGTTTGGCTGCTTGGCACTTGGTAACTTCAGCCGGAGGGGACATTTCTGATGGCAACATTACTGTAGTTCTAAATAGTCAATATTGTTCCGGCCCATGGGGACATTTTCTGACACGGACATTGTCACGGCGGCTTCGGAACACATTTGTCATGGCCAGCGTGATGAAGACATCCAATTACGTGGGAAAACACACCTTCTTTGAGTTCTGACAGCTCTGAAACTTGCCTCTAATGATTATACGCCACATGTTTCAAAGGGATAATCAGCGTGTGTTGTGTTTTTTATCGATGATGCAACAAATTTCCTTATTGAAAGGAAACGGATTTCTCTCGCCGGATACTGAAGAAATTTGATGTTCATTCATGTCAATGCTAGAAATAATTTCACAAAATATCTGTAGGCTGATGAGAGTTTTGCATAAGTATGCGGATGAGGCTGTGATAGTTTTGTATAGTGGGTGGGTGAGACCCCGAATTTTCGGAATAAAGTACTAATGTTTTTAAATCATTCAATCTTTTGCTGGTGGAAGGGTAATAGTATGTGTATGGATCTAAGGCCAGAGTAATTTAATGGTTTATTTTATGTGAATTCTCACCCAAAACAAGATTGGAGATAGAAAAAAAAAATATTGCACAATTTGAAACTCAGAAGTTTTAAGCTATTACAGTATTAATCCTTTCATCAGGTTAATCGTCAAGATTGATCAAGAAAATCCAAAACCATATCTCAGTGATTGTAAATTTGCAAGCCAAGAGAAGGCTATTTTTCAAAATTTTGGTTAATGAGCCAGCCATTCCAGTGGTAAATTTTCAAAAATGTATCTTGGCCAGCAAATGGACGTTTCTCATGACCATTGTAAAGCCAGCTTGACCATTAAAGGGTTAGCAAGCAAAAGAGAGTTACAGAAGATTCTGAGGAATTCCGACTGATCAGGATTTGGCTGTGAAAAATTGTTAGATGGAAAAAATGCTGAAATTATGCCTTAAAATCCCAGCATTATTTTTTTCATAGATATGGAAATATTAAGTTAGGAAGGTTTGTAAAACAAAAAGATAAATTGGTAACGCCTAGTGATAAATTAACCATTTACTCTCCGTGCGCATTAATGGTTAACTCTTTACTGGTGAAGCAGCTCTTAAAATATATATGCACTGGAGCTGGCTTTAAGTTTCTCACTGTAATCACATTAAGCCCCTACCACTCTGATATTAAAATTTAAAATTTTCAAAATTAAATTAAAAGTTGAACTCGTGTTCATTTTTCAACAAATTTGGTGGATGATGTTGATGTCTACGACAGCAACAGTTCGTCCGCGACAGTTGTTGAAAAATGGACACCAGTTTCTTGGTGTTAACACAGTAAAAGATAGAATACTGATATCAGAGGGTTACTAAAGCATTTTCCTTGATTACTCATACCCGTAAGGGGAAAAGGGTATTTTGTGTGTGCGTGTGTGCGTGCGTGCATGCGTGCGTGCATGTGCGTGCGCGCAGGCTGACGTGTGGCATGGGTGTGTGAGGGTGTGGGCCTGTCTGGAGGTGTATCTAAAAATCTACTGATCTGATTTGGCTCCGATTTTAGCACAAGGAAGAACTTGCCTTGAAATAAGTGAATATGTGTCCGGATTTTATAAAATTCTGAATCTGTGAATATCTCAGAAATTACTGGTGTGATTTGGCTCACATCTTACCACATGAAAGGGTGTGATCATAGACTATGATTTCACCATAACTTTGTACATGGTCCAGGAAAATCTGTGAAAATCCGGAAAATACAAAATCCTTTTACAATGTGACAAAAATGGGAGGGCGAGCATCTGCAATCTCTGAGCGCAGTTATTATCCCCACATTTTGAAAAAACGTCGGTAATATTATAATCGCCATGTCTGTCTGTCCATCCATCCGTCCGTCACGCTATCTTCTCCCAAACTGGTGGGTGAAATTCAACCAAATTTGGTATGTGAGTTGTAAATTGTATTGTGCTTTGCATGACGACTTTTATATTTGGGTCCCCTCACTCAGGTTCAGGTGGTGGGGTCAAATGGTCAAATATCATAAAACTGTCCATCACACTATCTCATTCGAAACCGTTGTGTGGAATTTAAACAAATTTGATATGTGGGTATCCCATATAATTTTCGATTGCGTGACAGCATTTGTGTTAGGCACTGCCTCCAGGGGTTGGGGAAGGGGTCAAAAGGTCAAGAAAATTATTGTAATGCAACTTCAGAAACTTGTGGTCGTAATTCAACCAAGTCTGGTAGGTGGTGAGCTACGTATATGATTGCGGAGTGCAAGAGTACATTTTCATTTGGCTGTCCCCCATGGGTAGTGTGATGTGGGGGTAAAGACAAATTGGTGAATGTGGGGCTTTACATTGTCTCATCATGGACCAAGCAATCTAGTTTGTATTGCTTCATGAACGATGCTTAAATAGCTAGTTCTGTGATATATTGATGACAATATATTTTGCATATATCTTGGATAAAACGCCAGTGTGTATTAGTCTGTATATTAATCAGACAGACTTCTCTATTAAATTGTCTTTTCCCGATAATTTATTCACTTTCTGTATCTTTAGCATATCATCTGGCATGCATATCAAATTGAACAATGGTCGAGTTAGCCATTTTTTCTGTGATGTATGATACGTACGATATGTCAAACCTGATCCTTTGTTTGGATGATTCTATCTTCTCTGCAGAAGAGGAAAGCGTTACTTCATCATGGCTTGCATCCTAATACTGCGTCTGGTTTAAGCAGTGTCATTCTGACTTTATATTAACATGTCTTAACTTTTTAGTGACTGACCTTTGCAGTGGTCTTGGGGAATGTCCATTTACAGACCAAAAGAACACTATTTTTGCAAATTTACCACTGGAATGACTGGCTCAATAACCGCGCCAGTCATTCCAGTGGTAAATTTGCAAAAAGTAGTCTTCTCTGTCTGCAAATATCCATTTCATATGAGAAAATTGAAATTTTCTTGAACAAATTCAAGGGTTAATGGTCAAGACGGCCAAAATTGGCCTCTACAGTGGTCTTGAGGAATGTCCATTTTCAGGCCAAGAGAAGACTATTTTTGAAAATTTTGCATTCCAGTGATAAATTTTCAAAAATAGTCCTCAAGGCCTGCAAATGGACATTGAATAGGCAAATATTTTGATATTTGACCAAATTTGACCATTAAAGGTTTAATGGGAGATGGAAATTACTCAAAGATTCTTGGTCTATATTTTTAAAACACTGTCTGAAAGTTTTGCTGCTCAGAATGTAACAACATTCATTCAATTTGCACTGATTTCACAATTGCATGTCAAAAATACAACCTAACACCAGAAAGAATGGAATTGGCTACATATTATATGTCCAACACAGCAAAGCTATTGATTGCATTCTATCTATTTCCACAGTTACTCGAGCGTGAAATGTCTAATTTTCGGATCAACTGAAGTAATCCAAATCCTGTTAGTATCACTGGGTGACAATAGTCCACATTATTTAGAATCAATTTACACTTGATGAAACCCAAGACCAATCACTCTAGCAGTCATCCTCAGTGTATAATTGGCTGGGATGTCCACACGGCTAAATTCATATTGTTCCATTGTCAGGACATTGTTACTCTTATGTCTCACCTCTCATGAGGTAATTCAGTTCGTTTGGAAATTCCTGATGTAAATAGACAAAATAATGCGGTCAAACTTGTTTGAATCTACAAACGTATCAGCATGACAAAATCTTCTGAATTTTTTGACAAAGACAGAATTTTGAATGAACTTTCAGTATACCACTTCAACGTATTTGGGAGTTTGTTTCTCTGTACACCCTCATAAGATATTTATGGCAACTGTTATCTTTTATTTGACACCGATTTAACTTCTGAAAATAATTAAAATTTCAATCACTTTTCAACCTGTGCTACATGCACACACGGATACACACATAAACACACACATCTATATGCCCACAAATATAGAGATCTACACACACTCATACTTGTCATGCAAGTATTATGCATATATGCATAGAGAAATATGCGCTTCCCTCACACGCACTCGTGCGCACATGCAAGGGCACATAGGTTGTTCTCCACTATGCATTGCTGTCAAGTAATCAATATGCATAGTCAATCAACAGACTAATGCTACAGATGGACACTGAAGTTTCACATGTCATCAGTAACCTTTAGAAACAAATGTCAATTTCCTGAAAATTATCACAATATATGCCAGGCAAGAATTGAAATGAAGAGAAGGAACCCTTCCTTCAAAGATACGCTAATAACGGCCAAATTCACAGATGCAAAAACATTTGGCATTCAAGGCAGAAACATCACCAACCCGGTCATTCCATGCAACAAACACAACTGCGCATTCTGTTGACAAATGGACAAAAAACGCACATTCAAATGCTCACACACGGGGCTTAACTATCATACCAAAACAAAAACATTTTGTAACACTACAAATGTTGTGTATTTAATCACGTGTAATACATGTCCCAAACAATACATTGGTGAAACTAAACGAGAATTCCAAATACGTATTAAAGAACATTTAAGGGACATTAAGAACAAAAAAGACACACCAGTAGCCATTCACTTTAATCTCCCAAACCACAACACCTCTTCAGTCAACTACAGAATCATTGAGGTGTTCCATCGCGATCCTGAATCCACGGAAGCAACGTCTATCCGTAAGGAACACGAGCAATTCTGGATCGATCAGCTACACAGCATGGACCGAATTGGAATTAATCACGCTGATTGGTGACAATCTCTACCTGAAAGTAGTATAATAAATACAATAATTAGCTACCTGTCACCACACTCCCCCTTTGGAGATGCTTATGATGTAATCACATTACGTCACACCTGTATGACGTCACACTGACGTCTCTAATGTTATAACAAACTAAACGATCTTAATTTTATAACATCAGTAGCAATTAGCAAGTTTAAAGCAATTCTTAGCATCAGTTCATGGACCGACACCAGTGCCCAAAGTACGAAGCCAATTTTGCTTGGAGGATGAGTCATTTTCGCCACAACCGTGTGGTCCATTTAAAACAAGGATTCTGGTGGTGCCTCGAGTGCGGCCAAAGTTCAACTGGAACTAGGGACTTCAGAGCACATCTACGCACCCTACACACTCTGTCTACATCAGCCCAGGGACACACCATCTCCCTCCACAACCCCCACCGCAGGATCAGCACTGAACACATCCAGGCCGCATGCGAGGATGCCGGCGCACGCACATTAACACCTGAGTCACATCCACCATACAGCCCAGAAAGACAACCATCACCCACCTCAGCAACCGACCATAGATCAGCTTCACCAAGATCACCGACACCCGCATCATCTGCAGAATGCTGCAACAGCCCACCCACCACACCCAGAGCAAGCCCACAAACCAAAGAGTCTAGCAACCACTACCAGCTAGACTCTCCACCAGCATCAATCATCAATTATTCAGCAACATTATCCAGCCCAGAACCAGACAGTTCCACTGAAGGGCCAACCACACCAGCCACTACTGCACCAGTGTTCAGCCCAGGGAGAAACAGCCCAGACAGCGGCGTCTCCATGCCCAGCGCAGATTAGGTTACCAGCCAGACATTCTGAACGACTGCCTAGACGATCCCCCCTGGATGAGGACAACATTTGGGAAAACAAGCTGGGGAAAATCGCCATCCAACAAATTTTGGATGAGTTATAAGGTAAGAAAATGGCACACAGCCATCTCAACACCACACGCATCCTTCTAAAAAAACTATAGATTGTTAAAACTTAAACATCTTAGCTACTACACAATGATTTTCGAATATACACATCCCAGTAAAAACTACTGTGAAAAAGTGTCTACACATTTCCTTTGATGAGTATAACCCAAACATGGGTATGAAACGCCAGGAGTCTGGATCAAACATGGAGGGCCCATCAACAAATGGACCAATGCCTTTTTATAACCGTTTATTTAGAGATCTAGCCCTTAACCCCATGTATAAAACCATACAACTCAGGTACATAATAATTCCCAACCTGGTACAATCTGGTACACGCACAATCGGGTACACCAACAAACATTTAAACAAACACTCAGGTACACCAAAACTCGGGTACAAAAAGTACACAGATTTTTACCAAATCGGGTACAAATACACATAAAGTCGGGTACAAAACCGACAACAACAATGGGATGTATCTACCAAATCCGGGTACATACACAAAGGATCGGGTACAACCGGGTACAATTGGGTACAATCGGGTACAGGATTACTACTAAAGGAGTGCGCAAACAGTGCATCGGCATCCAGACTCAACGGACACTAACCGTTAGTATCAGGACAAACCTAGCATCTTACAAGCTTTTCACAAAAGGAATTGAAATGTCATCTTTAATTACACCGAGATGTTTATACATTGAGCCGCCATCTTTTAATGGCGCAACTAGTTGTAATGGACTTGCAGTAATGGCATAGTTTTGAAAGAACTCGTTTGCATGGCCCTTGTTTAAAATTGCATGATTTATATTTATTGTTGTTTTCATTAACCTGAAGAGTAAAAAGATATTCCCAGCAATAACGTCTTTGATGTAATCATGTAATTAATTTGGATACAGAATTCACTGCATCAGGTACAAGGGAGTTACAAGCATTTACCTGCTGATTGGTTCTCAATACAAACTTGTTGGGTGTTGTTTCTGCGTATAACCACAACAACTTTCAGTCAAATTGTACTGAAAGATTACCAGCAAATAATAGGCTTGTTAACCTTTTAACACTCATATCAGCCAAAAATGGCTTCTGTAGTGGTCTTGAGAAATGTTCATTTGCAGACCAAGAGAAGAGTATTTTTAAAAATTTACCATTGGAATGACTGGCTCGATAACCGAGCCCGTCATTCCATTGGTAAATTTTCAAAAATACTCTTCTCTTGGTCTGCAAATGGATATTTTCTATGAGAAAATTTTAATTTTCTTGAACAAATTCGAGGGTTGATGCATTTCCGTGTTCAGCTTGATTGTTAAATACACAAAACAATGTGTTTGTTCAACAACAAATGATGACATCATAAACACGTACTTATGATGTTATAAAACAAAATACACACTTCCGGGTTGTGAATCACTCATAGTGACGAATCACTCATAGTGACGTCATACTTAACAAGCCCATAGGGATTTGGTCAAAATGCTGGAAGGATATTTGTTCATTTGTATAAATGATGTTTGGAAGTTGCATTTTCATTCAAACTACTCTTTAGAATGCTCAAATTTCTACTTATATAAAGCTGTCAGTGCCACAGTAGCAGAGAAAACATTTCCTGTTCAGGTAATTCACCATTCTAGAGTATCCATCTATCATCTGACGTCAGACGTCATAATCAGCTATGCGGAGTGTAAAATGACTTCATAATCATTACGTCCTAAATGATTCTATTTAGCCCATCTTTAACTCTTAATAGTCTGATACGTTGTACGAATTGTATGTGTCTACTATTTAGTAAACATGCTGTTGAATATTTTGTAACTAATTTGACTGGACGCTGTTGCTGCCATAGGCAGCAACAGCGCCCAGTCAAATCAATCGATCCAAATACGAGCTAGGTGTGGGTTGAGCTTAGCTAGAGATGGTGGTGACTGGGCATACATGTAGCTAAAAATGGAAAGATCCATTATGAGCATTTGATCATCATGGAGATTACAAAATATTGTCACTTGTTCAGTGGTCTCATCTTTGTCCTTAGACATTGAGCATGTTTCATTATATAACAGGCACGCCTCTTCTCCCAAAGGATGGGAAGGTTTTATCTTTATATGACACCAATAAGTTGAAATGGTTAAGTAACCAAAGCTGTAAATGGCACCATGCCAGAGAAACCATTTCCTGTTCAGGTAATAATTAAAATTTGGTCAACATGAGGGATGACAGAAGATTGCCTCATATTGTTTAGGATAATCTCGCCTCGAATGTCATTGTCCTTAGATATTGACCATGGTTCATTGTCTAACAGGCACACTTCTTCTCTGAAATACGTGAAGGTTAATTACTATGACACCAATAAATTGATGAAAGTCTGCAATTTTAAACAAGGGCCATGTGACCACGTAGTTCTTTCAAATCTCAGATATTACAAAACGGTTAGTTACAAGAGGTAGAGACATAAAATGATGCTGGCATAAAGTACCGACCTATCAGTGTAATTCACATTCCCAGTTTATCTATCAATCATCTGACGTCATATGATGTCATAATTAACTAAGTGACATGTATAATGATGGCGTAATCATTACATCATGAATGATTCAATATAGTGGGTCTTTAACGCATAATAGTCCGACATGTTGTACAAATTGAATGTCTTTACTATTTAATAAACATTCTGTTGAATATTTTGAAACTAATTTGTCTGGGTGCTGTTGATGCCTTAGTTTCAAAGTATTTAGCATCTGTATAGTTTTCTGGAAACTGATCGTCAGAAAGTTCAGAGATCAATCGATTTCAACATGAGCAAGGTGTGGGTGGAACTTAGCTAGTGAAGTGTGGGCCATAGCTAAAACTGGAAGGGTCCATTAAAGATGACATTTCAATTCTTTTCTGGTGTATACTGTGACAGTTGTCAGGAAATCGACACTTGTTTCTAAAGATGACATGTGATGACTTCTGATACTTAGTGCTCAGCTGAAGTATTACTTTGCTGATTGTCTATACATATTGATTACAGGACAGAAACGTGTCTCTGTGTCAAATAAATGTCATAATTTATTTTGAAATTGTGAAATCGGGGATTTCAAAATTTTAAATGTCATTAATTTTATACCATGGTGGAGAACAACCTATCTGTTGCTATATGTGTGCATTTGGAGGTGTGACTGGAATGCATACTTAGGTATATGACATTGCCATGGAAACAAGCTCTTTCAAAATGCTGACATTACAACAAGTGCAATGACAGAACTGAAACATGTCTAAAGTTTGAATATATTATTGAGGTTCCCTGATTAGATATCCAAACATGATTGGATATCCAAATGCCTGAGAGTATAATCAGGTAATGGTATCATGTGGTACAAATTCTACTCGATTACTCATGCTTCAAACGACAGGAAGTGTGCGAATACATGGACAGGTAAACCAACCATGTTATACCATTGATCAGAGTACCTCGATAACATATCCGAACTCAGCCTTGGATTTACTTCACTGTTTTTGTCTCGGCTAATATGCGTTGGATCTGACTTCAATTTCTCACTGTACTCAGATTAATAAAACATTGCTGATACGCGTTCATTTGCATTGATTCCTAGTGGATTCTATAGTTCCATCATATATTGATGACATCATATTTTACATATATCTTGGATAAAACGCCAAAGTGTATAAGTCTGTATACTAAACACACAGACTTCTCTATTAAGAAGTCGCCTCTGGGCAATACATTAATTTTCTGTGTCTTTAGCATATCATCTAGCATGCATATCAAATTGATCGGCGGTCAAGTCAGTCGTTCTTCTCCACGATGGATGCTACAACATGTGAAACCTGATCCTTTGTTTGGATGATTCTATCGTCTCTGCGGAAGTAGAAAGCGTTACTTGATCATGGCTTGCATACTAATACTGCGACTATTTTAACCAGTGTCATTCTGATTTCATATTAACATGTCTTAATGGGAGATGGGAATTGATCAAACAATGTGGCTTAAACTTTGAAAACAAATTAACTGTTGCTGGTTTAGAATCGAAAAATCTTCATTCAAATTGCATTCATAAAATTCAGATTGAGGTCATTATAGCGTGTCAGAAACATGACTTAACCAAATAAAGATTGGAATTGGCTACGTATTAAATGTTCACTACAGCAAAGTCATTGAGCGTAACGTTTCTATTTGCACTGTTACTAGAGTATGAAATATCTAATTTTCAGATCTACCGAAGTATTCCAAAATCTTGTTAATATCAATGCATGACAATAGTCCACATTATTTAGACTCAAGGAACCCAAGGCAAGCCGGATAAATAGTCAGAATCAGTGTATAACTGACTTGGAAGTCCACTAATCCACGGTCATAATTCCATTGTCAGGACATTGCTACTCTTAGATGTCAGGTCTCATGAGTTAATCCGGTTCGTTTGGAAATTCATGATGTAAATGGACAAAATAATGCAGTCAAACTTGTTTAACCCTTTTAACCTTCGAATTTGTTAAAGAAAAATTAAATATTCATTTGCAGACCAAGAGAAGACTATTTTTCTTAATTTACCACTGGAATGACTGGCTCGGTTATCAAGCCAGTCATTCCAGTGGTAAATTTTCAAAAATTGTCTTCTTGGTCTGCAAATGGACAAATCTCAAGACCACTGCAGAAGCAGTTTTCGCCTGATATGAGTGTTAAAGAGTTAAATCTATCAACGTAGCTGGTGACCAATGTATATCAGGGTGGACAACTCTTCTAAATATTCTGATAAAGACAAATTTAAAGAAACTTACAGAGTTCTGCTTCAAGATTTTTGGGATTTTGTTTCTCTGCACTCTTGTATGATATTTATGACAAGTTATGACAATCGTTAACTTTTCTTTGACACAGAATTAAATGAAAATAATTATAATTTCAATCAGCTTTCTACCTATTGTACATCACCACACAGATACATATAAATACACACATTTATATGCCTACAAACATAGAGATCCACGCACACACACTCACGCACGCATGCATGCACACACACACACGCATGCATGTGCACGTGCACACACCATGCAAACATATGCATATATAAATATGCACTCTACTCACATGCACACATACAGCAGCGCATACATTGCTCTCCACAGTTCCACAGAATACATTTCCTGTCACCGCAATTATGAGCATTTGGTAATTATAGGGATTACGGAAGATTGCCTCATGTTGTTCACTTGTCTCGACTCCGAGGATATTGACCGTAGTTCCTTGTCTAATGAGCATACCTCTTCTTTGTAAATATTTGAAGCTTTTATCCTACGGTGACGCCAATAAATTGAAAGACTGCAATTTTAAACTAGACCCCTGGGAACAAGTTCTTTCAAATCTTTGGTATTACATCAGGTTAGATACAACAAGTAAAGACATAAAATAATGCAGGCGTAAAGCACAGATATATCAGTGTTATAAAGATAACATTTCAATTCTTTTCTAGGTTATGCTGTTACAGTTATGCTGCACACTGCATCATGGGGAACATAGCTTTCCAGTCTTTCTGGAAGCTATGAATTCTTAGATCAAAGATGCCGTTAACTAAAAGACTAGGTTTATACAATGTGTATCCTTGATGCTGTATAGATGTAGCAGCTGGGTCGCTCCAAAGGCAGCTCTAAACAAACTAGATGTCTGCCACTGCAAACACCTACGCACCATCACTGGACACCAATGGCCGGACAGCATAATTTCCAATGTTGCACTATAGAAGATGTGTAATACATTCTCGCTGTCTGTAAAAGTCGCCCAGCATAGATGGTCCAGTTTTGGCCATGTGCTAAGGATGCCAGAAGACACACCAGCATTCTAAGAGAGCCTTGGAATTCACCCTACTGGCAGCCAGCAAATACAAAGCCAGGAGAGGACGTCATTGCATAAATCTGCTAAGCGTGCTACGAGGTGATGTCAAGAAAGCAGGCCTCGATACACTCAAATCAAGAATGGACCTGAGGAAGCTAAGGATTTTGGCTGAGGACAAGACACAGTGGACAAAAGCGAAGAAGGACTGATTGCAGCTGTAGGATGTTCCTACTATTACAGCCGTAGAATACAGTAATCATACATACTGTTACATATTTCAGGACACTGACACTTGTTTCTAAAGATAACTGACAACATGTGACACTTTGGTGGTCATCTGAACTATTAGCTTACTCAGATGGACAATACATATTGATTACAGGACGGAAATCTGTAGTGGAGAACAAGCTATGTGTTGCTACCTGTGTACATAGACATGTTTATGCGAGTGGAGTACATACTTAGGTAGTGTTGTTCCGATTAATCGATTTGATCGATGATTGATTGGTTTGCATGTTCAACCAACAGATCGATCATGATTTCAGAAATCGATTTTGGTTGTTTATAAATTGACGTTATTAATATATTTTAACTGGTCAAGCTAGAAAACGAATACTTTTTGGAAAAGAATTTAAATTTAATTGTTAGAACTATATAGTATTACTCCTTAGACTAAGACATTAATTCTTTCAGCACTGAAATAGTATGTTAATTTCAAAGCAACCATACCAAGAATCTGTTGAATATTTTGAAACTTATTTAACTGGAATCTGCTGCTGCCTAAGGCAGCAACAGCTTCCAGTCAAATTAGTTTCAAAATATTCAACATATTATTTCTTAAATCATTAAGAATCTGTCATCCCTGCAACTTTGTTTGAAAGGGGTAGTTATCCCTGAACATGCTATAATTACTGCATTCAAAATTGGTAAAAAAAAGAGAACCAGTTATGATCTATCATTAATTGATCATCGTTTAGTATATAAAACCAATCATCGATCACAAAAATAGAACCAATTCCCAACACTATACTTAGGTATATCATATGGCTGTGGATACAAGGTCTTTCAAAACTCTCTCATTACAACACATGTAATGACCGAACTGATACATAGATTTACGTGTTTTTTTCTGTGGATCTGGCTTGATTTACATTGATAAAGTATTTTCCTCAATTATTCATACTCATTCCTTTGCATTGATTCCTAGGGGATGCTATAGTTCCATGATATATTGATGGCAACACATTGTACATATATCTTAGATAAAATGCCCGGGTATATAGGTCTGTATATTAATCACACAAGACTTCTCTATTAATGTGTCTTCTCCAGATAATTTATTCATTTTATCTTTTGCATATCATCTGATGTGAATATCAAATGGAATGGTGGTCAAGTCACTGGTTCATTTTGTGATGTATGCTACAACATGGCAAACATGATCATTTGTATGGAAGATTGTATCTTCTCCGCGGACGAAGAATGCATTACTTGGTCATGACTTGCATACTAATAGTGTCTGTTTTCTGCCATCGTCATTCTGATTTATATTAACATGTATAAATGGGAAATGGAAATTAATTGAAGAATGAAGAATCTGGCTGTATATTTTGAAAACATTTTGCCTGAAAGTTGTTGTTCTCCAAAATGAAACAACTTTCATTCAAATTGCATTCATAAAATTCAGACTGATTTCATAATTGCATGTCATAAATAAAAGGTCCACCAGAAAGAATGGAATTGGTTACATATTATATGTCTAATACAGCAAAGCTATTGATTGTATTCTATCTATTTGCACAGTTACTCGAGCGTGAAATGTCTAATTTTCGGATCAACTGAAGTAATCCAAATCCTGTTAGTATCACTGGGTGACAATAGGCCACATTATTTGGAATCAATTTACACTTGATGAAACCCAAGACCAGTCACGCTAGCAGTCATCCTCGGAGTATAATTGGCTGGGAAGTCCACAAGGCTAAATTCATATTGTTCCATTGTCAGGACATTGCTACTCTTATGTCTCAGCTCTCATGAGGTAATTCAGTTTCTTTGGAAATTCAAGATGTAAATAGACAAAATAATGCAGTCAAACGCGTTTGAATTTACAAATGTATCAGAGTGACCAAGTCTTCTGAATTTTCTGACAGACAGAATTTTAAATGAACCTTCAGATTACTACTTCGGCGTATTTAGGAGTGTGTTTTTCTGTATGCTATTAAGATATTTATGGCAACAGTTATCTTTTATTTGATACAGATTTGACTTCTGGGAATAATTATAATTTCAATTAGCTTTCAGCTTGTGCTACATGCGCACACAGATACACACATAAATGCACACATTTATATGCCCACAAACAGAGTTGTTACTACACTACAAAAACATCCATTACCGTTCAATCACTACCTGCTAAATCAATTATCTGCATTTAGCTATCAGAATAAGATTTTTATGCCTGCATACACACCTCCCCATGCCTATTCCTATTAATATGGACCCTCAACCAGGCTACTGGTTATGTCCATCTCCAGCATACTGACAGCTATAGACTGGCACCAGTCTATGCTCACCCCATAGTGACGCGTGTCACCAAGCGTGCTAGCGCATGCGCACTGGAGCCCAAATAGGAAACAGACTAACTTTTCAATTATTCTGCTTGCAGAACAACTGCTTAAATATTCTTCAAGAGTTTTTTGTGCTTTGCGCTGTGTCAGTTACACTATTGTCTTCTATATTACCAAGGAATATGCCTAATATGAAGTCAATCCTCCCTAAGTTACGTTTAAGAAGTGTCTTTGTGGTTATATTATATTTTATAACTATGTTCATATTGTTACCGGTTTTCGTGAAAGATCGTTCTCATTTCATGGTAACTTAATTACTATGCCTATATCATCATCATCATATTAATTCTCTAGCATTTAACCAAGAGCCCTTATCAATTTACCTCTAGTGCATTATAAGGATTATCATTTATCCCTATGCAAGTTTGTTTTCTTGTCGGTAGGGATTTTGATTTCTAATTTGAACTTTCCCGCCTTTTTAGAAGTGCGTTTTATGTTTCTAGTCTTCATTTACGATTTACTAAGCGGTATGCTTCATTTTATGCTTTTTTCATTTTTAGGAGTCCGCTAAGGATATCGTCTGCTATTAAGGAAGCTAAGAAACAGGATGTTTCTTCAAGTTCTGACGATAGCCCGTCTAACCTCCATGCAGGTTAAGAAATCTCCTAGGCAGAAGTCTAGAGCGACTAAGCTCTTGAAGGTGGGCTCGTGTAGTGCACCGGGTCAAACCCACATAAGACTTGAGGGTGACAGGAATAACCCACAAGCCGTGGTGACAGAGGCTGAGGCTGACATCCATAAAGCTGGTACTTATGCTAATGCCAATTTTTCGATAAGAAAAAGAAATCTAAGCAGAAGTCTAGAGCGACTAAGCTCTCGAAGGTGGGCTCGTGTAGTGCACCGGGTCAAACTCGCATAAGACTTGAGGGTGACGGGCATAACCCACAAGCCGTGGTGGCGGAGGCTGAGGCTGACATCCATAAGGCTGGTACTTATGCTAATGCCAATTTTTTTTTTTATACCGGTCGTCAAGTTTCTTTGTAGATTGCCCATTGCCAAGAATTTGATTCCTAGTCTTGCTAGTTCTTCCGATTCCGTTGTGGTGGACTCGGGTCCTCTGGACTCGGGTTTACTTCCTTTTTCTGTTTTAACTTCCGGTTTAGCAACACATCCAGGTCTTCAGGATCCGGTTCTTTCTTCTCTGGCATCCGTTTCCGGTTTGGCAGGAAATCCAGGTCATCAAGATCCGGTTATTACTTCCGTTATTACATCCGTTTCCGTTTTTGTAGGACATCCGGGTCTTCAACATCCGGTTCCTAGTTCCGTTTCCGGTTTTAGCAGCGCTTCCGGTGATGCCGGATATCCGGGGGTCTGTGGAGTCCTATTATTTTTCCTCTTCCAGTAGAAGCGCTTCCACTTCCAGTTTGGATTCCTGTCTGTACACTTCCGCTTCTGTTTCTAGAGGTGTACTTCCGGGTCGTTCAGACTCGGATAGACTTCTGTCCTCAGGACAGGGGTTACTTCCGTTTTCTGGGTCTACCTCCGTTCTTTCCATATCCGGTCTGACTTCCGGTTCCTTTCGTTTCCTTTGTTTATTCTGTTTTTTTACTGTACATCCGGGTTCAGTTTCTGGTTGTCTTCTTCCGGTTTGCGCATTTCCGTTTCCTATTTTTTCACCTCCGGATTCGTACATCCGGGGATAGGGTCATTACTGGTTTCATAGTGTTCTATGATTAACTTCAAGTTCTGTTTTCCTTTTTTCGATTTCCAGTGATAGCTCTTACTGAGATTCCAGGTTGGTCTTATTTCAGTAAGTGCTTTTAAAATCGGAATGTTTAATTGCTGAAAATATTAATTCCGAGACATTGCCAGTCTTGAAGTCTCTCTTGAAATTGTAGATTTTCAGCGTTTATTCTTTTATCAGTGAAACATTTCGACATAATTAAAGACTTCCGACTGGTTGCCGGATGGGTTTTTGTTGCAGTCGATAAGTCAGACTGTATTCTACGCATTATCACTAGATGTCGCAATTAAAATTAGTTTTTAATTTCATCCAACTTTAGATGGCCAGTTGTCTTAGGGCCGTTCAGCCTTTTTTCACGCTCTTTTTTCCTCTTAAGTCGGCAGGTTGACATATTTATTTTATCAAAGGGAGTTATTTTCTTGAAGAAAATCCCCATTTCTAGCGTAATTCTTAATCTAATTCTGACAGGCGCTGAAAGGAATAGTTTCAGTAGTGGATTCATTGGGAAGAGAATGGCTCTAAGATTAATGATTACAAGAGCTAGAAAACGCTGAGAATAGAGAAATAAGATTATGGTGAAGGAAGAAGGAATAAAAGCCAAGTTTTTTCTTCTGCGTTGTTACAGTCATGGTTTAGGTGAGTCTTTTTGCTTAGATTTTATATCGCCTCTGATTTTCAGCGTTTTGTTTTGTGTTTTCATCCTGTAGTGTTTAATCATAATCAAGTATTACTGTTTTGTGTATTTAACATCCAGATGTTCTCGGGATTCATTATCATTCTATCAATCATTCCTTTTATTAGCATATCAATCTCAATGACATCCGTCTTTACATGGTGATAATATTAGTTCTAAGTCTTTAATAATAATGAGTAAGATAAGTATAGGTCTCTTCCTTCATCCTCTGCTCCTTCTCCTGCTAAAGTTTTCTTCTAGTCATGTTCTCCTTCCTCTCTCTCTCTCTCTCTCTCTTTCTGTCTTTCTTCTTTTTTCCCTCTGGGGTTTTCCCATATTTCATCGTCTATCTATCCTATCCAGGGATTTTCTGGGCCTATTCTTTCCTCTTCATCTGCCATTCTTGTTAATTCCTCTCTTCCTCCTTCTTCTTTCTTTTTTGATTATCTTGATCTGATTGTTTCTGTCGTTCTCTCTTTTGACTTGATTTTCTAATTGTTGATTAAGGTCTAGTTTTTTCATAGTTTTCTGTTTTTAGGGATTCGTCACATGTTCGTTCTTTCATCTCAGCTTTTTTCTCTATTCTTTCCATGTCCTCTGGTCAGGATGTTGTATTTGTTCACATTCCTTCTGATCAATCTTTTTCCTTTTCTGATTCTTTACGTTTTTCTAACCTTCTAGCTTCCAAGAGGCCTTGCTCTCCTCTTTCCATTTGAACTGTTGATTCTATGGCCGCTGGTGACTCTTCTCATCTCTTTTCTTCTTCATCTCCTAATCCTTCTTCTTATTCTTCTATTCCCTAGTCGGTCAGGGCTGAGGAGATTTTGTCCAGTCAGGGTCTCTTCGGATGACTGGTCCCTGTCTCTCTGGTGGATTGCTTAGACTCTTTCTCTTCTTTTTAAGGACAAGTTTTCTATAGACCTTCCTTCTTTTGTGTCGGCTCTTTCGTCTTTTAATTCCTTTTTCTTGTCTCCTCTGGTCCTTTCAATTGAAATTTGGCCATTATCATGTTAGTTTTCTTTGTGAATTATGTTAATTCTAAGGAATTTATACATACATGAGGGCATGAAGCCTAGGGTAGGTTTTCGTACCCTGTCATTAAATCTTAGTAAAATGATCTCTATTCACTCTGAAACATTCATATCTGCATTATTTTTAATTTAACAAGGGGGTATGTCATGATTAAATCTCAGGATTCTTACTCCCAAGTCAAGATGGAGACCATCTCCCAGATCTTTTCCAGTCTAGATCAGGGTATGTGGTCGTTTCCAGTGACCAAAATGACGCCTTTCATGTTTTCATTTACCCTTCCTTCATTAAATTCCTGAGTTTTGCTTACTAAGATCGAGTTTGGCAGTTTAGCTTTATGTCTTTTGGCCTGACCACGGCTCCTTTTCTTTTTCTCGCATAGTCTCAGCCGTGGCAGAAATTTTCACCGTCATTCTATCCTTCTCCACGTTTATATAGACGATTGGTTAGTAAAGTAAATCTTCTTCAATTCTCTCAGAAATTCTTCCAGAGGTTTGCAGTCTGGCATGAAACCTAGGGTGGATTTTTAATCTAAAGAAACCAAGCCTAGTTCCATCTCATATCCTTATGCATCTAGGTGTTTCTTTCGATGTGGCCATGGGTCTAGTCTTCCCCTCAAATCCAAGGATAGAGGCTTTATCAGTGGCAATGGAAATCCTGTCTTCTTCTCCCATGGTAAGAGCAAGATTCTTTTTAAGATTGATAGGACTCATGGTCAGCGTAGAGAAAGTAATTCCTTTGGCGGCGCTGATGAGAAGACCCTTCCAAATGTATTTAATGTCCCTTTGGAAGCAGTCAGTCCACTCTATTTACCATCAGATTCCTATCAGAGAACATTTGATCCCTCATCTAGATTTTTGGAGGGATCGTTCTCTGCTTCTGATGGGTGTTCCACTGGTAAAGTCCTCCCCTCAGGTGATTATCTTCACAGATGCTTCCCAGGAGGGTTGGGGAGCAGTCTGGGACTCCCTGTCAGTTTCCGGCCTTTGGTCCCTGCAGGAGTCGATAGCCCATATCAACATTCTGTGGTTGTGGGTTGTCAAGAAGGCTCTCCTTTCATGGTCAGATCTTGTGATAGGTCTCAAAGTCTCGATTCGGTCGGACAATTCGACAGTGGTGTCTTATATCAACAGGCAGGGAGGTACAAGGTCGTCTCTCCTTTGTCTAGAAGTGTGGAATCTTCTCTTGTGGTACCGCAAGAGGCAGATTTTTCTAGTGTGCTCCCATGTCCCAGGCAGTCTGAATTTTCTGACGGACCAACTGTCATGTCCCAGCAAGTTCGCCCACACAGAGTGCCAGTTAAAGAAGTCGGTTGTCAGAGCGTTTTTCAGTCTTATGGATCGTCCTCTAGTAGATCTGTTAGCGACCTTTCTGAACGCCCAGATCTCCTCTTACATGTCTCCTTCTTGGACAGTCAAGCCCTGATGGTGGATGCTCTGTCTCAGTCCTGGACAGGAATGTTCGCCTATGCCTTCCCTCCAACAATTTGATTCCTTTAGTCTTGAAGAAGGTCAAGGACCAAGATTGCGAGGTTCTTCTGATAGCTCCCTTTTTGCCCAAGAGGATTTGGTTTATAGACCTTATAGATCTTCTGGTAGACTTCCCTTGTCTTCTTCCAGTATCCCAGGATCTTCTATCTCAAGTAAGAGGTCTTTGTGCGCATCCAAATCCAGAAATTTTCAATCTGTGCGTTTGGAGAATCTCGAGTCTGAGGTCCTCGAGAATAAGGCTTCTTCAAGATCTCAGGAAATAATTGACTGCCCGGAAGGGAATCGACCTGTCGAGTCTACAAGTGTCGACTTAAAAAAAAAAATTTTTTTTGATGAGTGGTTTTCAGACCAAGGTTTCGTGCCCGATTCTGTTTCTATACCACAAGTATTAGATTTTTTATCCTATCTGTTTTATTCTTTACATTTGTCAGCTAAAACGGTCAGGGGATATAGAATTTCTCTGGCGTCTTCCCTTCCTTGTCTTCTGAATGCTGATGTCAAGGATACTAAGACTCTTAATAGTTTTATTAGAGGTCAAAGTAATATTCGTCCTCCGATTGCTAAGCCTTTAACTTCCTGGAATTTGGCTTTGGTTCTTCAGGTTTTGGCAAGTCGCCATTTTGAACCTATTTCTTCTATCAGTATTAAGCTTTTAACTCTCAAAGCTGTTTTTCTTGTTACTGCTGCCTCTGCTAGAAGGCATTCAAGATTCATGCTCTTTCTGCTGAAAAGGATAAATTTATAGTTTCAGGAGACGGTTTGGTTTTATATCCCAGAAGGGACTTTATCAAAAACTCAGTCTAACCTCTTTCCTGCTAGTCTGATAATTTTAAAATCTTTATCGTCTTTTTCGCTATCCGATAAATTTTGGTGTCCTGTTACGGCATTAAGAACCTACAAACAGCGAACTGATTTTAAAAGAGTCGATCCATCCCATTCTTTCTTCTTCTTTTCATTCGCTGATCATACCGCCAGTCCTGTAAGTGACTATCGACATGATCATAAGCGTTAAGTGCGTGGATCCATGGTTTATTAGAGTGCGCCGTGCGGCCTGGAACCTCTGTCTTCAGCACTCAAGGTTTCTGTCAGGGTTACCTCACCCTTACCTCCTTTAGTCGCCTCGTACGACACGCAGAGGATACGGAAGGTGTATTCTAAGCCCCACCTACAGGGCGGGATCCATCCCATTTATGGGTTTCCTACGCGGAAGAGTTATATCTAAGCCGGTCTCAAAATCTACGATTGCCAGATGGATTTGTGAGACAATTAAGCTTTGTTACGAGATAGCCTCACCGGTTCAAATTAATCTCTCCCAGATTAAAGCCCATGCATTAGAGGTATGGCTACTTCTTTCGCTCTTTTGACAATTCGTCTTTAGATGAGGTCATGCAGGTGGCAGGATGGAAATCTGAATCCACTTTTACATCCTTTTATCTCAAAGACCAGAGTGCAGCAGGTTCCTTCTTTCGTAACATTACTGTTTTAACTAAAAAAGCTGAAGACCATTTACCAAGCACTTTCCACCATTTTTGTTAGGACTGTGCGTCTGTGAGAAATGGTGAGTCTTCTTTTGTTTTTTATTTATTTCTTTAAGTTCAAGTTTCTTTATTTGTTAATCATGGTGTGATTGAGTTAAATGCACTATTATGTTATGTTATTAACATTTGGATAAGATTGGTTCGATTTTTATCCTTGTTTGTTGATTCTCAAATCTCCTCCCACCTAATGTTTAAATGGGGCACTGACCAAATCGGTAATGGATGTTTTTGTGGTGTAATAACAACCCCCCCCACAGACCCCCCTTGTGGGATGGTCT
Organism: Chaetoderma sp. LZ-2023a; assembly: GCA_034401795.1. Classification (NCBI taxonomy): domain Eukaryota; kingdom Metazoa; phylum Mollusca; class Caudofoveata; order Chaetodermatida; family Chaetodermatidae; genus Chaetoderma; species Chaetoderma sp. LZ-2023a. Next base: position 36,637,063 of record CM067366.1, read on the forward strand.
GTTGTTTTATTAACCCCTATAAAAACATACTTAGCATTCAATCACTACGACCCGGCCTCAGCCACCCCGCGTCGTAAGATTTGGGAATTGGCCTTTAATATTTAGCACTTAAATTTAGAAAAGTTAATCTGTTTCCTATTTGGGCTCCAGTGCGCATGCACTAGCGTGCTTAGTGACAAGCGTCACTATGAGGTGAGTATAGACTGGTGCCAGTCTATAGCTGTAAGTATGCTGGAGATGGATTTAACCAGTAGCCTGGTTGAGGGTCCATATTAATAGGAATAGGCATGGGGATGTGTGTATGCAGGCATAAAAATCTTATTCTGTTAGCTAAATGCAGATAATTGATTTAGCAAGTAGTGATTGAATGGTAAGTATGTTTTTATAGTGGTTAATAAAACAACAGACGAACCCACAAGGGGGGTCTGTGGGGGGATTTACGCACAGATACTTGTCAGGCAAGCATTATGCATATATGCATACACTCTTACACGCACGCATGCAACGGTGCATTGATTGTTCTCCTGTATGCATTGCTGTCCAATAATCAATATGTATCGACAATCAGCAAACTAATGCTTCAGCTGAACACTGAGGTGTCACATGTCATCAGTGATCTTTAGAAACATATGTTAATTTCCTGGAATCTATCGCGGTATACACCGTACAAGAATTGAAAACTCATATTTTATTACACAGAAGTTTATACCTTGTGCCAACATCATTTTATAACTCCTCTTGTTGTAATTGACTTGCTGTAATGACAGAGCTTTGAAAGAGTTGGTTTTCATAGCTTTTGTTTAAACCACGCACTTTCTATTTATTGTTGTCTTCATTAACCTGAAGAATAAAAAAGCAATTTCCAGCACTAAGGTCTTGGATGTAACCAGCTAATTACTTTCTATTCAGAATTCTCTGCATCAGTTTCAAGGAAACTACGAGCATCGCCTGTTGCCTGTTTCTCAGTACAAACTTACTGGAATTTGTTACTGCCTATACACACAACAACTCCAGTCAAATAATGCTGAAAGATAACCAACAGGATCTAAATAATAAGATTTTGTAAAATACTGGAAGAAATCTGTTAATATTTATTTATTCGGATAAATGACATTTGGAAGTGGCCGTTTCATTCAAAGTGCCTCTTGAGAATGCTCGTATTCCCTGCTTAGCTAAAGCTGTAAGTGCTGCCCTGCCAGAGAAAACATTTCCGTTTGCGGTAATTATGAGCATTTGGTCATCATCTGGCTTTCAGAATATTACCACTTGTCGTTCACTTGTCTCGCCTCCCATATCATTCTCCTCAGACATTGACTATAGTTCTTTGTCTAACCGACACACCTCTTCTTTGGAAATGTTTCAAGGTTTAGTCACATTCCCTACAAAATTTGTGACAAAATCCCGACACAGTTCATACAAAAATGTGTCATCTCTGGGGTTTTTCGAAAGGAGCAAATTGATTAATCGTCTTTCGAACTGGGCATAGTATATTGTTTTTATTTGTTGACGGAGATGACCGGTGGATTACATTTTTGTCCTGGATTTATTCCCCGCTATGCATCATTATCCATCTTATCCTATTCATATGCTAATTAATTAACCCATTAGGCATAAACACCTGTCTGCATACTTAATTCCTGCAGACTACGTTTCCCATGTGGATTAAGTCTGAGAGTGCTGAATATTTTGAAAACAATATGGATGAAAGTCGCTGGTGGCTAAACCACCAACAACTTTCAACCAAATTTTCAGCAGCTCCAGAGTTTTTGTCCATTGAAATTATTGTCTTGTGACTTGCATCAGTCAGACAGATAATATGTCAAGAACCTTGTCTACTTGAGCAAAGTGAATTCAATCTTAGACTAAGTGATATTTTATTAGCTCACCTGGTCTAGGCGATGTCCAAGTGAATTTATGCCATGAAGATTGTCCATCATCTGTCTGTTGGCAGTCTGTCTGTCCATCAACTTTTGCTTTAACCCTCTGACTGCTGAGTTTTTGCAGACAACATATTCCAATGGATATATCTCTGGACCTGCTAAATATTTTGAAAACAATTTGACTGAAGGTTGTTGGTGGCTAAGCCACCAACAACTTTCAGTAAAATTGTTTTAAAAATATTCAGCACATAAAGAGTTTATTCTCCTTGAAATTATTGTCTGGTGTCCTGCAGTAGCGAGACAGTTAAAAGATTACTCCTCATTAACCCCTGGACTTTTTTGATTGGTCAGTTTTTCAGGTGGCCATCTTAAAAATTTTTGGAAATTTGTTTACCCCATAGTAGTAAGACTTTCAAACAGCTATACAGAAACATGATTTGTCATCTTTATTTTTCCACAAATTTCTGCAAAATTGGTTACACTATTGACTGTTATGGCCTGATTTCAAACAAACTTCACTGAAATTACCCTAGTGTAGCGGGGTCATGTTCCAGGTGAGCACCACGGGCACTTAGGACTCTTGTTGTAGTTATCAGTAGGAGACAGTGATATTCTGCTATTAAAAATTCAAGACAAAACAGGTTTTGTTGAGATTACTTGATAATAACTACAAATATATTAGTATAAATATATTAGTACAACCATTGTCTGATTTTGATAAGAGATCTGACAGTAGTTTTACAGAAAAAAATAGATTGGGCTTTTATTTGTTTTTTGTGTATATTTTGAATCCATCTGTATAGATTCAATTACCATTATGTAGAGTTACCGCCATCCACGCACTGACCTGGTTTGATTCTACTCTCTCTGTCTATTTATCTAATTTTATTAATCCTTTATTGTCAAAAACTGTCCTTTGTAACACTATTGAGGAGTAAAATAAGAATTTTAAATCTTCAAATTAAATCAAACGATGAACTGGTGTTCATTTTCCAACAAATTTAGTGGGAGATGGTGCTGTCGTAGACAGCAACATCTTCCACCAAAATCGTTGAAAAATGTACACCAGTTTCTTTGCTATGTCACAGTAAAAGATAAACTATTGACATCAGAGTGGTAACGGTTAACACTGGAATGACTTATCGGGGCGGCCATTCCAGTTGGAAATTTTCAAAATTTGTCTGCTCTTACCCAGCAAATGGATATTCAACGAGCAAATATTTTGAATTTTCTTGACAAATCTTGACCATTAAAGAGTTAATAATCTAATATGTTAATCCTGACTGAGACCATCTGATTAGACAATCCGACCCAGACGTATATACTGGTCTGGCGTTTTGTTAGCTTACTAAAATACTACCACTCAATTCACTGTTTGCTATAAGTCACCTGACTTAGATATCTCAGAAAATTTTTACCTATTCATTCCCATGGTGTGGGTTCCCTTGTAAACAAGGTTAGCAGAGATACATCCCTCCATTGGGTAGTCTTGATAGTATCTCTTTGACTCTAAAGCAGTCATTTCTTTAGGGAACCGGTTCCTCTATTCCTATAGAGAACATATAAACGAGTCTGTGAGCATGCACACTTATGCTACTATGTAAGCGACCGAGTCCAAGCTGTCATTAATTAATTCCACAAAATTTTAATAATGATTCGCAATTTAACGACGTGAGGTGGCCGAGGTGGGCCACAGTGAATTGAGTGGTAAGTATTTTAGTAAGCTAACAAAATGCCAGACCAGTATATACGTCTGGGTCGTTTTGTACCACAACAAAAATACTAAGCCACTCAATTCACTGTTTGCTAAAAAATAGAATTGGTCAGAGCCCAAATACTAGGTGGGTTGGTAAATTGCAAATCAGGATGAAAGGTTAATCACCAAAAATACTAAAACCAACTAAATCGCTGAAGTGCTGAAAGAGCACGAACAAACAAATGTTCTAAATAAAATACACGAAAATAATGATAATTAGAAAATCTCAGCTAAGAGAATTTAAAAACAGACGTGAGATGGTGAAGAAGATGGCTGACTAAATAATCTAGGAAATTGAGCCTAGGTTTGAGTGGCGAAACTAGAAATGTCAGATTGTGAATTGAATCTGATCTTTCAGATAAAAATAATGTGGAATCTGACATTTATACTGCAACTTACATAATGTCGTCCACTGATAGATCTGCATAGAATGCGAAGGAGAAGGCCATACCACGAACATCATGTGCCTTAACACAAACTGAGTGTCTCCTGGAGATACATTCCAGTGTCAATTAATGGTGTCTGTAATCCAGAAGTTGAGATATGCGCTTACTAAACAAATTCGCATAAGTAATCTGAACGGAAATCGGCATAGAATGCGAAGGAGAAGGCCATACCATGAACATCGTGTGGCTTAACACTTACTGAGTGTCTCCTGGAGATACATTCTAGTGTCAATTAATGGTATCTGTAATCCAGAAGTTGAGATATGCGCTTACTAAACAAATTCGCATAAGTAATCTGAACAGTAGATCTGCATAGAATGCGAAGGAGAAGGCCATACCACGAACATCGTGTGCCTTAACACTTACTGAGTGTCTCCTGGAGATACATTCTAGTGTTGATTAATGGTGTCTATAATCCAGTTGATGAGATGCGCGCTTACTTAACAAATTTGCATAAGTAACCTGAATGGTGTTTCAAAAGGATCTTTTAAATTGGGTATAGTTTTCGGAAAGGATTGAAACCAATTAATTAGGTTTTATATATAAATAAGATCTCTTCAAGGGCAAAGAATGAGGGCAGATCTCCTACCACCTAGAAAAGATCATTCACAAAAAGAATATGAATATCAAAATGCCATCTAACAAACGCGGCAGCTAGTAGAAAAAGAATGATTTCAGACATACCATTAAACAGATGGACCAAAGAATGAATTAATAGAGAAATTTATTATAGGTATTTGTCTTTGCGCTATACCCTAAAAATACCTGTACCATGGATAAATGATGTAAATACTTAATAACTCTCAAACTGGCTACTAGAAAATAAAGAAGGATAGATGCTAGTGAAAACATTAACACCACCCCAGCATACAGAGATTTAAGTCATCAAAAAATATCCCATGAATCTATGACTTGATGATGGGATGCAGAATCAGGCGTGATAATGTGTTGTTCTAACAACCATTTGAAAACCTTATATATACTCTGGTAAATTCTCCTGTAACAGATAGTTTGAATTGATTAAGAATACTAAAGTTCAGACAAAAAAATCAATTTCTGAAAAACAGGTCTTTTGGAAAATACCATATATACATATTGAAGATTTGTGGAATGATGAACTGAAAGCTGCTGTTAAACGAGATAGAAAATCAGCCAAATTGGTAAGACGCTTTGGATTTCCACAGAGGACTATGAGATCCACTGAATAACTCACATTGGGTCAAGCAGGAGTGATTAAAGGGATAATATATTCTGCTGACAAAAGTTCTTAAAGACAATTGTACTAGAAACCGCTGACAAAAGTTCTTAAAGACAATTGGCACTAGAAAGTTAAATTGAAGATATTTAAACAAAATGTGAAGTCTATGACTGGGCCAGAGCATCTACCGCCCGAGCCTAGCCTGGAGAAAGAATATGACCATCAGATCTGGACACTACTGAGTAGAAACGTAATGGGATGTAATAAATGAGCTACAAGGAAAATCATTCTACCTGGAATGTGAGCTGCTGTAAGATTACCTGACATCTCCACTGCAGGAGGAAGACCAAGACTCCAGACAAAATATGATAACCTCAACTGCCCTGCTTGTTGATGAAAGTCACTACTATAGAAATGACTGCATGAGCAGATAGGTGGTTTGTGAAAGAGACAATATCTCTTCATTCTCCAATATTCCAGAGTATTGAAGAGGAATACTAGAGTATTAGTTCCTGTTCTAGTTCCTGAAAAGGAAGAGAGTAGTAAGACTACTTTATCTGATTCAATAGACACAAGAATGAGAGGAAATTCTATAGTGATCCCCTCCCCCAAACACGTAAGAACAAGACATCATACTGGACCTGCAGATGGATAAACTGGTGAATTGGTACCGATGACACCCAGCGAATGAAAATGCAGTGTATGTGGGCGTGGTGAGGGACAGAATTATGAATTACCAGACTTGACCTTCGTACACAAAATTGACTCCATTCGGCCCAAATTTTAACACAATTAAGGAACCTTCCAAGCCAGAGGAATCCCAGACTGGCCATGATGTAAGTACAAGAGAACCCAGATCCAGTTAGGATCAATTCTGTATGTATGGAAATATCAGAAAACACTGTCCCTTAACCTTGACGAGACCAGTGATGACTGGCCAAAATGACTCCATGTCCATATTATTCGTTTCATCGATGAACTCCATTTCTGAGACAACATATCAGGAAAAGAGTTGAATATTATAAAACAATTTGACTAAGTCATTTTTGTCTCAAACAGTATCAAAGCAGCCATGGGTTCCAGACAAAATAATTCCAAAATATACAACAGAATTAGTATTAAACCATAAGGACATGAAGTGTAAATTTTTTGGAAGTTGTCAGAAAAGGATAAATATATGAGTTGAAGATAAGAGCCGAGACCCTATAAAAGATGATCTGCCAGCACCTCATAATCCTTGAAGTCTTTGGATTCTGCCATTCCTCCACTGTATCCTACTTGAAAAGAGCAGAAAATTATTGATCAGGAACAGAAGCAGGCCTAATGTCAGAGGAGACCAACATGGTTTGATAGAAAAAAGGGGGATTCAATGACTACATTGATTGTACCTTATATGCAGGAAATCTGCTACCTAAGACATGCATGAGGCTAGCTATACCCATCCCCACCCCTGATAGAGTAGAGATTATATAGAAGCGCTTAAGCATGACAGTTTAGCACCAGAATAAACCTGCAGAACCTTATTTTACAAATCTAATTTTAAAACAAAGCTGGTATGATATGAGCCCAATTGTTAATATCTTTATCAGATGATTAAACTGGAAAGAAGTCCATCAAACCTGTGAACAGATCAATGATGGATAAGGACAAAGGACTGAAACTACACAGAAGGGTGAAAGGAAAAAACCCATATTCCACAATCCATGTGAAGGCAATGAGTCAATCATCTTGGTTAGGCCCCCCTTGAGGAATTTATTTAATAATGCCTGGGAAAGATAGAATTTAGAAGAATAAAAATAGGCTTGAATAGATAAGGCTGAGAAAACAGCGCCATATGAAAATAACAGAAATAGACATATCACTAGACAAATAAAAAGATCAAAATTTCTACTGAAGTCGAGAAAGGAGCGGTGTAAATCTTGATAAGACAAAAAGGATTTTATTATTGTGACAAGCTTACATTCACCCATAGATATGCTTCATCATGGCGAGGGATCCTACTGATAGAAAAGAAAGACAGAAAAACTGAAAAATAAATCGGGCCAGATATGATACTAAAAGATAGCAAACCACTATTCACAATTAAAATAATAAAGTCTGATGCACTTATTTGCAGATTGATATTAGGAGAATCGAAAGATGATTGATTCCAATTTTTTGAGAGAACAGGTCGAAAGATGGAGGCTGATAGGAAGAGACTAATACATGAGAAGATTCAGGAGCAAAACGAAATCTAGTGAAATCAAAACGACAAAAGAACTGCTAGGATCATAAGAAAAAATAAAATCATTCCTAGAAGATAAATGCGAAGAGTTGGGTGTACACAAGGTTTCTAAGGATGAGGATAATTGGATGGTTCAGCCATTGCACTACGAACAACTAATAAAGAATTAAAGATTTAAAAATAAGAGCCCCTGAAATAGGGCATTTAAATTGTCAAACGTGATTTAGAAACATAAACAATACCAGCAAAACAACAGAAGTGAATTGATTTGGCATATCTAAACCAGAAGTTTAATTATAATCAGTTGCTATACCATAAAAATTGAGTTATAATCTAGGTAATAATACTGAGCACAGGATAATTAGGCCTTATGTTCATCTCTTCTTCATTTATCTTCATGCCTGTGCCGTCACTTCTGGTCATGGGTTGCGTGTACGGTGTAGTCATGCATTGCCTCTTGACTATGCCAAAGCTTACCTAAACCATTTTCAAATGTTTTGAGATGGTGTGGAAACAACATGTTCAGACAAAACATTTCACAGTTTGCACACCTCTTAGAGAGAAATTTTTCTAACTAGGTTAGTTCTCCCCCTCTTCTGGTAGATTTTCATATATTTCCACGAGTAATAGTTCATTTGCTAGCAGAATGTTATATTTGACTATAACAATTGATCGATTGAGAGCCGATAGAATGATCCATCATAGCCTGGGTACGTGCTCTATATATCCAATTTCGCCCAAGTTAAGTACCCGCAGAAGGAATTTCCAAAATGATGAGAGATTAGTATTAAACATTAAGTAGGAAAAAAGCCGTCTTAGGGCTAATAAAATGGGCTGATAGTCAAGAACTTTCCTGATCCAAAGGCCATGCTTGCTACTAAAACACTGAGATCAACACACATCTCTGATATAGTAAAACTTGGTCATCAAAGTTTGTAGTGTTTACTATGACAATATTAAACATTTAACTCTCAAAGTTATTAGTCATAAGTTGCAAATGAAAGTTGAATCTGAATGAGTACAGCAAATATTGGAGTGGCGTATTTACTTATAAACCCATAGATAGGTCGCACATTTATGCTCAATTTACACGTTCTAAAAAATGTGCGCGGACTGTATACAAGGATAAAACTTATTTTCCTCTGAATTTTTAAACATCTTAACGTCTGAAGATACCACGAAAACTCCCCTGCACAAATCTTGTCACCTCGCGGCTATGCTTAATGTGTACCTCAAAACATCATTCGCAGAAGTGAAATTATTAAATTGAACAGCCTAAATATTGCGTATCCTTTAATAAAGATTGTTTTTTCCATCAAAATTAATCCTAACTTGACATAAATGTCATCTTTATATATAAATCAGAATCACGTGATAATCACATGATATATAAATCACGTGATATTATCTGACCAGATCGGGTTAAAGCAAATTTTAATGAAGTATCTTAAGCGAGTACTCGGATATAGTTATCCTGGAATCGGAAATTTGGCAATGAGATCTACGTTTCTCGTCAGCGCCTCCAAACGGAGATTTACTTTGCCACTGGCTGGCTCGCTAACATTAGAAGTGGGCTACCCAGTTTAATTATCGGGTGTTCAAGCAATTTTTCTCGAACAACGCATTACGTTTTAGATCATTTTAAGTTGGTCACTTACATTACAACATGACCAGTAATATATATGATAAATTTTATCGCTAGATTTAGAAATCAAGTGAACACAAGTTTCTCGCTAGATTTACAAATCAAGGGAACCTGATAATCTGACACAGGCTTAATAGCCTATCTAACAAAAGAGGGCTCATGTGATTATGAAGATTCAAATCAGTATCGTAATTTTGAACATCCGGGCATTCCGAGGTCGTCCAACATTTGCCAATTTACGACACACTAAAGAGGATATCCCATAGCAACGCAATGTTGACATTTTTCATGAAACTAAGGACATAAAAAAAGAAAGAAAAAAGAATTGTGTCGAATAACACCGCCTGGTTTAGTAAACATAAAATCTTGAGTAATCTTTATAAGATATTAAATAAAAGGTAAAAAGGTTTCACGGCCCATTGCTAGTAATGTTAAATTAGCCTGCAAAAACGCCGCCAATTTAAAGCGAAGACTGAATCGCGAATTAAGATGATGCTCTTTTCTTTATTGTAATACGACTGACATGACTGATCATCATGAAGTAATTGCGAGTTTCATGTTAGTTGATTAGTAACGGTCCTTAGAAGGACCACTCACTTATCTTCAGGGGATGATCGTGGTGTATCCTTGTGGTGTTCATCCGGTCCACCATGCCTGTTCGCACCACTGTCACATTCTTAATAGATCCAATAACTTCCCAACCGGTATATTACATAGTTATGTAGGATACCTTATGTAGGATTTGATCCAAACCGGTATGTAGTATACCTTATGTAGGAAAGAATGACGCTCGGAAATACGTACCTAGTCAAAACTCTTAATTGATCCACTAACTTCCCAACCGGTATGTTACATATGTTATGTAGGATACCTTTCGTAGGAGATGTTCCAAACTGGTATATAGTATACCTTTCGTAGGAATGAGCCTCGTGGCTAAGATAGGATCAGAGTTATTGACTTCACCTGCATGGCTTGTAATGTGAAGCTGGCGCCATTTTCTTTCAACTTGTTCACAACGAACTTTCTGTTCATATTCACGTAAATTATAAACATTTTACATAAGTACTAAGACCTATTCAACAAAGACTGCTTGTTCTGTGGTATTCATGAAAAATCAAATGTGGATGTAGCTCCACAAGATTATGGAATGAATAGGATTTGTTGAGATAAAAGTTAGGTGTTTCCTGTAATACAGAAAATTAATTAATGAAGGCTTGGACTCGGTCGCATGCATAGTAGCATAAGTGTGCATGTTCACAGACTCGTTTATATGTTCTCTATAGGAATAGAGGAACCGGTTCCCTAGAGCAATGACTGCTTTAGAGTTAAAGAGATACTATCAAGACTACCCAATGGAGGGATGTATCTCTGCTAACCTTGTTTACAAGGGAACCCACACCATGGGAATGAATAGGTTAAAATTTTCTGAGATATCTAAGTCAGGTGACTTATAGCAAACAGTGAATTGAGTGGCTTAGTATTTTTGTTGTGTTACAAAACTTTTGTTGATCGTGCCAATATGTGTGGCCAGGCAATCAACTGAGGTGAATTGGAGCATAACAGAAACAAGAATACCGCTCACCGGTGCCAAGGTAGGCGTCTACATCAGTTTGACTAAAAAACTATCTATAATATCCTCAGAGTTATGTTAACCAATCACTTGTCTTTTTGGGACCACTTTTAGATTGTCCATCCAGTGTCCTTTATTGACAGATTTTACTGTAGTTAGAAGATGATCAACATGAGCAATGATTTCTGGGTTAATTTTGAGCCCTCAAGTAAAGAATTATGTAAGCGGAACACATCACTCGATCATTATTCTCTAAAACATTGATCGTATTTTTATCCGAACTCGCAAATAGCAAAATCATGCTTAGTTTGTATCGCTGCTTGTTATCTATAAACGATTTCATCATGAGTTATGAATGTGTTGTTTAATTATTATGTAATAATACAAATAAACTCATGGGTAATTTTGCGGCAAGAAATTAGCTGAAGATTGTTGTTATCTCAGATCATAATGACTTTCAGCTAAATTCTTGTCAAAATATTAAGTCGGTTCGATAATTAGTTCCATTAACTCAAAACCTTTTAAGGAATTCAGAATAAAATAATAAAACAGATACACAGACACGTCTCCGCACCCACTTGTGAAGCCCACCAAGATCACATAAACCTCAGAGTTTCTTTCAAGCCAACATGAGCATGTTTTTCGCTCCATCTTCGTCTGAAAGTGTCCAAAGTTCACGGAGGTGAGACGTGTTCACTAGCCACATCACGACCATCAATCTCCTCATCAATCTCCACGTTAGATTTGAACGTTGATTTATTTATTGTACAAAACTACATTAAATAATACAGATAAGGCGCCAGTGCTTTCTTATGAGACACTATGTACACTTGTTTAGCAATGGGGAAACCTACAAGGAATTGATTTGGTTAGTGGGTGAAGCAATCGAATGCCATTAATATTCCGATCAAATCGGTTTTTTTACTTCCTAAATCTTGATTTTGTTATTTGAAGAATGAATAGAAGGCAAAATTAATCATGATTTGTGTAGATTCCGGCATTTTTATTTCTTAAGAAAATATCAACATTGATAGTAATTTTCTCTCTCTTCCCCCCCCCCCCTCCCCCCCTCTCCTCCCTCCCTCCATCTGTCCATCCATCCATCTGTCTCTCCATCCATCTGTGTCTCTCTCTCTCTCTCTCTCTCTTCTCTCTCCCTCCCTCCCTCCCCCTCTCTCTCTCTCTCTCCCTCTCTTCTCTCTCCCTCCCTCCCTCCCTCCCTCCCTCCCTCCCTCCCTCCCTCCCTCCCTCCCTCCCTCCCTCTCTCTCTCTCTCTCTCTCTCTCTCTCTCTCTCTCTCTCTCTCTCTCTCTCTCTCTCTCTCTCTCACATGGTACTTACTGCTATTTCTATGCTATAGATTAACAGGCTCAAAAGTTGTTGCTCTCATGCAAAATATTACGTCATAATCACATAGCTGTTTGGCTGTTGAATTGCTGTGGAATACATTTTCCATGGGGTTTCACACCGGGCCTGCTAAATATTTTGAAAACAATTTGATTGATAAGTTGGTAAGCCACCAACAAATTTCAGTCAAATTGTTTTCAAAATATTGAGCAGGATCGTGTTGAAGGACTTCAATAATTCTGTATTGTGTGTTGGAGGCAGTGTGTTCCGAGAGATTAAAGTGGTTTGCTACTGGGCTGTCCTAGTGGTTTTTCACATCTCCGTAGTGTTCTTTAATCTGGATCTGGAATTCGTGTTTAGTTTCGCGTTTCTTACGTAATGAACATGTAAGCAAGTAGACTACTTTGCGGGTTGTGCAAAAGGTTTTGAGTTTTACTATCTACAGTTATCTTCATGATAAATAATCCCTGGAAGATAATTGATTATGACACGAGAGGATTATTTGAGTGGCAGATTAGATTCATTTATAACCTTGTCTATGTGACACCATTATAATGTGAGACCGGACAATACATGGTTAACAATGGGAAGGATGTCGCCCGTGACGCAAACACAGACAGCCAAATAGCGCAGCGATATTAGCCCGCATCCATTTCTATCTATACCCTACCAATTTTATTCTAGATTCTGCACAGTTTGTATGTATGTTGCAATCGATTTGAAACTGAAACCTGTCTTCACAAAATCTATTCTATAGCAGCAATAGTTTCAAAACATTCAACAGAATGGTTATTAACTTGAAAATTAATCAAAGATATACAATTCACAGACCTTCTTGAAAGATGGAAGCGGCAGCAAGCACATCTTCTGCCATATCAATAGAATCCACTGAAACTCTAGTGGACCTATTGAACAATACAGTCATCCAGATGAAGTTTTCCTTGAGAGAAGCATAATTCCTATCAAAGAATTTGAAAGATAGAAGCGGCAGCAAACACATCTACCATATCGATAGAATCCACTGAAACTCTAGTGGACTTATTGAACAATGCAGTCATTGATGAAGTGGGATCCACCATGAGAAACCCAGTAGTTGATTACAGGATCAATGAAATTCTCCATGATGAGCCAGATGACTTGGAAGTAACAGCTTTCCAAAAGGATCATGAGAAATTCTGGATTCACCATCTACATTGTATGGATCCAATCGGTATCAACCAAGTAGTAAAAAATAATTTAAATTCAAAATAAATCTTCAATAATAAACTTCTCCTGGTTTACAAATTAACATTTTCTGTGAGAAAATTAAACCAAATCTGACAATTACAGCGGTAAGGTGTCATCATTCAGATAATGACATGTTGTGGTTAAATAACAGAACTGATACATGGATTTACTTCTGTTTTCTGTCTCCGCTAATATGCACTGTGTCTGACTTAATTTCGCACTGTAATCACATTTCAGTGATGAAAACAAGAATTAGCAAATTTCAGGTAATGATAAATCATCTATAGACTATTTTGAATTTAATTTGCCTGGAAGACATTGCTGCCCTAGGCAGCAATAACTTCCAGTCAAATTAGTTCCAAAATTTTAACCAATTTCAAGTACAGTTGACTTGAAATTGTTTACCTGGAAGCGGGTTAATAAAGCACCTTCCTCAATCGCTCACACTTGGTCATTTGTATTGATTCCTAGTCGATGCTATTGTTCCATAATATATTGATGATGACATATTTTTTATATATTTTGGATAAAATGTCTGGATATATAGCTCTGTATATTAATCAGACAGACTTCTCTGTTAATGTGTCTTTTCCCGATAATTTATTCATTTTCTGTATGTTTAGCATATCATCCGGCATGCATATCAAATTGAACGATGGTCGAGTCAGTGGTTCTTTGCTAGAACATGCCAAACATAATCCTTTGCAGAGAATATTCTATCTTCTCCATGGACGAAGAAAGCACTACTTGGTCATGACTTGCATACTATATACTGTGGCTGTTTTAACCAGCGTCATTCTGACTTCATATTAACCCTTTAATGGTCAAATTTGGTCAAGAAAATCTAAATATCTGCCTGTTGAATATCCTTGAAAGGCCAAGAGACTGGAATGTTTGAAAATTTATCACTGGAATGACTGGCTCGATTATCGAGCCAGTAATTCCAGTGGTAAATTTTCAAAAGTTGTATTCTCTTGGCCTGTAAGTGGACATTCCATAAGACCATAAAAGAGGCCGGTTTGGCCGGCATGACCATTAAAGGGTTAACATGTGCTAATGGGAGATGGAAATTAAGTAATGGCTGAAAACACATTGCAAGAAAATTGTTGTTGACTTAGAATTGAACAACTTACATTTGATATGCTTTCCTAATCTTTAGACTGAGTTTATTATAGCCTATCAATAGTACAGCTTATACAAGAAAGAATGAAATTGTATACATATTCAATGTCAATGCACCACGGCAAAGTCATTGATTGGAAAGTTTCTTGTGAAATGCCTTATTTTCAAATCTACTGAAGTAATCCAAATCTTGTTAGTATCAATGCGTGACAATAGTCCATATTATTTAGACTCAATTTACACTTGAAGAAACCCAAGGCCAGTAGTCAAGCAGTCATCATCAGTGTATAATTGACTGGGAAGTCCACAAGGCCAAATTTGTAGTGTTCCATTGTCAGGGTATTGCTACTCTTATGCGTCAGGTCTCATGAGTTAATTCAGTTTCTTTGGAGATTCGTGATGTAAATAGGCAAAATAATGCGGTCAAACTTGTTTAAATCTACCAAAGTAGCAGGTGACCAAGTCTTCTAAAAAAGATCAGAATACCACTTCAACATATTTGGAATTTGGTTTCTCTATATGCTTGTATAATATTTATGGCAATAGTTATCTTTTATTTGATACAGTTTTAAGTTCTAAAAATAATTATAATTTCAATCACCTCTCAATCTCTGCTATGAGAACACATAAACACACACTTTTATATGCCCACAAACAGAGATCTACACACACACACATACTTGTCATGCAAGCATATGCTTACATGAATGCATACAATATGCACTTCTCTCACACACTCATATGCACGCATGCAACAGCACAATGGTTGCTCTGCACTATGCATTGCTGTCCGGTAATCAATATGTATAGACAATCAGCAAACTAATACTTCAGCTGAAAACTAAAGTGTCACATGGAATCAGTGATCTTCAGAAACAAGTGTCAATTTCCTGAAAACTATCAGAGTATACCACGGGTAAGAATTGAAATGTCATCTTTAATTTCACTGAGATGTTTATACCTTGTGCCAGCATCATTTTATGGCGTAACTAGTTGTAATTGACTTGTTGTAATGGCAGCGTTTCGAAAGAGTTGGTTTTCATGGCTCTTGCTTAATTGAGCGCTTTCTGTTTATTGTTGTCTTTATTAACCTAAATAAGAAAAAGCAATTCCCAGCACTAAGGTCTTGGATTTAACTAGTTAATTACTTTCTATCCAAAATTCTCCACATCAGTTTAAGGCAGTTTTAAGCGTCACCTGCTGATTGGTTCGCATTACAAACTTGCTGGAAGTTGTTTCTGCCTATAAGCGCAACAACTTTCAGTCAATTTATACTAAAATATAAACAGCAGGATCTTAGTAATAGAATGTGATAAAAATACTGGGAGAAATTGTTTAATATATTGTTCATTCGGATAAATGACGGCTGGAAGTGGCCTTTTCAATGAAAGTGCCTCTTGAGAATGCTCATATCTCTGTTAACCCTTAGCACACCGATGTCAATATTCTATCTTTTACAGTGTCAATAGCAAAGTAACTAGTGTACATTTTCCAACAATTTTGGTGGAAGATGTTGCTGTACTACAGCACCATCTTCCACCAAATTTGTTGAAAAATAAGCACCAGTTCATCTCTTACTTTAAATTGAAAATTAAAAATTTTAACATCAGAGCGGTAAGGGTTAAGTGTCACAGAAAATAGTTCCTGTTGAGGTAATTATGAGGATTTGATCATCATGCAGATTACAGACGATTGCCTCATGTTCTTCACTTTTTTCACCATGTCATTGTCCTTGGATATTGACCACAGTTGGTCATCTAATGGGCACACCTGTTTCTTGCAAAAAAATATTAGGGTTTTATCTTACTATGACATCAATAAATTGAAAGTCTGCAATTTTAACCCTTTAACAATCATATCAGTCAAAAACGGCCTCTCCTTGGTCTTGAGAAATGCCCATTTGCAGACCAAGAGAATACGATTTTTGAAAATTTACCACTGGAATGACTGACTCGATAACTGAGCCAGTCATTCCAGTGGTAAATTTTCAAAAATAGTCTTCTTGTTCTGCAAATGGACATTTTCTATGAGAAAATTTAAATTTTCTTGAACAAATTCAAGGGTTAAAGAAAAGAAATCATAGGAATAGATTTTTTCAAATGTCTGGTACTGCGCAAGGTTAGTTACAATAAGTCGAGCCATATCATTATGTTGGTATAAGGTATAATCATCTCAGTGTAATTAAAGATGACATTTCAACTTTTTTTGGGTGTATACTGTTATAGTTTTCAGGAAATTGACATTTGTTTCTAAAGATTACTGATGACATGTGACGCATCAGTTTTCATCAGAAGTTTACTTTGCTGATTATCTATATATGTTGATTACAGGACGGAAATGCATAGTGGAGAACAACCTATGTGTTGCTACGTGTGTGTGCATGGATGTGTGTGTGTGTGTGTGTGTGTGTGTGTGTGTGTGTGTGTGTGTGTGTGTGTGTGTGTGTGTGTGTGTGTGTGTGTGAGTCGAGTGCATACTTAGGTATGTCACATGGCCATGGAAACACAATCTTTCAAAAACTCTGTCATTACTTCAACTATGATAACCGATACATGGATCTACTTCTCATTATCTCACTTTAGAGGAAATTAATATTAATTCTAACACATCTTCCAGAGATCCATCAGCATACAATATTTCAATAAATCTTCAGTCTAGATATCATCAAGATATTTTCATTTTAACATGTTGAAGAATATTTCCTCCGCTCAACCTTCAACACCCATCCCACCCTCACCCCACTATCTATCATATTCAAATATCTATCTCGCATTTGTGACCAAATAATATTCAGTATTATTAACCCTTTCACCGATCACATTTTCAAGGCAACTGTACAGAAAAACTGTTGAATATTTTGAAATTAATTTGACTGGGAGCCATTGCTGTCTTAGGCAGCAATGATATCAAGTCAAATTAACTTCAAAACATGCAACAGAATGGAACAATTTTCATTTAAATTACTTTCATAATCTTCACATGAGTTGATTATAACATGTCAGAAATGGAGGGTTACACCATGAAAAATGGAATTGGATTCATTAGATGTCTACTACAGCAAAATAATTGCATGTAGCGTTTCTATTTACACTGTTACTAGAGTGTGAAATGTCTAATTTTCAGATCAAATGAAATGATCCAATTTATTCTGTTATTATCACTTGGTGACAATAGTCCACATTATTTAGAATCAATTTACATTTGCTGAAGGCTACAAGGTCTGTCGCACAAGTGGTCATCACCTCTGTATAATTGAATGGGAAGTCCACATGGCTAAGTTCATATATATTGTGCAATTGTCAGGACATCGCTACTCTTACTTGTCAGCTCTCATGAAGTAATTTTGTTTCTTTGGAAATACATGATAATGCTTGGTTGAATCTACCGTGGCATCAGGGTGACCAACTCTTCTGAATTTGGTTACACTCAGAATATTAAATGAAGATTTGTGTTAATTTCTTGAAAGCTATCAGAGTATACCCCAGATAAGAAATGAAACTTCATCTTTAACTGTTTAACTGTCTCGCTGCTGCAAGCACTAATTTCAATGGGCAATAATTCTGAACCTGATAAATATTTTGAAAATAATTTGACTGATAATTGTTTGTGGCTAAGCCACCAACAACTTTCAGTCAAATTGTTTTCAAAATATTCAGCATATCTCGAGGTAAGCCCCATGGAAGATGTAGTCTGCAGAAATTCAGCAGGCAGACAGTTAATGACTTAATCTTGTCAAGCAAATCAAAATATCTACTTATCGAATGTCTATTTTTAGAGGAGGCGGTAGCTCAGGCAGTAACGAGTGGGCCTGTGAAACCGGCGACCCCGGGATCACGTCTCTGTTCGGCCAACTGATGATTGCTGGAAACAGGCAATCTCCTCCACTCCTCTGCGTCTCTCTCCAACCAGGAGTATAAATGGGTAGCAGTTAAAAGCTGGGGAAGTTAGCAATAATAGACTGAAATAAAACCAGCCTAGAATGGCTTGAATGGGACCAGGGACTCGATAGACGCCAACCAAACCAATAACTTCTATCAATCTGAAGGCTAAGAGAACTCTTTTTTTGAAAATTTATCACTGGAATGACTAGCTCGATTATCGAGCCAGTCATTCCAGTGATAAATTTTCAAAAAAGTCTTCTCTTGGCCTGCAAATGGACATTACTCAAAATCATCGCAGAGGCAGTGTTTTTGCCAGTTTTGTCATGAAAATGTTAATTACGTGGAGACGTCAGTACATTATACCCGCTTTGTTTTATGGTTCACCTAAATGTTCTTATGGACTTGCTGTAATGGCAGACATTTAACAGAGCTGGTTTCTGTATCCCGTGTTTAAAATTGCAGATTCAATTTATTGGTGTCTTCATTTCCCAGAACAATAAAAAGCGAAAAGATCTTGGATGTATCCAGTCAAATTACTTTCTATCCTGAATTCTCTGCATCAGTTTTACGATAACTACAAACTTCACATCCTATTTGTCTCTCAGTACAAACTTGCTGGAAGTTGTTGCTGTCTATAACCACAACAATTTTCAGTCAAAATGTACTGAAAAATTACCAGCAGGATTTTAATAATAGGATTTTGTGAAACACATGAAGAAATCTGTTAATATTTGTTCATTCGGATAAATGACGGATGGAAGTGGCCTTTTATTCGAAGTGTGTCTTGAGAATGCTCATATTTCTGCTTAGCTGACGTGGTAAGTGCCACCGTGTCGCAGAAAACATTTTCCTGTCAAGGCAATTATGAGCATTTGGTGATGATGGGTATTACAGAAGTTTGCCACATGTTGCTCACTTGCTTCGCCTCCCATGTCATTGTGTCCAGATATTGACCACTGTTCCTTATCTAACTGGTCAATTCTTTTGGCGGCCATGTTGGATTTTCTGAAAATTTTCTGGAACTCATTTAAAATTCTACTCCAACAATATAAATCATGCCCGCCTTCAATGAAACTTGGGTAGACTAAGCCTATGCTGGTAGGCTTCAACATGTATAACGAGAATTATGATCGGGCAAATTTCCGATAGCCATCTTTGATTTTCTGAAAATTTATGGAAATCGGTTAAAAGCCTACTTCTCATTAACCACTTGACCAATTTCAAGCAAACTCGGTTGGGAGGACCCTAGAGTGGGATGCTTCAAAACTGATATAGAGGAATTTTGATTGATCAATTTTTTTGGTGGCCATCTTCAATTTTCCAAATTTTGGCAGGAAATGATTTAAAATGCTACTCTAGATTAATTGCTTGGGCAATTTCAAGTAGACATGGCTGGAAGGATACTAGGCTGGTATGTTTCAGAACATGTATACAGAATTTTGATTGGTAAATTTTTTCCGACGCCCATCTTCCATTTTCTGACAATTTTGCGAAATCAGTTAAAATGCTACTACGCATTAACCGCTTGAACGATTTCAAGCAAATTCAGCTGGGAGGACCCTAGAGTCGTCGCATTCTGAACCTATATACAGAATTTTGATTGATCAATTTTTTGGGTGCCCAGTTTCACTTTTCTAAAAATGGTGTGAAATCATTTAAAATGTTACTCGTCGACGATCCTCATCAACTGCTTGTGAAATTTCAATCTGGAAGGATACTAGCCAGGTACGTTTCAGAACTTGTGTACAGAATTTGGATTGGTAAATCTTTTGGCTGGCCATCTTGAATTTTCTAAAAATGGTGTGCAATCGTTTAAAAACACTACTCATTAGCTGCTTGGGCAATTCAACTGGACTTGGCTGGAATGATACTAGGCTGGTAGGTTTTAGAACTTGTATGCAGAATTTTGATTGGTCAATTTTTCCACCGCCCATCTTGGATTTTCTGAAACTTCTGTAAATCAGTTAAAATGCAATACCCACTTGAACGATTTCAAGCAGACTCGGCTGGAAAGCCCCTAGAGCGGTGTGCTTCAGAGCTTGTATATAAGAATTTTGATTGGTTGATTTGTTCGGTGGCCATTTTTAATTTTCCAAAACATTGCTGTAAATCATATGAAATGCTTGTTCCAGTGGCCATATTGTTCTCCAAAATGACACCTCAAGAACTGCTTCTAAATTCATTAGATTTAATGTCTTTGATAACTAAGGGTGATTAAAGTTTGTTCAAGAGAACGTGATCCTTGATAAAACATGGTTGTCATGGACTATTCAAAATTTGAGTTTGATCATGGCCATATTGGATTTTTAGCTCACCTGGCCAGAATGGCCAAGTATTTTGGCCAAGTAAGCTTATGCCATGACGACCGTCTGGCGTCCTGCCACCAGGCCTCCATCAACTTTTTCTTTAAACGACTTCTCAAAAACTACAGCACCGCTTTCAATTATATTTGGCAGGAAGGATCATTAGGGCATCTATATATACAAGTTTCTTCAAATGAAGATGATCAGCCAATTGGGCCAACAGCCATCTTTGATTTTATCTGATTTTTATAAACTTCTTTAAAGTGTGCTCCAAACTCGCTTGGGGAATTGATTCAGAACTCATGAAACATCATCTAGGGCAAGAATTAAGCCAAGTTTGTTCAAGAGCACTTGATTGACCAAAAGGTTCTTCTGCCATCCTGGATGGCCTAGTTTTCGTGAACACAACTCCAGAATCGCTGAAGGAATCGGGCTGAAATTTGGGAAATATGATTAGGGATTAAGGGTCATTATAGTTTGTTCAAGAGAAGTTAATAGGTAGAAAAACATGGCTGCCGTGAACCAATCAAAATGTAGCATGTTTGGCGGTCATTTTAGACTTTTTATATGGTGAATTTTGATGCAGAAACTGGTTTTATACAGATTTTTGGGTATGCTAATTTCAAATGTGCCACTTGAAACTGTCGGATAAACGGTCTGGTGGGCATCTTGGATCATTTTCCCACTGAAAACAAAAAATTGTGAACGTTTTCTCGAGAACTTTTGGGCTGATTTCAATTATATTTGGCAGGAAGCACCCTTAGGGCATGGGCATGGGCATGGGCATCCAAGTTTGTTCAAGAATTGAGCCGGTCATTCCAATAGTAACTTTTCAAAACAGTGGTCTATTGGCCTGCAAATAGGAACTCAATAAGCAAATTAAAAAAAAATATTTTTGACTCAATTTAAGTAATACAGAGTTAATAAAAATCATTACTGTGGATCGTGAAATCACTGCGTCAATGGCTACTCAATAGGCCCCTACATACGAGATACATTCCTCGATCTCGTATCGAAAGAGAACTCGTGGGATACGAATGAATAATGGATGTGTGATTATGATAGACTACCAATGTTCCAAATTTCCAGTCAAAACCGCTGTCAATAATATTGTAGCAGATTGTTGAATACAGAAATCAACCGAAAGTGTAGGCCTATGCATGTGCTAAGTTAAGAACGTCTACAGGAAATTTGCCCACAGAATTTCAAGCATATAATTAGATAGGTGTACCTAGTGAAGTAATGGATTGAGGTTAACAAATTTTTACCATGAAGAAATTTTGTAGCGCACAATTTCATACCGAAAATTTGCTAAATCTCCGGTGATTCACAGTTTTCAGTGCCCTATTGTCTGTAGTATGTTTAGCCCCATAATTTCACCTACATAGACTTGAGCCTTAATATACTAGGTATATTCCGAATCTAACAAATTCTAGATGAAATAATTTTATTAGGCAAAAATTGGCTTAAATGGTTGTTTTTTTTTGCTTTTCGGTGCCCTACTGTCTGTATGTAATATGGTCGGCTCCAGAACTTCGCTCACATAGACGTAGAGGGATTTGAATACGATAGTTATATTGGGAATTTAAACAAATTTGACCGTGAATTCATTTTGTGGTATGCGATTTCATCGCGTAAATTCGTTCCAATTTGGCCAGATCTGCGGGTTTTCAATGCCCTACTATTACCTGTCTGCAATAGGTTTGGCCATATAATTCCACCGATATGGTTAGATAGCGACATGAACACGCTAATGAATCTTGAGTTTTCTACCAAGTAGTAATTTCGTAATATTCAATTTAGTAGCCATGGACAGTTGTCAAATGCCAACAATTTACTATATTCGGTATCATTCTGTTCTCGATTTGTAATAATTTTTTTATATATGGATGTATATAACTCAATATGAGCTAGTGCTTTTGCACAATTCTACCATCAAGTAATCTCATCGTAGGTAGTTACATATTCGCCGTATGGCCCCATTGTAATATGGTTGGTTCACATTCACCACATTCAGATAGGTGTCGGTATGTCCTGGCATATCGCTCATAATGGGTTCAGCCCCAGAATGTCACCCATATATTTAGATACGTATAGGCATACGCTTACGGAGTAGTGAGATTTAAAACTATCTACCATGAAATAATTTCAGCTCAAATTTAGGCCGATTCACGGTTTTCGTTGCACCCAGTCAAATTAGTTTCAAAATAGTCATCAGCTTACCTGTAAAGTTACCTTGAAATTGGAAGTCTAGGAATTCATTATTCAGCCAATATATATATATATATATATATATATATATATATATATATATATATATATATATATATATATATATATATACACCTGTGCAAAAGTTAAGCACCAGCAAAAACAACAGAACGTAGAAACATGATGGTACAACTAGGCTGCCATACTTTTTGTCCCCGCGTTAGCTGACATAATTCCAAGTACGAAATGCACATGCATGCATGACTTCACGCCGCTTGATGTCCGTGCGTGGCGGGAAACAGCACACGTGTTCAGTTATGTAAAAGTCCAGTTTGAGGTGTAGAACATTACATACAGATTTAGGCGACAAGATTAGAAATTTTGTGTTCATGACCGTGGTTTATTTGTACAGAGAGAATTAGCTCTTGATTGTGAACCGCTATGGCAAGACGAAGGTTAAGTGATCGTGTGAAATGGCAAATCATAGGCATGCATACCACTGGTATGTCATGCAGAGAGATTGGCAGACAGCTGAACATTAACCATACTGTAATCAGTCGTTTGATTGCAAAACATGGGCAAACTAACGAGGTGAAGGACAGGCCTAGATCTGGAAGACCGAAGAAGACTACTGCCCGTGATGATCGAGCCCTAGTACGCCTTGTTAGGAGATCTCCATTCACCAACAGCAGAGTGCTCAGCCAGCAATGGGAAACGCGCAATAGAGTGTCAATGTCTACCGTCAAAAGGAGACTGTATGCTGCTGGCATGAAAGCTAGGAGACCTGTCAGACGTCCTCTCCTCACTGCACACCACAAAGAGGAGCGTCTGAGGTGGTGCAACGAAAGAAGACACTGGAACATGAGATCCTGGAGACGGGTACACTGGTCCGATGAAAGTCGGTTCCTGCTTCATGCCACAGATGGTCGAACTCGTGTATGGAGGTCCAGACGCACGGCGTACGACCAACGTAACATCATGGAAGAAGTTCCATTTGGTGGAGGTTCCGTTATGATATGGGGGTGCATCTCATTTGATTGTAAGCTGGATCTGTTGACTGTACCTGGAACACTAAATTGACAAAGATATCAAGATTCCATACTGGATAGAGTTGTGGTCCCTCATTTTGTAAATCATGCACCTGGAACCCACCCTATATTCATGGATGATAACGCCCGACCACATCGTGCTAGAGCTGTGCATGAATACCTCCGCCAGAATGCCATCGAAACCCTACCATGGCCAGCAAGGAGCCCTGACATGAACCCTATTGAGCATATCTGGGACATTCTGGGAAACATGGTGAGAAGGAGGGATCCTCCTGTGCAGAACCTACAGGAATTAACAGACGCACTCCATCTTGAATGGCAACGAATACCACAATGGCGTATCAGTGGGTTGGTGACCAGCATGAGACGTCGTGTCCAGGCCGTCATCCAGGCACAAGGTGGATATACCCGGTATTAATAATGACAGTCTCAAACTCGTGCACAGATGTTAAACTTCGTTTTCAGACACCATTAATGACAATCTAGCCACGTGTGTCAACTGTAGGGCAATAGTTGTCAGTTGTGTCAACGTAACCATATTCAGGCCTCATTTTCAAGTTCAAACAAAAACATACAGTGTTTCCCCACCATCATAATCAGCATTCCTCTAGTTGCATTATTACCTCTTGCACTAAGATGGATGGGTACATAAATATTTATGCTATTGCTTTCTTCATAGCACATGAATACACCCTCGCATGTGCGTAAAAATAGGGTGGTGCTTAACTTTTGCACAGGTGTATATATATATATTTATATATATATATATATATATACATCGATTCCAACACAAAAAAGGGGTGGAGCTTAGCTAGAAATAGGCGTGGCATACCTAGAAATGGATCCCTCTATTGAAATTGGCATGAGCAAATTGAGCATTACAGGGCTAATACCACTTGTTAATGCGGGGCCCACACAATATGGACCACTTGTATTAAGAGAGCACCCGTATTTATAGGTCACATATTTTAACAAGGCCAATCATAGATTGTAGACCCTTGCCATCCCGAACGCACATAGACCCGAATACAATACACTCATCCTCTGACCGATCGAGGGTAATTAATACCACTTGCTAATGGGACTTTTCAGGTTGTCTATCCATTATATGACGTCGTAATTAATTAGGTGACACGTAGGATAACGTCATAATAATGACATCATGACTGACTCGATTTAGTCCATCTTAAATCCTTAATAATCTGACACGTTGTATGAATTGTATGTTTTTGTTATTTAATAAAAATGCTGTTGAATATTTTGAAAGTAATTTGACTTGGCGCTGTTGCTGCCATAGGCAGCAACAGGACCCAGTCAATTTAGTGTCAAAATATTCCACGGCTTACCTCTATAGTTTTCTTGAAATTTATCGTCTAGAAGTTCAGAAATCCATCGATCCCAACTCGAGAGTGGTATGGGTGGAGTTTAGCTAGAGATGGGCGGGGCATAGCTAAACTGGAAAGGTTCATTGTGTTGATAAACCACCACAGTTTTCGGTGCCCTATTGTCTGTAGTATATTCAGCCCCATAATTTACCCCAGATAGACGAGCTTTAATATGCTAGTTATGTTTCGAATCTAGCAAATTCTAGATGAAGTAATTTTAATACGCAAAATTTAGCTTAAATGATGCTGTATTCGTGGTTTTCGGTGCCCTAGTTTCCG
Organism: Chaetoderma sp. LZ-2023a; assembly: GCA_034401795.1. Lineage (NCBI taxonomy): Eukaryota > Metazoa > Mollusca > Caudofoveata > Chaetodermatida > Chaetodermatidae > Chaetoderma > Chaetoderma sp. LZ-2023a. The sequence continues at coordinate 36,662,585 of CM067366.1, forward strand.
TAATATGGTCGGTTCCAGACACTTCGCTCACATAGACGTATAGGAGTTAAAAGAGTTTGAACGTGAAGTATTTTCGTAGTATGCGATTTCATCGCATAAATTTGTTCCAATGTTGGCAGAGCTGCAGTTTTCAATACCCTACCATCTGCAACATGTGTGGCTACATAATTTCACCCATATGGTTAGATAGGGATATGAATACGCTAATGTATCTTGAGATTTGACGTAGTAATTTCATAATATTAAATTTAATAGCCACGGACAGTTGTCAAATGCCAACAATTTACTATATTCAGTATTAGAATCTCAGTTCTCGGTTTGTAATCATTTTTTTTTTACATAAAGCTGTATATAACTGAATATGTACTACTGCTTTTGCACAATTCTACCATCAAATAATTTGGTAATATGTAGTTACATATTCGCCATATGGCCCCATTGTAATATGATTGGTCCACATTCACCACATTCAGATAGGTGTCGATATGTCCTGACATATCGCTCGTAATGGGTTCGGCCCATAATATCACCCATATGTTTAGAGAGGTATAGGCAATAGGCATAAGCTTACAACCATAGTGAGATTTAAAAATTTTGTAATGTAAATAAGCTCAAACTTAGGATAATTCATGGTTTTCATTGCAATACATTCACCCCCAGAATTTCAGCCACAAATACTTATAGGAAATATGCTAGTTGTATTCCGAATTAAAAAAATTCTACAGGAACGTAATTTCATAGTATACAATTCGATACCGAAAACTGGCACAAATTCTGTCAGATCAACGATTTTCTGTCTTGGCGCGGTGGTCCAGTTGAAAGATGTCTTGTTGCTGATGCCATGCGGAGTTGCAGTATGATGGTTTGATCCTCGACCTGGGAGATGGTGATCAACAAATTAAACTAACGGGTGCATGACTGTCGGCTGGTTAGCACGTGAAAATTGAAGCAGCGCGTTGCCAGTGCATCAATAAAATAAATACATATACTGCCAGAGCCATGATGGAGTCAGTACAATTGGCTTGAAAAGGCCTAGGATTGAATCGTGGCAGATGCATCCACAGATAGTCCCATATGAATCATCAGAGTGTCAGTATATCAGACATGTGAAAGCTGGTCAGCTAAACCTAGACTTTTTGTCTTGGCACGGTGGTCCAGTGGAAAGATGTCTGGTTGCTGATGCCATGCGGAGTATGATGGTTCGATCCTCGACCAGGGAGATGGTGATCAACAAATTAAACTAATGGGTACATGACTGTCGGCTGGTTAGCATGTGGAAATTGAAGCTATGCATTGCCAGTGCATCAATAAAATAAATACTAATAAAGTATCAAACGTTTAAAAATGTTTACCATACAGTAATTTCATCATATGCAATTTAATAGTGGCACACCATTGTCAAATTCCAATAATGTACTACATTCGGTACCAGAATATCTCTACATGCCTTGTAGCCAGTTTTCGAACATAGGGCTGTGTAGAACTCACTATGTTCTTGTGCTGTGCGAAATATTGTAATAATTCTACCACCAAATATTTATTATAGTAATGTGAAAATATTTCTATATATCCCAGATTATTAGCCGCGTGTACTGGTAGAACCTGACTTATCAGGCTAATACCCTAACATTTGCACATATGGTCAACAAGATCGTCATCTTTACAACGGTTGATGCCAATTTTGGCTTTTTTGTCGAGCAAAAATATTTGATTTAATAGTTTGTCACTGTTTCCAGTAAAGATATCATTTAATAGGTGACATAGATATGATAGCTAAATGAAACAGATCACGATGTCGTGACTGTTTCCCACTGGGTCTTCAGTCAGAATGCTTTCTACTATATTATTTTCGCTGGAGAAAACTAGGTTCACGGTATTGGTTCTATCCTGGCCACTTAACTTTGTTGAAAAGGTTATCTGTCGGTACAGATCGGGGTCCTGTATTGCATAAGAAATGTACTTGCTTTGTGCATTTCACTAGCATTGCAGTGTATATTTCACCAATATATTTCCGGGTAATAAGCTCTTCACGTCTGTTTAAGAAGGTATCAAGATTTAGGTTTAAAATATTCTTTACAGTCTTCTTTAATATGTTTGAATGGGTGTCAGGGTCTGTACTGCTTCTTTCGCCGATTTTCTACTGACTGGGTTGCCAGTTCTGTTGATTTCTTTATCTTTACAAGTTGTTGATACCTAATGACCCAAATTTGATCTGTTACTCTCCGTTGATGCGGTAGTGCAATTTTCTCATCACTGGCTGCGCTTTATTTTGTCTGTTCCTCTCTCTCTCTCTCTCTGTTAAGGAGTTTGGCCTGGAGAAAAAGGATGGATGGAAAAATTGTTGGACTGACCAAAAATATAAGCTGCTTTTCCGAGCCCATAGCTAATACTGCCCATATCTTTTTGCAAGAAATATTCCTTCTTTTGTGGTATTGTCTGCCTATATTTTTTTCATGAGTGCCTTGTATGCCTTTATATAACTTCATTTTTTCATGAAACAGTTGAGTTCTTCTTCTTCTTTTCGTTCGCTGATCATACTGCCAGTCCTGTAAGTGACTATCGACATGATCATAAGCGTTAAGTGCGTGGATCCATGGTTTATTAGAGTGCGCCGTGCGGCCTGGAACCTCCGTCTTCAGCACTCGAGGTTTCTGTCAGGGTTACCTCACCCTTACCTCCTTTAGTCGCCTCGTACGACACGCAGAGAATACGGAAGGTGTATTCTAAGCCCCACCTACAGGGCAGGCAGTTGAGTTTATTCTCAGAATTATAATAACCTCTGGGCACGCTATTTACCATGTGTACTTGTTAATGATTATTATTTGTCCCCAAAAGATATATACCATATCCTGAGAGTTGTATTAACCTTTTAACACTTATGGCAGCCTAAAATGGCTTCTGCAAGGGTCTTGAGAAATGTCCATTTGCAAAGCAAAAGAAAACTATTTTTGAAAACTTACCACTGGAATGACTGGCTAGATAACTGAGCCAGTCATTCTAGTGGTAAATTTTCAAAAATAGTCTTCTCTTGGTATACAAATGGTAATTTTCTCTGAGAACATTGAAATTTTCTTGAAGATATTTGAGGGTTAGAGGGTAAAGATGGGAGGTCTTAATTAATCATCATTATTTGGCCCCAAAAGATATATACCATATCCTCAGAGTTGTATTAAACAAGCGCATGTGCTGCTTGAGGGGCCACCTTGATGGACTATACTGAGTCTCCTCTATATACAGGTTTCCTATAGTTAGATGATAATCAGCATGCCAAATGATTTCTGGATTAATTTTGAGCGCTCATGTAAAGGATTATGTAAGCGGAACGCATCACTCGATCTTTATTATTCTCCAAATATTGATCGTATTTTTATCGGAACTCGCTTATTTAACCCTCAAATTTTGTTTAAATTTCAATTTTCTCAGTCATTCCAATGGTAAATTAAAAAACAAAGTCTTCTCTTGCTCTGTAAATGAACATATCTCAAGACCCCTGCAGAAGCCGTTTTTGGTGGATGTAAGAGTTAAAGGGTTAATAATCTATTATTTGTAGTCAGTGTTTAATTATTCATTAACCTTTAACTTTCGAATTTGTTCAAGAAAATTTCAATTTTCTCATAGAAAATGTCCATTTGCAGACCAAGAGAAGATTATTTTTTTTAATTTACCACTGGAATGACTGGCTCGGTTATCGAATCAGTCATTCCAGTGGTAAATTTTCAAAAATAGTCTTCTATTGGTCTGCAAATGGACATTTCACAAGAGCACTCCAGAAGCCGTTTGTGCCAGATATAAGAATTAAAGGGTTAGTAAGCTATAGCCGATTGCCCAATTTCATCATGAAATATGGATGTCTTGTTTAATTATTAGGTAATCATACAAATAAACTTAAACTTAATTTTGTAGCAGAAATTGGTGAAAATCATTTCTTATACATCAGACCACAATCATACTCTCAGAGAAATTCTTGTCAAAACATTAAACAGGTTCGATAGTTAGTTCCAGTGACACAAAATCTTTTTAGGAATTCAGAATACATGAATTCTGCACCCACTTGTGAAGCCCACCAAGATCACATAAACTTCAGAGTTTCTTTCAAGCCAACATGAACATGTTTTTCACTCCATCTTCTCCTCCTCAATCTACATGTCAGATTTGAACGTTGATTTATTTGTTGTACAAAACTACATTAAGTAATACAGATATGGCGCCAGTGCTTTCCTGCGAGAAACTATGTACACTTGTTTAGCAATGGAGAAACCTACAAGGAATTGATTTGATTAGTGGGTGAAGCAATCCAATGCCATTACTATTCCCATCAAATCGTATTTTACCTCCTAAATCCTGATTTTGTTATCTGAAGAATGAACTGATGGCGAAATTAATCATGATTTGTATATAGATTCATGCTTCTTATCTCTAAGAAATATCAACATTGCGAGTCATTTTCATTCTCTCTCTCTTTTCCTCATGGTACTTGCTGTTATTTCTATTCTATATACCTGACTGATTAACAGGCTCAACATTGTTGCTACCATGCAAACAATTTACGTTGTATGCCAACAGCGGTCGATTCAGCAAATAAGACTTCAGTAGTGATTTTATCGAATGTCCAATTGCTGGCTAAATGTTAGATGTGATGCCATTTCTGAGCCACTTCTCAGCTGTTTCTACACATGCAATTTCCTTGGCAGCCTGCGTAACTTTTATGTAGCTGTTTATCCTAAACATATTTCTTGAGATAAGATACTTAGCAGATTGTTCCCTCCCTCCCTCCCTCCCTCCCTCCCTTCCTTCTAATTTTTTGTCTTGTCAGTTAAGCATACAGTACAGCTCAGAAATAAGTTAAAATGTTTCCAAAATAAACAAAACAAAAACAAAAGGTATTGTTAGTTAGTGAAATTTGGAAGGTGATGTAAGAAATGTTCTGTTAAATATTTTTTGCTTAATTCGATTGGAAGCTGTTGCTGATTTAGGCACGAATGACTACCAATAAAATTGAGTTCAAATTATTCAACACAACATTTTATTTTGTTTTGGAAACAAGTTAAGTAATTTCTGAGTTGCAATGTATTTGCGCTTGTTATTGATTTCATTCTGTAGATTGCTGCTATTATCTCAGAATTATGGTCTGGTGTTATGCAATGGTGGATGGTTGACAGCAAATTAGCGGTTGTAAATAGTGAGCAGAATCTCATATGCTATTGTGATAAGTGTGAATACCAATTCTATGCATACCCTCCCCCCACACTACCCCCCCCCCCACCCCCCAACAGACACACACACTTTCCAGGAATCAGGGAGGGATTAGATGCTATTTGAGAGGAGATACAGTATATTAATCTGTCAGTTGCATGGGGCTGCCAGGATTCCAATTAACATCTGCTGTTATGGTGCGGCTACATGTATGGTGCAACGGCGGTCCTGGTTCCTGGTGGAGATGGTGGTGGTGTGTGTCTGTGTGGGCGTAATGTGGTGTAGGATTAGCATGAGGGTGGTTGGTGTCGGGTGGAAAGTGTTGAGAAATCTATGACTATACTACTTTTAACATAAAGAGGTGCTCTATGTCCAGAAAGCATGTACTGTTTTCAGGAAAGCAGTAATGGCTCCCTGGATGCGCAACAATACAGAGTCATATCCGGGTAAGCGGTATAGAGGTGGTATCATGTCTGAGTGCCTTAATAGCTGTATCAAAGGAAGCAGTGTGCTTCTATGAAACGGTAGTGAATTTCACTCTGTGGAAGTGGTTACAATGTCTGATCCACTTTTTGGGAAGAAATACCAGGAAGTGGTATTGTAGCGACACTACCTCTAAGATGCTATGGAGGATTCCAGTTTCTCAGTCTATCAGGTGACATCATAACCAGCTACGGGATGATGCCATAATCAATTATGTCATGAATGACAGCTAAGCTCGTCACAAATGCTTATTTGTTGACGGACTATGCATTGTTGTATGAATTATATACACCTGTGCAAAAGTTAAGCAAAAGTTAAGCACCACCCTATTTTTACGCACATGCGAGGGTATATTGTGCTATGAAGAAAGCAATAGCATAAACATTTATGTACCCATCCATCTTAGTGCAAGAGGTAATAATGCAACTAGAGGAATGCTGATTATGATGGTGGGGAAACACTGTATGTTTTTGTTTGAACTTGAAAACGAGGCCTGAATATGGTTACGTTGACACAACTGACAACTATTGCCCTACAGTTGACACACGTGGCTAGATTGTCATTAATGGTGTCTGAAAACGAAGTTTAACATCTGTGCACGAGTTTGAGACTGTCATTATTAATACCGGGTATATCCACCTTGTGCCTGGATGACGCCTGGACACGACGTCTCATGCTGGTCACCAACCGACTGATACGCCATTGTGGTATTCGTTGCCATTCAAGACGGAGTGCGTCTGTTAATTCCTGTAGGTTCTGCACAGGAGGATCCCTCCTTCTCACCATGTTTCCCAGAATGTCCCAGATATGCTCAATAGGGTTCATGTCAGGGCTCCTTGCTGGCCATGGTAGGGTTTCGATGGCATTCTGGCGGAGGTATTCATGCACAGCTCTAGCACGATGTGGTCGGGCGTTGTCATCCATGAATATAGGGTGGGTTCCAGGTGCATGATTTACAAAATGAGGGACCACAACTCTATCCAGTATGGAATCTTGATATCTTTGTCCATTTAGTGTTCCAGGTACAGTCAACAGATCCAGCTTACAATCAAATGAGATGCACCCCCATATCATAACGGAACCTCCACCAAATGGAACTTCTTCCATGATGTTACGTTGGTCGTACGCCGTGCGTCTGGACCTCCATACACGAGTTCGACCATCTGTGGCATGAAGCAGGAACCGACTTTCATCGGACCAGTGTACCCGTCTCCAGGATCTCATGTTCCAGTGTCTTCTTTCGTTGCACCACCTCAGACGCTCCTCTTTGTGGTGTGCAGTGAGGAGAGGACGTCTGACAGGTCTCCTAGCTTTCATGCCAGCAGCATACAGTCTCCTTTTGACGGTAGACATTGACACTCTATTGCGCGTTTCCCATTGCTGGCTGAGCACTCTGCTGTTGGTGAATGGAGATCTCCTAACAAGGCGTACTAGGGCTCGATCATCACGGGCAGTAGTCTTCTTCGGTCTTCCAGATCTAGGCCTGTCCTTCACCTCGTTAGTTTGCCCATGTTTTGCAATCAAACGACTGATTACAGTATGGTTAATGTTCAGCTGTCTGCCAATCTCTCTGCATGACATACCAGTGGTATGCATGCCTATGATTTGCCATTTCACACGATCACTTAACCTTCGTCTTGCCATAGCGGTTCACAATCAAGAGCTAATTCTCTCTGTACAAATAAACCACGGTCATGAACACAAAATTCCTAATCTTGTCGCCTAAATCTGTATGTAATGTTCTACACCTCAAACTGGACTTTTACATAACTGAACACGTGTGCTGTTTCCCGCCACGCACGGACATCAAGCGGCGTGAAGTCATGCATGCATGTGCATTTCGTACTTGGAATTATGTCAGCTAACGCGGGGACAAAAAGTATGGCAGCCTAGTTGTACCACCATGTTTCTACGTTCTATTGTTTTTGCTGGTGCTTAACTTTTGCACAGGTGTATATGTCTTTACTATTTAATAAACATGCTGTTGAATATTTTGAAACTAATTTGACTGGGCACTGTTAGGCAGCAACAGCACCCTCTCAAATTAGTTTCAAAATATTCAACAACTTTCCTGTATAGTTTTCTGGAAATTCATATAGTCATGGAGTTCCGGGATCAATTGATCCGAACACAGGAAAAGTGTTGGTGGAACTTAGCTAAAGATTGGCGGGGGCATAGATAAAACTGGATTCCTCCAATGATTGCCTTCTTGGAAGCTAGTGTATCTAACTTCCAAGAAACAGTGTAATACACCGCTCTGCGGAGGCAGCAACTGCATCTGAGCTGCTTCTCAGAAAATGACTGTGAAGCTGTATTCTGCTTCTGTACTGTTTTAAGAGATAGATTTGTAAATATCTTTTAATTTACGACTTAAAAATAAACTACATAGTACCTGCACATTTAAACACGTAGACTGATCTAATTAAACAAGAAATCAACTACATATTGTCCTCCTTCCATCGAAATCATAAACAATAGTTTTGAATAAAGCTTTGTAGCATACAGTCTATTCCTAGAGATGTTGGTATGATTGTCGGACAGATGTATATAAGTGTCTACGGCTTTGGGGGATGAAGCTACTGATTTGGCTGACGATGAAATGATTGACTGACGGATGAATAAATTGTCTATTACCAGTGATAAGTGACAGATTGACTGCCAGATATTCCAGGATGGGTCGGTTCACTAATTAACAGACCGACCGAGGTACTGACAGACTGACTGATGGGCCGACTGACTGACTAAATGATTGACTTCCACTGACTGACTCAGACTGACTGACTGACTGACTGACTGTGCAGTTGTATTCATTGACTAGGCTTTACTTTAACTTAATAACATTTGTTTGTTGACAACACTAAGTTTTTTTATCATATATCTTTCTTCTAAATGTAAATTTAACAACAGCATAAAGACAGTATTCTCGTGGGCATCACCCACCCACCAAAGATCTCCCCAATCAATATAAAACCTTCAATTTTATACAAGTTTCCACAATGCTCATGAGAATAATTAAATATAGATTATGCAAGTGACAGCGGTGTCATTCGACAACAGTTTTTCCAAATTCATACAATCTGTCAATGTACACATACACACCATTTAAACCAGAACATTTACAATAAGATGTCTTTTGTTATACTACTTCGGCATGCATCAACTGGCTCAGACCATTCAAGACTTGCTGACTGGCACTAATCACAAGATGGCTGTTGTGGTCATTCATGCGTAGCTTGATTGTGGCACATAGTGTTTTATCCAGGGTTTATACTTATTGGCTGCCTATGATATCAGGATTGGATGGGTGTGGCTTACAGATTCCCTCCTAAATGTTATTATTTTCCATGCATATTAAAATCTCTCCTGCCATAGTAGCATAGATCTAAGCAGTATGCCGCTTCCATAGAAGAATTGGTACTGTATGTAAAGAATCGATGTTTATGCTTACATCAGGCCTGGAAATAACTTTTTCAACTGTGTCCAACACTTTGTCAGGCACCAGCTACTTTAAGTACCAGACATCCATAATCTGTTGCCTGTCAACGATCACAGTCTTCTTTACTTGAACTTATTAGAAACATGTCCAAAAGAATCTAAACATGTTGTAAAATCTGAATTTGAATTTTTCAAAGTGCAGATTTTTTGATATAAAAGATAACTCTGCATTCTGATTTTGAATTCAGCATGAGAAGGGCTATAGGGTCAAGCTAGTAACATCAGTTGCCTTTGTTGGCATACAACAAAGGCCAATAAACATAATGGCAGGACATTCACTGATGGTAGAGTCCATTGATGTTATCATTGAAACAAACACTGCACAAATTAGTCCTGAATCATTATGGCCGTTAAAGGTCATAATGGCGGTCGAGTGCATGGATTGGTCAACAAGATGACATCGGTGATTTCTACCACAGGGTTGGAAATGATGGTATGCCATACCAGGATTGGCTGAGGCGAGGGTTGATGAGTGTTCTATATATTTGCATGTCTTGTGCAAACGGGATCATCTTTTTGGGAGATCACTTTTGGTTCACTTCTCGGTCCACTTTTTTATAGTATAAACATGAATGTTAGATATTAGTTAGAAGTTTTAGTCAGAGTATAGTTATGATTGTTACAGAGAATAAATTCACAGTATCGTACAAGTTTGAAGTTGCTGTTTGTCGATACAAGTATTATAGCTGGAGTGATGCAACAAGACCAGAGAGAAACACTTTGGCATGAATTTAAGAATCTTCGATAAGTCAGATGCCCCGGGGACGGATATGAATATTTTATCACAGAATCAAAGGCAAGCCACACACCCCCCACTTGAATTCAGATAAATTTAAAAACCAATGAGCTGCTGCTGGTCAAGGATTTATAGTGTCCTAATGATCATGATACACCTTAAGGTAGATGAACATTTTATGGCTTTGTTAACGCTTGTATGCAGACTCTTTTGTTGCACACTGCAACTACTGGAACTGGTTAAATCTGTACCCAACAAAATGTCAGGAAGCGGCTAGACTCTGCCTGACATTTTATAGTTTGGTGCCTGACAAGAAGCTCTTGACAAGGCACCTTATTTCCAGGCTTGTCAGGCAGTGGGACCACATCCCTGGAATCACTTCCTGGTACCACTTCCTCATTCCCTTAAGCGATGCACCACTTCGAGGCTGCTTATTTGATGCAAATGAGAATTTAATTTATGCACAAGGAAAGTTCCACTCCCGAAGTAGTCTTTGTCGTGGCTGAGAAGCATATAAAATATTTAAATTAGTATCGCTCCTCAGATAATATTCCGGTTTTAGGGAAATGATGTACTGCTGCTAGTGAAGTGGTAAACCACTTACAAAATGATACCTGCTTCCAGGAATCATTACTCAGCTGATTCAAACACAACTACAGAGCCGGATCTCAATAATTAACCTTTTAGCATTCATATCAGTCAAAAACGGCTTCTGCAGTGGTCTTGAGAAATGTCAATTTGCAGACCAAGAGAAGACTATTTTTGAAAATTTATCACTGGAATGACTGGCTCGATAATCGAGCCAATCATTCCAGTGGTGAATTTTCAAAAACAGTCTTGGTCTGTAAATTGAGAAAATGGAAATTTTCTTGAACAAATTCTAGGGTTAAAGGGTTAGTGATTTGCTTTTAGAATGTTTTGGCTTCTGTCCGTGGATCATAAATGTGTCTGCTTTTAGAGAGCTAATCTTTCCAAAAATGTCTGTTTTCAATAATAAAGTAAATGAATTATTTATTATTTTTATTTTAGCCATGTTGCTGAGGTGACAACCAGAGAGGATCCTCGAGAGGACCCGGATTACATAGAACCTCCACGACCAAGGGATGTAACTCTTCATCGACATGTTCAGAAAGGATTTGGTTTTGTCGCCGGAAGTGAGAAACCAGTAATTGTACGATTTGTAACAGAAGGTAAACATCCATCTATCCATCCATCCATCCATCCATCCAATCCATCCATCTGTCCGTTCGCTCATTCGTTCGTTCGTTCGTTCGTTCGTTCATTCATTCATTCATTCATTCGTTCATTCATTTCTTTGTGTGTTAATTCGTTCCTTTGTTTGCCTGTTTGTTTATTTTTTCCTTCCTTCATTTATGTGTTAGTTCATTCCTTCATTTGTTCATTCATTCATTCATTCATTCATCCCTTTGTTAGTTCGTTAGATGATAATTTTTTCGCTCATTTGTTCATTGATTCATTCGTTCGTTCGCTCATTTCAGTCATTTGTTTGTTTGTTTATATGCCCTCTTAGCATGCATACACAAATCAACAATGACATATTACCAGTGTCCATTCATCCCCCATATCTTATCCATGATGTTAACAACGAACAGACCCGGTACAACAAATTCTTTGGTCCAGATTTTGTTAGATAGCATAATATATTCTTAGTGGATCTGAACCCTTTAACCCTCGAATTTGTTCAAGAAAATTTAAATTTTCTCATAGAAAATATCCATTTGCAGACCAAGAGAAGACTATTTTTAAAAATTTACCACTGGTATGACTGGCTATGTTATGGGGCCAGTCATTCCAATGGTAAATTTTCAAAAATAGTCTTCTCTTGGTCTGCACATTGACATTTCTCAACACCACTGCAGAAGCCATTTTTGGCTGATATGAGTGTTAAAGGGTTATGCGTTATATTTTGATTGAGACTATGCTATCAATTAATTAGTCCCCCAACATCGTTGATGGGGTCTATAGAAACGGGCCCCATCCGTCCATCCATCCATCCGTCCGTCTTGCCGTCTGCATTTAGTTTCCCTTCAATAACTTCAGTTAGCTTGAATGGATTCATTTCAAATTTGGTATGTCAACTTCGTATAGCAAGACTTCAGTGGGGTTTGTATATCGGCAAAATGTGTCGAGACCCACCGGAGTTTAAATCCACCTTGATTTCTTGAAAAATCGTAGAATGTGGGTTCCGCTCGATAACTTCAGTCAGTTTGAATGGATTCATTTCAAATTTAAAATGTCAACTCCTTATGATAAGACCTCGGTGGCGAGTGCATATTGGCAAAATATGTCCAGACATACCTGAGTTATCCTCCTTTATTTCTAGAAAATCGTAAAATATGTGGTTTCCGCTCGATAACTTCAGAATTGGCTTAAGTGGATTCATTTCAAATTTGGAATGTCAACTCCTTATGACAAGACCTCAGTGGGGATTGCATATTGGCAAAATGTGTCCAGACACACCAGAGTTATCTCCCTTGTTGGATTAAAAAAATTAGGGTTGTACTAAAAAGCCCTAGTCTGAAATGGAAGGGGGGACTTAGGGGCCCTGAGGCCCCAATGGTGGAATCTAGTTTTATCTAAGCCCCACCCATCTCTAGCTAAGCTCCACCCACACTTCGCCTGTGTTTGAATCGATCGATCCCTGAACTCCCTGACTATCACTTTCCAGAAAACTTTGCAGGTAGGCTGTTGAATATTTTTTTAAACTAATTTGATTGGCTGCTGTTGCGGCCTATGGCAGCATTAGTGCCCTGTCAAATTACTTTCAAAATGTTCAACAGAATGTTTATTAACCCTTAACCAGTCAAATTTGGTCAAGAAAATCAAAATATTTCCTTATTGAACGACCCAAACGTATATACTGGTCTGGCGTTTTGTTAGCTTAAAATACTTACCACTCAATTCACTGTTTCCTATAAGTCACCTGACTTAGATATCTCAGAAAATTTTAACCTATTCATTCCCATGGTGTGTGGGTTCCCTTGTAAACAAGGTTAGCAGAGATACATCCCTCCATTGGGTAGTCTTGATAGTATCTCTTTAACTCTAAAGGAGTCATTGCTCTAGGGAACCGGTTCCTCTATTCCTATAGAGAACATAAACGAGTCCGTGAGCATGCACACTTATGCTACTATGCATGCGACCGAGTCCAAGCCATCATTAATTAATTCCACAAATTTTTAATAATGATTTGCAATTTAACAATGCAGGGTGGCCGAGGTGGGCCACAGTGAACTGAGTGGTATTTTAGTAAGCTAACAAAACGCCAGACCAGTATATACGTCTGGGTCATTTTGCAACACAGCAAAAATACTAAGCCACTCAATTCACTGTTTGCTAAAACATAGAATTGGTCAGAGCCCAAATACTAGGTTGGTTGGTAAATTGCAAATCCAGAATGAAAGGTTAATCACCAAAAATACTAATATCAACTGAACCGCTAAGTGCTGAAAGAGCACGAACAAACAAATGTTCTAAACAAAATACACCAAAATAATGATAATTAGAAAATCTCAGCAAAGGGAATTTAAAAACAGACGTGAGATGATGGTGAAGAAGACGGCTGACTAAAGAATCTAGGCAATTGAGCTTAGGTTTGAGTGGCGAAACTAGAAATGTCAGATTGTGAAATGAATTTGATCTTTCAGATAAAAATTATGTAGAATCTGACATTTATACTGCAACTTATATAATGTCGTCCACTGATAGATCTGCATAGAATGCGAAGGAGAAGGCCATACCATGAACATTGTGTGCCTTAACACAAATTGAGTGTCTCCTGGAGATACATTCTAGTGTCAATTAATGGTGTCTGTAATCCAGTTGATGAGATGCGCGCTTACTAAACAAATTCGCATAAGTAATCTGAACGGTAGATCTGCATAGAATGCGAAGGAGAAGGCCATACCACGAACATCGTGTGCCTTAACACTTACTGAGTGTCTCCTGGAGATACATTCTAGTGTCAATTAATGGTGTCTGTAATCCAGTTGATGAGATGCGCGCTTACTAAACAAATTCGCATAAGTAATCTGAATGGTAGATCTGCGTAGAATGTGAAGGAGAAGGCCATACCACGAACATTGTGTGCCTTAACACTTACTGAGTGTCTCCTGGAGATACATTCTAGTGTCAATTAATGGTGTCTGTAATCCAGTTGATGAGATGCACGCTTACTAAACAAATTCACATAAGTTATCTGAATGGTAGATCTGCATAGAATGCAAAGGAGAAGGCCATACCACGAACATCGTGTGCCTTAACACTTACTGAGTGTCTCCTGGAGATACATTCTAGTGTCGCTTAATGGTGTCTGTAATCCAGTTGATGAGATGCACGCTTACTAAACAAATTTGCATAAGTAATCTGAACGGTGTTTCAAAAAGATCTTTTAAATTGGGTATAGTTTTCGGAAAGGATTGAAAACAATTAATTAGGTTTTATATATATAAGATCTCTTCAAGTGCAAAGAATGAAGGCAGATCTCCTACCACCTAGAAAAGATCATTCACAAAAAGAATATGGATATCAAAATGCCATCTAACAAACGTGGCAGCTAGTAGAAAAAGAATGATTTCAGAGTTATACAATTAACCAGATGGACCCGAGACATGAATTAATAGAGGAATTTATTGTAGGTATTTGTCTTTGCGCTATACCCTAAAAATACCTGTACCATGGATAAATGATGTAAATACTTAATCTCTCAAACCGGCTTCTAGAAAATAAAGAAGGATAGATGCTAGTGAAAATGATAACACCACCCTAGCATACAGAGATTTAAGTCATCAAAAAATATCCCATGAATCTATGACTTGATGATGGTGTAGCGACGCTAATTTCCACCTATCTCGAAACACGGGGAATTAGCTTGGGTGGCAATGGCTCTGCCACACTTCAGAAATTGCCAGGATCAGGTGGCAGGTGAAAATGCGTGAAGACACTCCAATAGTATTCAACAAGACGGTTCTTCAAATAATAAATGACTTCAACTTTTGATAATTTTAAATTGACTCTATACACAAATTGATGTTGATACAAAATTTCTATGCAAACTAAGAACGCTATCTATCTACTATTCTGGCTTAAATCTCTGTCTACTATCTATCTATCTCTCTATCTCTAGCTCTCTCTCTCTCACTGTTTCTCTCACAAATACACAAATTCCGTTACATTTTATAGCTAGTGGTAGTTAAAGTAAACAGAAAGGTAGTGAAGGGACATGTTCGAAATAAGTTCAGAACATGTCTAAAATCATTAATAATTTGTTTAGTATTTGTGAATACAGGATTTATGCAATTCTATAAAATAAATATAATTAACCACTATCATGCTGTATGCGTTGACAGTATTTTACTCTGACAAAATCAGAAAATCTTGATGACTATTTTGAAAACAATCAAAGCGAAAGTTGTTTCTGCTTGAGGCAGCATCAACTTTCAGTCAAATTATTTCCAAAATAATATGCAGGTTTCTTATGCCAATGTCTTGAAATACATTTGTGGGAATTTAGAATGAAAATGGTTATCAGATTATGAACATGTATTTTCAGATGTATGTTATTATATATAAAAGTTCAGTATATACATGTCTTGGAATACTGTGATTTATTATGTCCACACTGCAGGCTGGGTGGCTTTAATTGTCTTGGCTATTAACTGGGCTATTGTCCTCTGTCCACTATACTCCTAGAATTGTCACGCTTGATTTCATATGATTCAGCTGGCCATGATTAGGAACATTCTAATTTATGCTGGATAAAATCAATAATATATAATTTCACACAGATTTCCTATACCTGGCCTAATAGCACCATGACAATGGGATGCAGAATCGGGCGTGATAATGTGTTGTTCTTACAGCCATTTGAAAACCTTAAATATACTGTGGTAAATTCTCCTGTAACAGATTAGTTTGAATTGCTTAAGAATACTAAAGTTCAGACCAAAAAAATCAATTTCTGAAAAACAGGTTTCTTGGAAAATACCATATATACATATTGAAGATTTGTGGAATGATGAAATGAAAGCTGCTGTTAAACGAGATAGAAAATCCACAAAATTGGGAAGACGCTTTGGATTTCCACAACGAGGACTACGAGATCCACTGAATAACTCTCATTGGGTGAAGCAGGAGTGATTAAAGGGATAATACATTCTGCTGACAAAAGTTCTTAAAGACAATTGTACTAGAAACTGCTGACAAAAGTTCTTAAAGACAATTGGCACTAGAAAGTTAAATTGAAGATATTTAAACAAAATGTGAAGTCTATGACTGGGCCAGAGCATCTCCCACCAGAGCCTAGCCTGGAGGAAGAATATGAACATCAGATCTGGACACTACACTGAGTAAAAACTTAATGGAATGTAATAAATGAGCTACAAGGGAAATCATTCTACCTGGAATGTGGGATGCTGAAAGATTTCCTGACATCTCCACCGCAGGAGGAAGACCAAGACTCCAGACAAAATATGATAACCTCGACTGCCCTGCTTGTTGATGAAAGTTACTACTATAGAAATGACTGCATGAGCAGATAGGTGGCTTGTGAAAGAGACAATATCTTTTCATTCTCCAACATTCCAGAGTATTGAAGAGGAATACTAGAGTATTAGTTCCTGTTCTAGTTCCTGAAAAGGAAGAGGGTAAGACTAATTTATCTGATTCCATAGACACAAGAATGAGAGGAAATTCTATAGCGATCCCCTCCCCCAAACACGTAAGAACAAGACATCAAAAAGGACCTGTAGATGGATAAACTAGTGAATTGGTACCGATGACACCCAGCATATGAAAATGCAGTGTATGCAGACGTGGTGAAGGACAAAATTCTGAATTACCAGACTTGACCGTTGTACACAAAACTGACTCCATTCGGCCCAAAATTTTAACACAATTAAGGACCCTTCCAAGCCAGAGGAATCACAGACTGGCCATGATGTGAGTGAAAGAAACCGGATTCAGTTAGGATCAATTCTGTATGTATGGAAATATCAGAAAACACTGTCCATTATCCTTGATGAGACCAGTGATGACTGGCCAAAACGACTTCATGTCCATATTATTCCTTTCATTGATGAACTCCATTTCTGAGGCAACGTATCAAGAAAAGAGTTGAATATTATAAAACGATTTGACTGTAAGTCATCGTTGTCTCAAACAGCAATAAAGCAGCCATGGGTTCCAGTCAAAATAATTACAAAATATGCAACAGAATTAGTATTAAATCATAAGAACATGAAGTGTAAAATTTTCCTGTAAGCTGTCAGAAAAGGATAAATATGTGAGTTGAGGATAAGAACTGATACCCTATAAAAAGATGATCTGCCAGCACCTCATACTCCTTAAAATCCTTGGATTCTGCCATTCCTCCACTGTATCCTACTTGAAAAGAGCAGAAAATTATTGATCAAGTACAGAAGCTGGACTAATGACAGAGGAGACCAACAAGGTTTGATAGAAAAAAGGGGGGTTCAATGAATACGTTGATTGTACCTTATATGTAGGAAATCTGCTACTTAAGACATGCATGAGGCTAGCTATACCCATCCCCACCCCTGATAGAGTAGAGATTATATAGACGTGCTTAAGCATGACAGCTAGGACCAGAATAAACCTGCAGAATCTTATTTTACAAATCTAATTTTAAAACAAAGCTAGTATGATATGAGCCCAATTGCTAATATCTTTATCAGATAATTACACTGGAAAGAAGTTCATCAAACCTGTGACCAGATCAATGATGGATAAGGACAAAGGACTGAAACTACACAGAAGGGTGAAAGGAAAAAAACCATATTCCACAATCCATGCGAAGGCAATGACCCAATCATCTTGGTTAGGCCCCCTTGAGGAATTTGTTTAATAATGCCTGGGAAAGTTAGAATTTAGAAGAATAAAAAAAGTCTTGAATAGATAAGGCAGAGAAAACACCTCCATATGAAAATAACAGAAATAGACATATCACTAGACAAATAAAAAGATCAAAATTTCTACTGAACTCGAGAAAGGAGCGGTGTAAATATTGATAAGACAAAACAAGATTAGAGGAGGTACCTTATGTAGACTAACTTTATTATTGTGACAAGCTTACATTCGCACATAAATATCCTTCATCATGGCGAGGGATCCTACTGATAGAAAAGAAAGACTGAAAAACTATGTGAAAAATAAATCAGGCCAGATATGATACTAAAAGATAGCAAACCACTATTCACAATTAAAATAATAAAGACTGACGCACTTATTTGCAGATTGATATTAGGAGAATCAAAAGATGATTGATTCCAATTTTTTGAGAGAACTGGTCGAAAGATGGAGGCTGATAGGAAGAGACTAACACATGAGGAGATTCAGTAGCAAAACGAAATCTAGTGAAATCAAAACGACAAAAGAACTGCTAGGATCATAAGAAAAAATAAAATTATTCCTAGAAGATAAATGCGAAGAGTTGGGTGTACATAAGGTTTCGAAGGATGCGAATAATTGGATGGTTCAGCGATTGCATTACGAACAACTAATAAAGAATTAAAGATTTAAAAATAAGGGCCCCTGAAATAGGGCATTTAAATTGTCAAACGTGATTTAGAAACATAAACAATACCAGCAAAACAACAGAAGTGAATTGATTTGGCATACCTAAACCAGAAGTTTAATTATAATCAGTTGCTATACCATAAAAATTGAGAGTTATAATCTAGGTAATAATACTGAGCACAGGACAATTAGGCCTTATGGTCATCTCTTCTTCATTTATCTCCATGCCTGTGCCGTCACTTCTAGTCATGGGTTGCGTGTGCGGTGTAGTCATGCATTGCCTCTTGACTATGCCAAAGCCTACCTAAACCATTTTCAAATGTTTTAAGAGTTGGTGTGGAAACAACATGTTCCGACAAAACATTTCGCAGTTTGCACACCCCTTAGAGAGAAATTTTTTCTAACTAGGTTGGTCCTCCTCCTCTTCTGGTAGACTTTCAGATGATTTCCACGAGTAATAGTCCATTTGCAAGCAGAATGTTATATTTGTCTATAACAATTAATCGATTGAGAACCGATAGAATGATCCATCATAGCCTGGGTACGTGCTCTATATATCCAATTTCACCCAAGTTAAGTACCCGCAGAAAGAATTTCCAAAATGATGAGAGATTAGATTATACATTAAGTAGGAAAAAAACCCATCTTAGGGATAATAAAATTGGCTGATAGTCAAGAACTTTCCTGATCCAAAGGCTATGCTTGCTACTAAAACACTGAGATCAACACACATCTCTGATATAGTAAAACTTGGTCATCAAAGTTTGTAGCATTTACTATCAAAATATCAACCATTTAACTCTCGAAGTTATTAGTCATAAGTTGCAACTGAAATAAGTTGAATCTGAATGAGTACCAGCAAATATGGGAGTGGCGTATTTACTTAAAAATCCATAAATAGGTCGCACATTTATGCTCAATTTACATGTTCTAAAAAATGTGCACGCACTATATACAAGGATAAAACTTATTTTCCTCTTAATTTTTAAACATCTTAACGTCTGAAGATACCACGAAAAAACCCTTCACAAATCTTGTCACCTCACGGCTATGCTTAATGTGTACCTCAAAACATCATTCGCAGAAGTGAAATTATTAAATTGAGCAGCCTAAATATTGCGTATCCTTTAATAAAGATTGTTTTTTCCATCAAAATTAATCCTAACTTGACATAAATGTCGTCTTTATAATATATAAATCAGAATCACGTGATAATCACATGATACATAAATCACGTGATATTATCTGACCAGATTAGGTTAAAGCAAATTTTAATGAAGTAGCTTAAGCGAGTACTCGGATATAGATATCCTGGAATCGGAAATTCGGCAATGAGATCTACGCTTCTCGTCAGCGCCTCCAAACGGAGATTTACTTTGCCACTGTCCGGCTCGCTAACAATAGACGCAGGCTACCCAGTTTAATTATCGGCCGTTCATGCAATTTTTCTAGAACATCGCATTACGTTTTAGATCATTTTATGTTGGTCACTCACATTACAATATAACCATGCAGTAATATATATGATAAATTTTATCGCTAGACTTAGAAATCAAGTGAACGCAAGTTTCTCGCTAGATTTACAAATCAAGTGAACCTGATAATCTGGCACAGGCTTAATAGCCTATCTAACAAAAGAGGGTTATACGATTACGAGGATTCAAATCAGTATCGTAATTTTGAACATCCGGGCATTCCGAGATCATCCAACATTTTCCAATTTACGACACACTAACGAGGATATCCCATAGCAATGCAATGTTTACATTTTTCATGAAACTAAGGCCATAAAAAATACTGCGTCGAATAACCCCGCCAGGTATTAGAAAACATAAAATCTCGAGTAATTTTTTGTAAGATATTAAATAAATGGTAAAAAGGTTTCACGGCCCATTGCTAGTAATGTTAAATTAGCCTGCAAAAACGCCGCCAATTGAAAGCGAACACCGAATCGCGAATTAATACTGATGGTCTCGTCTTTATTGTAATACGACTGACATGACTGATCATCATGAAGTAATTGCGAGTCTCATGTTAGTTGGTTAGTAACGGTCCTTAGAAGGACCACTCGCTTTTCTTCAGGGGATGATCGTGGTGTATCCTTGTGGTGTTCATCCGGTCCACCACGCCTGTTTGCACCACTGTCACATTCTTAATAGATCCAATAACTTCCCAACCGGTATATGACATAGTTATGTAGGATACCTTATGTAGGATTCGATCCAAACCGGTATGTAGTATACCTTATGTAGGAAAGAATGACGCTCGGAAATACGTACCTAGTCAAAACTCTTAATTGATCCACTAACTTCCCAACCGGTATGTTACATATGTTATGTAGGATACCTTTCGTAGGAGATGTTCCAAACCGGTATATTGTATACCTTTCGTAGGAACGAGCCTCGTGGCTAAAAAAGGATCAGAGTTATTGACTCCACCTGGCTTGTAATGTGAAGCTGGCGCCATTTTCTTTCAACTTGGTCACAACGAACTTTCCGTTCATATTCACGTAAATTATAAACATTTTACATAAGTACTATAACTTATTCAACAAAGACCGCTTGTACTGTGGTATTCATGAAAAATCAAATGTGGATGTAGCTCCACAAGATTATGGAATGAATAGGATTTGTTGAGATAAAAGTTAGGTGTTTCCCGTAATACAGAAAATTAATTAATGAAGGCTTGGACTCGGTCGCATGCATAGTAGCATAAGTGCGCATGCTCACAGACTCGTTTATATGTTCTTTATAGGAATAGAGGAACCGGTTCCCTAGAACAATGACTGCTTTAGAGTTAAAGAGATACTATCAAGACTACCCAAATGGAGGGATGTATCTCTGCTAAACTTGTTTCAAGGGAACCCACACCATGGGAATGAATAGGTTAAAATTTTCTGAGATATCTAAGTCAGGTGACTTATAGCAAACAGTGAATTGAGTTGCTTAGTATTTTTGTTGTGTTACAAAACCTTTGATCTGTCTTGAAAATAAAAACCTTTTGATTTCTGAATGTGCATCTGCACACCAGGGGAAGACTATTTTTGAAAACTTAACACTGGACTGACTGACCTGATTATTGAACTTCTCATTCCATTGGGAATATTTCACAAATAATCTTCTCTTGCATTGCAAATGGACATTTTTCAATGCCACCTCAAAAGTCAGTTTTGGCCGACTTTACCATAAAGGCTCAAAGAAAATAGAAATTTATATTTCTATTTAATTAATCCATAATTTATCACGCTCATTGAATAATTAATTACCATGCACTAATTGCAAATTTTCACATTAAAAAAATTACACCCCTATGTGTTTACATAAATTATTTTTAGCTCACCTGGCGAGAATGACCTAGTGAGTTTATGACATGGTGATCGTCCATCGTCCATCTGTCTGTCGATCCATCCATCTGTCAGAGTGTCCCTCTGGCTTTAATTTTTTTTCTTTAAACAAGTTCTCAAGAACCACTTTTCCAATTTCAATTTGATTAGGCAGGAAGCATCCTTAGGCATGGGGATCCAAATTGTTTAAAAGAACAACATTGATAAATTTGGCTAGTGGCCATCTTGGATTTATGCCGATATTTAGAAATGTCTTTAAAAATCCTCTACGAGACTGCTTGGGGAATCGATTTGAAACTCGTGAAATATGATCTATGGCAAGAGCTGAACCAAGATTGTTCAAGGGAATGTTATTGTTCAATTGTTCAAATGATTCAGTGGCCCTCTTGGATGACCCAGTTTTTGTGAAAACAGCTTCTCCAGAACCGCTGACCAGATTGGGCCAAGATGTGGGAGATATAATTAGGGTGTAAGGGCCATTAAAGTTTGTTCAAGGGAAGTTGATATGTAAAAAAACATTGCCGTTGTGGACCAATCAAAATGTAACATGTTTGGCGGTCATATTGAATTCTTTTATTTGATGGATTTTGAAAATTAGTTTTGTATAGGTTTTTAGGTATGCTTATTTCAAATTAGCTTTCGAAACTGTCGGATACACGTTTTGGCAGCCATTTTAGGTCTTTTTCCCACCAACAACTTCCATGCTAAAGCAAATGAAATTTTTTAATGGTTTCTTCTCGAGAACCACTGGCCTGATTTCAATTATATTAGGCAGGAAGCATTCTTATGGCATAGGGATCCAAATTTGTTCAACGCTCCGGAACCGCTTTGGGGAATTGATTCAAAACTCATGAAATATGATCTAGGGCAAGAGCTGAATTCACCAAGTCGGTTGACGGGAACTTGATTGACCAAATGGTTTGGCAGCCATCTTGGATGACCTAGTTTTCACAAAAATGGCATCTCTTCCAGAACCGCTGAATGGATCAGGGCAAAATTTGGGAGATATGATTAGGGACCATAAGAGCCATTAAACTTTGCTCAAGGGAAGTTTATAAGTAAAACATGGTCAGTGTGGGCCTATCAATATGTAGCGTGTTTGGTGACCATACTGGATTTTTTAATTTGATGGATTTTGAAGCTGAAATTAGTTTTAATATCGTTTTTTAGCTCACCTGAGGCCAAGTGGCGACCGTCCGCCATGTGTCCGTCATCCGTCCATCAGTCAACTTTTCCTTTATATGACTTTTTCTCAAGAACCAATGGGCTGATTTCAATTATATTTGGCAGGAAGCATCCGTAGGGCATAGGGATCCAAGTTTGTTCAAATGAAGCCAATCAGCTAATTTGGCTGGTGGACATGTTGGATTTTGGATGATTTTAGGAAATGGCTTTAAAAATCTTCTCTGAAACCGCTTGGGTGATTTATGCACACCTCATGAAATATGATCTATAGCAAGAGCTGAACCAAGTTTGTTCAAGGGAACTTGATTGGTCAGATGGTTTGGCGGCTATCTTGGTTGACCTAGTGAAAACAATTTCTCCAGAACCGCTGAAGGGATCAGGCAAAAATTTGACAGATATGATTAGGGACTAGGGACCATTTGTTCAGGGGAAGTTGATCCATAAAGAAAACATGGCCGCCATGAGCCAATCAAAATATAGTGTGTTTGGCGGCCATATTGAATTTTTTTATGTGATGGATGATTATGAGGCCAAAATTGGTTTTATGTATGTTTGTGGGTATTCTGATTTCATATTTGCCATTTTTGAAACTGTCAGATAAACGGTTTGGCAGCCATCTTGGATCTTTTTCCTGCCAAACACTACCATACTAAAGCAATGGGAAATTTTTAATGTCTTCTCGAGAACCACTGGACTGATTTCAAGTATATTTGGCAGAAAGCATTCTTAGGGCATAGAGATTCAAGTTTGTTCAAACGAAACCGATTGGCCAATTCAACTTTCCCAGTGGCCATCTTGGATTAGGGCCGATTTTTTTTAAATGCCTTAAAAATCTGAACCGATCAGGCCGACATTTTGGAGATGCGATTAGGGACTATAACGGCTGTTAAAGTTTATTAAAAGTTTATTAAAAGGAAGTCGATGCGTAAAGAAACATGGCTGCCTGTCTTCTTGTTACAATTCTGGTCAACTCTTTATTGTTCTACTTATAGCGGATGACCTTTCTAATTGAAATGCTTATGTTCCAGGTGAGCGATACAGGCCCAAGTGATACAGGCCCAAGTGATACAGGCCCAAGGGTCCTGTTGTTTTATTATATTGTTAATACTGTCTGATATTAAAGACATTTCCTAATCTTGAATCCGACCATTTGTTCTTCCATTTCCATGTTGTATTGCCTCAGTTCATGATCCTGATACCAATATTCCTGTCATGTCTCTCGTTCCATAGTAATTTCATCTGCCAAAGACGATGACAGACGCAACTGCCAGTCATTTAGAACCAGTCACATTCTGAGCTTAATATCTGGTAGCCTGTTTCAATCTGCGCTGATAACAAACCTGGTGATTATTTGGAAAATAATTTGACTGGAAGTTGTTGCTGCCTTTGGCAGCAACAACTTTCAGTCAAATTATTTTTCCAAATTATCAGCATGAATTCAACTAACGTGTGCTCAAGATGTCGTCTGCACGATATGGAATGAAATGGGTTATGATGAACCTGAGACATATTCCATGACATCAATATCAATGGTCTTTCTTTGGTCGCCCAGGATATCTTCCCTTCACTGTGAATCCATCTTTGTGTGTGTGTCGGTCGGCTTTTCGATGATGACTTTTCCGCCTGCAGTTATGAAGATAACTGACTTTCTGAATTCGCTTTGGTCCCTCGAGAGCGATGTCAGTGCTTTATTGCAACTTGTCGATTAGGCCTTTTGCTGTGATCTTCCACCAATGCTAAAATAGGATATAGTGACATGTTTCGGCGATATTGAGTTATTAGCTTGACTGAACAAATGGATGCTATACTTTCGCAGATGTAATGACAAAGGTCTTTGTCAGACATGAAATAGTACCGGAAATAACGGGAGGAGATGAATGCTATTTATAGTGGCAGGGTATGGCATGAAAGTTGATGCATCCATTATTACGCTTCAATCTAGGGCATGCCCAGGAGTGTAGTTTCTATATACGATTTGTCTGTATTTTTTAAGTGCAAGTTTGTCATGGTTAACTTTGCATTCAATAATCTGCATTTCCTTCAGAAAGTCATTGAAGCAGGTATAGTTACATCTACTGGCCCCGGGAAGATTAGCATCCAAGCTGTCCAAAAATGACTTCGGCAGTGGTCTTGAGAATTTACGAATCCATTTTTTTACTAAATCATATAACATCATAATCAACTACGTGATGTGTATGCTGACATCATAATCATGATGTCATGAATGATTCAATTGAACCGGTCTTTAACGCTTAATAGTCCAACACGTACGAATTGTTTGTTTTTGCTATTTAAGAAACATGCTGTTGAATATTTTGAAACCAATTTGACGGGTGCCCAGTATAGTTTTGTGGAAATCGATAGTCAGGGAGTTCGGCGATCGATTGATCCCAACACGGACATGGTGTGGGTGGAGCTTAGATTGAGATGGGCGGGGCTTAGCTAGAAAATTGGAAAGGTCCATTGTCCAATTGCAGAACAACCGAAGACTATTTTTGAAAATTTATCACTTAATCTATCTGGAACTGTGCAATTTTATCAGAAAACTGAAACATTCTTGAACAAATTTTAGCATTAAATTATTAATCATCTGCCTGCGGAATTTCTGCAGACTACATTTTCCATGTGGTTTAACTCTGGATACGCTGAATATTTTGAAAACAATTTGACTGAAAGTTGTTGGTGGCTAAGCCACCAACAACTTTCAGTCAAGTTGTTTTCAAACTATTCATCAGGTCCAGAGTTACTGCACTTTGAAAGTATTGTCAGCTCGTGGCTTGCAGCGGTCAGAATAGTAAAACTCATGGCCATGGTTATTGATCTTTTACTATGTGACCAAGCCATTCTTCAACGTGTTCTCCAGTGAATTGTCTATGTATGGATACATTTATTATCCACTCGTAATGAAGTTTGGGGGGAGACATAGCACTGCACACATATGTCAAAACAAATTGCTTTCCACGTATGAGATTAACCATTTAACCCGCAAATTTGTTCAACAAATTTGTATTTTTCTCATAAAAATTGTCCATTTGCAGACCAAGAGAATAATATTTCTTGAAAAGTTTCCAAAAGTTTAGTTATCAAACTCGTCATTCATGTGGTAGCATTTAAAAAATAGTTTTCTCTTGGTCAGCAAATAGACATTTCATAAGACCACTGTGGAAGCCGTTTTCGTCTTGCGATGAGGGATCAAAGCCAGAAATCCTGGCATGAGGTTCCCTAACAGCAGCAGCAGCAGGTGTTGCAAAGCTAAAAACCATTTAGAGTGATCACACCACTCTGTAGTGATGAAATACAAGATCAGACAATGGACCTTTCTGGTTTTAGCTATTCCCCGGCCATCTCTAGCTTAGCTCCACCTACACCTCACTCATTTTGGGATCGACCGATCTCTGAACACTCTGACTATCAACTTCCCCAGAAATACACAGGTAAGCTGTTGAATATTTTGAAACTAAGGCAGCAACAGCGCCCAGTCAAATTGGTTTCAAAATATTCAACAGCATGTTTATTAACCCTTTGACGACAAAATTTGTTAAAAAAATTGAAATATTTACTTATTGAGTTATCGCGCCAGTCATTCCAGTGGTAAATTCTCAAAAATAGTCTTCTGTTGGCCTGCAAATGGACATTCTCCATGACCATTACAGAGGCTGATGTTGGCTGGCTTCGTCGTGAAAGGGTTAAATAGCAATGAATTACAAAGAAATACAATTGATGCGTGTTGGACTATTTGAGATTTGAGGACTGTCTACATGGAAACCTTTGTGACGTAATGATTGTGACGTCATCATACACTCGCTGAGCTGATTATGACATCATACGAGTCTGAGGTCCAAGATTGTGTGTGAAATTGGCTTTTTAATGTAAACACTTGCAATTTCTGTCATTTTCCTTGGGTTTTTATACCCCTCCCAAAAATTTGGTATGGTATTAGGTAATGCTGCCGTCCATCCAGGCTGGCGGGCGGGCGGGCGGCAGAGTGGTTTCCGGATGATAACTCCGTTACCGTTTGTTGGATCGCATTGAAACTTCATAGGGTGCTTGGACTTGGTCGTGGGAAGAAACTTATCGAAAGTGACGATGATCCAAAATCCAAGATAGCCACCAGCCACCGGCGTCCATCTTGAAAATTGGTTTCCGGATGATAACTCTGTTACCATTTATCGGATGGCTTTTAAACTTCATCGGGTGGTTCGACTACCTCTGGTGAAGAAACCTATCTAGATTGACAATGATCCAAAATCCAAGATGGCCACCAGCCACCGGTGGCCATCTTAAAAATTGGTTTCCGGATGATAACTCCATTACCATTTATTGGATCACTTTGAAACTTCATAGAGTGGTTGGACTAGGTCTGCGGAAGAAACTTATCGAAATCGACACTGATCCAAAATCCAAGATGGCCGCCAGCCACCGTGCCGGGCCTGCCATTTTGAAAGTTGGTTTCTGGATGATATCTCTGTTACCATTTATCGGATCACTTCCTAGGGTCGTTGGAATATGTCTGGTGAAGAAATCTATCAAAATTTATGATAATTCAAAATCATCCAATATGGCCATCAGTCAGCGGCAGCCAGCTTAAAAATTGGTTTCCGGACGATACCGCCATGACCATTTAGCAGATCGCTTTGACACTTAGTAAGAATTACTGGTCTGAGGAAGGAATAAATATTTTCTGATAGCTGTCATTTATTAGTTTGTCATCATGGCGGGGTATTATGCGCTGTTTGCGGAGCTCTTGTTTAAAAATTTTGTTTAAATTAATTATTTTAAAAATAGTATAAAGACTTTGAATAAAATTGTTACCTTCTACAAAGAGAAATGTATTTGCAGTGATTGCAGTGGGGTGGGGTGGTGCAGGGACTCTGAGTAAAACAACGTTTGCTCAGTTATTTTACAATTTGTTTTATCTCTAGTTATTAGCTCACCTGGCCTGAAAGGCCAAGTGAGCTTATGTCGTGGGTCCATCCGTCGTCCATCCGTCATCCGTCAACCTTTCCTTTAAAACAACTTCTCAAGAACCACTGGGCCAATTTAAATTATATATTGCAGGAAGCATCCTTAGGGCATAGAGATTCAAGTTCGTTCAAAGGAAGCCGATCGTCCAAAATCCAAGATGGCCGCCGGCCAAAATGGCCAACTTTTAGAAACACTTTAAAAAATCTTCTCCGAAACAGCTGGAGGAATTGATTCAAAACTCATAACACATCATCTATTGCAATGGTAGACCCAAGTTTGTTCAAGGCAACCTGATTGGCCTATTTGCCTGGCAGCCATCTTGGATGACCTAGTTTTCGTGAAAATGACTCTCCCGAACCGCTGAAGGGATAGGTCTGAAATTTGGTAAATATGCCTAGGGTCCAAGGTCCATTCAAGTTTGTTCAAGGGAGGTTCGTACGTTAAAAAACATGGCCACCATCAACCAATCAAAATTCAGCGTTTCTTGGTCATGTTGGCTTTTTTGTATTTGATGTATTTTTTGGCCATCTTGGATTTAGGCCAATTTTAGGAAATGTTTGGTCGGCGGCCATCTTGGATTTAGGGCAATTTAAATTATATATTGCAGGGAGCATCCTTAGGGCATAGAGATTCAAGTTCGTTCAAAGGAAGCCGATCGTCCAAAATCCAAGATGGCCGCCGGCCAAAATGGCCAACTTTTAGAAACACTTTAAAAAATCTTCTCCGAAACAGCTGGAGGAATTGATTCAAAACTCATAACACATCATCTATTGCAATGGTAGACCCAAGTTTGTTCAAGGCAACCTGATTGGCCTATTTGCCTGGCAGCCATCTTGGATGACCTAGTTTTCGTGAAAATGACTCTCCCGAACCGCTGAAGGGATAGGTCTGAAATTTGGTAAATATGCCTAGGGTCCAAGGTCCATTCAAGTTTGTTCAAGGGAGGTTCGTACGTTAAAAAACATGGCCACCATCAACCAATCAAAATTCAGCATTTCTTGGTCATATTGGCTTTTTTGTATTTGATGTATTTTGATGGCCATCTTGGATTTAGGCCAATTTTAGGAAATGTTTGGTCGGCGGCCATCTTGGATTTAGGCCAATTTTAGGAAAGGTCTAAAATTCTTTTCCGAAACCACTTGGGGAATTGATGCAAACCTCATGAAATATGATTTATGGCAAGGGAACTTGATTGGTCAAATGGTTCGGCGGCCATCTTGGTTGACCTAGTTGTAGCGAAAATTACTTATTCTCCAGAAGTGCTGAAGGGATCGGGCCGAAATTTGGCAGATATGATTAGGGCCTAAGGGTCATTAAAGTTTGTTCAAGAGAAGTTGATCCGTCAAAAAACTTGGTCGCCGTGGGCCAATCAAAATATAGAATGTTTGGCGGCCATATTGGATTTTTTTATTTGATGGATTTTGAGGCCGAAATTCGTTTTATATGTGTTTTTGGGGATTTGATCTCAAATTTGCAATTTTCGAAACTGTCGGATAAACAGTTGGTGACCATCTTGTTGATAAAGAGCATTCTAGTTGAAATGCCTGTTGTCCAGGTGAGTGATACAGGCCCCTTGGGACTCTTGTAATATAAAATATAATAATAATAATAATAATAATAATAATAATAATAATAATAATAATAAAAATAATATCTTCTTAGCAATAATTTTATGAACCACTGTTTAGTCACGCATGATGATTTCTGCGATTACTAATCTAACGTGAACAACATAATTAGCCATACAGGTAATTGAGAAAATTCCGCTTCTATATTGAAGTGATATTTAGAAAGTAAAAATGTGCATTAATCTCCAATAATCATAACACTTTGAAAAGATTAAATTAACCCTTTAATGACTGAATTTGGTCAAGAATATAAAAATCTTTGCTTATTGATTGTTCATTTAGAGGCCAGGAGAAGACTGTTAAAAAAAATGTATGACTGGAATGACTGGCTCGCTTATCGAGCCATTCATTTCAGTAATAAATTATCAAAAATAGTCCTCTCTTAGCCTGGAAATGTACATTTGGAGGGAGGTTGTGGGATTAAAAATTTTGTGCTTGATAACAGATTTGCGCCTTAAGGCTTATTTTTTTTAAATTTTACAGGAGTTATGTTACGAAAGAATTTGAGCTTATTTTTAGAATTTTGTTGCTAAAAGCTGCGCTACCATTACCTAACAGCAACAGATTTTAGTGATACAATCCTAAAAATAAGCACCAATTGACCTAATCCAATTAAATAAATTAACTAAATTAATAACATCTCTGATAATTGAGGAACCTGTATGGGCAATAACTCTGAACACATTTTTAAAACCATTTGACTGAAATTTGGTTGTGGTTTAACCACAACAATTTTCGGTCAAACAGTTTTCAAAATTTTCAGCATGTTCAGAGCTAAACCAGATGGAATATGTAGTCTGCATAAATTCAGCGGGCAGACAGTTAATTAGAAATACTATCAATACTAATTGCATATAAATACATTTGTTTTGATCTGCTAATTTAAGCACCTTAATTAGGCAGTTAGGTACTGTATATAAAACTGTCAAACCAATCTATTTCTATATTCTCATCTGGAAATAGGAACATAAAGAGTGGTTTGATATTGAAATATGGAATCCGCATAGTCTTTTTATGCGAATGCGATATGCAATTATGATCAGAGATTTAGTTTTGCTTTGTTGGTTTACAGTAAATTTGTCCGGAAAATAAGATAAGTTAAGTCAGTGAAAATGATATTAAAGTAATTGTTGTGAATTATCAGGAATAATAATAATGTTTTCTGCTAGCAGTTGTGGCTGTTTTCCATATCGTGTATATTTCTTCCATAAACCAACCTCTAGGAAAACAGGTATTGTCACGAGATTGCAAGCCACCAGACATTAATATGAATGGAGAATAACTCTGGACGTGAAAAATATTTAGAAAACAATTTGACTGAAAGGCCACCAACAACTTTCATTCAAATTGTTTTCTAAATATTCAGCAAGTCCAGCGTTAAGCCCCATGGAATATGTAGTCTGCAGAAATTCAGCAGGCAGCCAGCTTTAATAATAGAAGGAAATACTTAGAAAGAAAATTTAGTTACAATAATGTCTTTTTCGAAGGCGCCAATCTTCACTGAATTTTTCTAGTGATTTCCTTGTAGTTGTACTGGTTCAAAATAACTTTAATTATGATTATGCATGTAAGTTCGTGAACACATGCATGCACACACATAGATGTACGTGCATGCTTGCACACACATATGTACACATGCACACATGCACGCAAGCTAACCTTGGTAATTGTTTCACTTTCCCTGAAGTATTGTAAAAACAATGTGTGCCTGCCCTCCTGCCTGTCTGCCTGCAAGCCTGCCAGCCTAATTTACTGCCTACGCACCTGCCCTAGCTGTCTCTCCGTGGCCAGTGTTCTAATGGATCTTTCCAGTTTATCCATCAATCATATGATGTCATGATCAACTATGTGATGTGTAGGATGATGCCATATATAATCAATTACAGCATGAATGATGTAGCTACTGTTTGTCACGAATGCTTAATTGATGATGGACTCAGCATTGTTGTACAAATTGTATGTATTTACTATTTAATAAACATGCTGTTGAATATTTTGAAACTAATTTGACTGGACACTGTTGCTGCCAGCAACAGCGCCCAGTCAAACTAGTTTCAAAATATGCAACAGCTTACCTGCATAGTTTTCTGGAAATTGATAATCAGGGAGTTCAGGGATCGATCAATCACAACACGAGTGAGGCGTTGGTGGAGCTTAGCTAGAGATGGGCGGGCATAGCTAAAACTGGAAAGGTCCATTCACTACTCAGGGTGGATCTTCGCCAAATTTGGGTTGGTAGTTGGCCGTGGAGTCTGGAAGAAATTATTTTTGTGTACAAAAACTCAAAGATCAAGAACATCAGAACATTAACACTTTAATGGTCATGCCGGCCAAAACCGGCCTATGTTATGGTCTTGTGGAATGTCCATTTACAGGCCAATAGAATACAATCCTTGAAAATTTACCACTGGAGTGACTGGTTCGATAACCGAGCCAGTGATTTCAGTGATGGATTGTAAAAAATGTTATTCTCTTGGTCTGTAAATGGACATTCAATAAGCAGATATTTAAATTTTTTGGACCAAATTTGACCATTAAAGGGTTGAAAAGAATTTCTAGATTTTTGCACGTAGTAACTATTTTGGAAACAATATTACTGTAAGTCATCTAGCAAGATTGTTTTCAAAATGTATCACAGTATTTGCTCTACTGACTTTAGATCTGTGCTGATTGACCTTTAGACATCGGTGTAATATATTTGTTAATTTCCAAGAACAGTGGTTTGAACGGAACATGCATGAAAGATTGGAATAGAATTGCTCAGAACATTGCCAACTATTGTAGCATATAAGCGTTACCTCTGATATTGATGGTCCGCAGTCTAGACAAGCTGATTGAGTCGTGCTATTTTGATAATGCAGGTTACTGGGCTGATATCAGGACAATAGAGCCCAGTAACCTGGGTTATCACGTAGTATCTATAAGACTTCACCCGGGATGTCTGCGGTTTACCCCTTTAACCTTTATAGACCAGAAACGATAAGAATTCTTAATGATGTGTAGAATATTCTGTTGAATATTTTGAAACTTAATTAGACTGGAAGCTGTTGTTGCCAGCTTCCAGTGTCATTAGTTTTTAGAAATTCAACGGCTTTCCTGTATGTTTTTTTTAAAATTGAGACACTGGTTTGTTATTACACCACAAAAACATTCATTACCGTTCAATCACTACTTGCTAAATCAATTATCTGCATTTTGCTACCAGAATAAGATTTTTATGCCTGCATACCCACCTCCCCATGCCTTTTCCTATTCCTATGGACCCTCAACCAGGCCTCTGGTTGAGTCCCCTCTCCAGCCTACCATCAAGTATAGACTGGCACCAGTCTATACTCACCTCAGTGACGCTTGTCACTAGGCGCACTCGCGCATGCGCATTAGAGCCCGAATAGGAAACGGATTCACTTTTCAATTATTCTGCAAGCAGAATAGTTGGCCAAAAAATATTTGAATAAATTTTGTGTTTTGCGCTGTGACAGCTGTACCTGTGTCTTTATATCAAGGATATAATCATGCCTAATATGAAGTCAATCCTCCCTAAGTTACGTCTAAGGAAGTATAATTGTGTTTGTACGGTATCTTATAGATGAATTTGAGATATTACTGGTTTTCGTGAAGATCGTATTATTTCGTGGTATCTTGATGGTTATGCCTATCCTAAGTCATCATCATCATCATTAATAATGTTCAGTCCATATCGAGAGCCTGTAACGAAGTTATTTTAGTGAATTATAAGGATTATTTTAAAAGAAAATACCTTGAAGGTTTCTTGAGAGTCAGGAAATTTGAATTTTCCCGCCGTTAAAACTGACTTGAGGGTTTCTATTGTTGGCGAGTTTGAGTGGTATGCTTCATTGTTACGTTTTTTCGTTTGTAGGAGTCAGTGAAATCAGATAAGACTAAATGTACGTCGGCGAAATGTGATCGTCATCACGCTATTGAGTTCGCCGGGCATGTTTGTGCGAAGTGTACGACCTGTACAACCACTGCTATGTGTGGGATATGTAAAGGGTGGCCGGTTTCGGTTGCAAAATTGTACTTTAAAGATTTGTCGAAACAATCGCTGCCCTCTGGTCGTCCTTCCCCTTCCTCCGTTGCTAGCAAGGCAAAGGCGGTGTCCTTTGCTTCAACCTCTGTTCCGTTATCGGTAGCAACGGAGGGGGGAAATTCATCGGGAAATTCGGACGCCGTGATGGCGCACTTTGCGCGGTTTGAATCGTTTGCCACTGTGTTGACAAAATCGCTCGATGAAAGGATCTCTTCTGCAATAAAAGAGGCTAAAAGGCAGGAGAGCTCGTCAAGCTCTGAGGATAGCCTGAAGGCTAGCGGGCGTTCCCGCAAATGGGGGAAGCCCGTCCCTCTGACCTCTAGACAGGTGTTGGTATCACCGAGAAAGCAGAAGACAAGAGCATCTAAGCTCTTGAAAGTGTGCTCGGAGAGTGCACCACAGAAAATTCACGTAAGCCTTGAGGGTGACGGGCATAACCCTCAAGCAGTGGTGGCGTCGGCTGAAACCGGCGTCCATGAGGCCAGTCCTTATGAAAATGCCAATGTAACGGTGGTTCCGGTAGTTAAAGTAGTCTTGAGAGCGCCCATGTCTAAGAGGTCGATACCTAGTCTTGCTAGTTCCGATTCCGGTGTGGTAGACTCGGGTCATTTGGACTCGGGTTTACCTCCGTTTTACGATTATCAGTCTTTTTCCGGCCGGACTTCCGGGATAGCAAGACATCCGGGTCGTCAAGATCCGGTTCCGGCTTTGGTAGCTTCCGTTTCCGGTAGGACTTCCGGTTTGGGTGGTGATCCGGGTCGGCAAGATCCGGTTACCACTTCCGTTTCAGTAACTTCCGGTCTGTCTTCCGGTTATGTAGGACATCCGGGTCCTAGAGGTCTAGTGTCTACTTCCGTTTCCGGGTCTGTTAGCACTTCCGGCCATTCCGGATATCCGGAGTCTGAGGACTCTTTATTTTCCGAATTCCGGTAGAGGCGTTTCCGGTTCCGGGGTGGACACTAGTCAGTTTACTTCCGCTTCCCGTATTAGAAGTGTACTTCCGGGTCGGTCAGACCTGGATGTAATTCCGATTTCCATTTCCGGTGGGGAGTCAGCTTCCGGTTTAGTGAGAGAACAAGATTCGTTAGGCCCAGCTAGATTAGGGGATGTTAGGAACTTTGATTCTGGTCCAGCAAATTCGCAAAGGTTTTCACAGGATTCGGCGGATTCTATTTATGATTCTTTCCTTCCTCCAAGGGTCATTGATGTTGAGTTATATTCTCATGCGGATTCTTCTTTTCGTGATGCTGTGGTTAATCCGTTTTTTTCTAAATATTCTTCCCGTTCCTCTTCTCTCTCGTCGAAAGACTTCTCCTCTTCTCATGTTTCTAACTCTTCTCCTCTGTTTAAATCTTCCATTCCGCCTCCTCCGGGCTTTGCTTGTCTTCATTCTACTCTTCATTCTTCTTCCTCTCAGGATCAGTGTGATCAGGCTTTTGCTTCTGCTCAATCAGTTTCGTCTCCTCCTTCCTCTCTGGCGTCGTCTCCATCTTTTGATCATCTTGATCCGATTGTTTCGGTGGTTCTGTCCCCTGAACTAGAATTTCAAATTGTTGATTCAGTTTTCAGTGGTTAGAGATTCTTCATTAGATCGTTCACTTGTGTCTGCTCGTTTGTATATTCTTTCGAGATTTTCACCTTCTTCAGTGGTTCATCCTTCTTCATCGGCTAGTCAGGAGGGGGGTAGAGATTCTGGGTCCATGCATGCTTCCTCTTTTCATGAATCGGTCAGTAGGCCTTCCTCTCCTGTGTTTTCGAGGGCAGGTGATTCTTTGGTCTCAGGAGACTTCAATTCTTATAGCTTCTTCTTATTCTCCTCCTCCTCTTCTGTCTTCTATTTCTTCTGCTCCAAAGTCAGTCAGGGTCAGGGATCTGAAGAGATTTTGCCCAGTTAGGGCCTCTTCGGAAGACTGGTCCATGGCTCACAGATGGATTGCTTCTTCGCTTTCTCTTCCTCTTAAGGAGGAATTCGCTGTGGATCCTCTTTCTTTCGGATCCGCTCTTTCTTCTGCTGATCCTTCTTCATCTTCTCCTCAGGTGCTTCCTATTGACAATTTAGTGGTAGATATGTTAGATTTTTTCGTTAATGACTCGGTTAGCTCTGAATTTTCTCTGGTTTCCAAGTATGACTCGCTGGTTCAGATTCCTAAGGAGCTTTCTGAGGTTAGTATTTCTGAGGTGTTGAAACAGAATCTTGTGGTTGCGTCTCCTTTCGGGACTGATCTGTTTGGAGAGTCAGCTCCTAGTTTAATTAGGGTGGAATCTGAGCACTTGAAGGCCTCTAGGGAGCTTCAAGCTCAGGTTTCGTGTTCCAAATCTTCCGGGAAAAGAGATGTTTCTTCGGTTAAAAGCCCTAATTCTTCACCTAGAAGAAAGAGTCGCAAACCTGATCAGTTTGGAGCTTATCCTTCTAGGGTCCTTCATAACTCGAATTTGTCCTCATCTGATCAGCGGGATCAATCTTTGGAGGAGGATCGATTTGACTCCATTTCCTCAGATCGTTCGAGGTCAGTAGGGAGGCAGTCTCCTTCGTCTTGGGCGAGGAGAGGTCAGACCCCTTCTCGCCGTGCGTCTAGATCTAGAGGACGTTTTTCTTTTAGAGGTTTTCAGGGATAGAGAGTTTGAAGGTTTGGACAGTTCCCGGGTAGGTCCAAATTTCTCTCTTCTTTATCCCATTCCTTCCCTTCTTCCTCCCCCTTTGGAGCAAGCAGTCCAGTGCTGTGTTCCCAACGTGCCAGTAGGAGGGCGCCTTTCTCTGTTTTGGGAGAAATGGCAAGCCCTCATTCAGGACTCCTGGCTAGTATCCCAGATACGTTGGGGTTGCGCTCCGTCGTGGATCCGTCATCCTCCTCTTCTCTCCTTTTGCCCAGCTTTGGAAGAGGAGTTGGAAGCCATGATTGTAAAGAGGGCTATAGAGGAAGTTCCCAGTTGGCGAGTAGACCCGGGCTACTACTCGACCATCTTTTTAGTACCAAAGAAATCAGGAGGTTGGCGTCCAATCATAAACCTGAAGAAGTTAAATCAGAACATTCTCACCCCAAAGTTCAAGATGGAGACGGTTTCCCAGATCATTTCCAGTCTGGATCAGGGAATGTGGACGTCTTCCATAGATTTAAAGGACGTTTACTTCCATGTTCTTATTCATCCTGTATTCAGAAAGTTCCTGAGGTTTGCCTACAAGGATCGGGTGTGGCAGTTTCGCGCCATGCCCTTCAGCCTGACCACGGCTCCCTTCCTTTTTACCCGCATAGTTTCAGCCGTGGCAGGAATTTTACACCATCGTTCTATCCATCTTCATGTTTATATAGATGATTGGTTGGTAAAAGCAGTCTTCCTCAATTCTCGAAGGTATTCTTCCAGAGGTGTGCAGTCTGGCTTGCAATCTAGGGTGGATTCTGAATCTAGAGAAATCAAGCCTAGTTCCGTCGCAAATCTTTACTCATCTAGGCATTTCTTTCAATCTGGCCCGGGGGTTAGTTTTTCCCTCGGAGCCAAGGATAGAGGCTTTATCGGTGGCCATGGAACTTCTTGCTTCTTCGCCTTTGGTAAGAGCAAGATTCCTTTTAAGAGTGATAGGTCTGATGGTCAGCGTAGAGAAGGTGGTTCCTTGGGCGGCGCTGATGAGAAGGCCTTTTCAGATGTATTTAATGTCCCTTTGGAAACAGTCAGTCCACTCTATATACCATCAGATTCCCATCAGAGAACATTTGATCCATCATCTAGATTTCTGGAAAGACCGTTCTCTGCTGCTGATGGGTGTTCCACTGGTAAAGTCCCCTCCTCAAGCAATTATTTTCACGGATGCCTCTCAGGAGGGTTGGGGAGCAGTCTGGGACTCCCTGTCAGCTTCCGGCCTTTGGTCCCTGGAGGAGTCGTCAGCCCACATCAACATTCTGGAGTTGTGGGCTGTCAAGGCTCTCCTTTCTTGGTCAGATCGGGTGATAGGTCTCAAAGTCTCGATTCGGTTGGACAACTCGACAGTCGTAGCTTATATCAACAGGCAGGGAGGTACAAGATCTTCTCTCCTTTGTCTAGAGGTGTGGAATCTGCTCTTGTGGTGCCGCAAGAGGCAGATTTGTCTAGTGTCTTCACATGTCCCAGGCAGTCTGAACTTTCTGGCGGATCAACTGTCATGTCCCAGCAAGTTCGCCCACACAGAGTGGCAGTTAAAGAAGTCGGTTGTCAGAGCGATTTTCAATCTCATTGATCGTCCGCTAGTAGATCTGTTCACGACCTCTCTAAATGCCCAGATCTCCTCTTACATGTCTCCTTTTCCGGACAGTCAGGCCCTGGCGGTGGATGCCCTGTCTCAGTCCTGGACAGGGATGTTCGCTTATGCCTTCCCTCCTACTATTCTGATCCCGTTAGTGTTGAAGAAGGTCAAGGACCAAGTTTGCAAGATTCTTCTGATAGCTCCCTTTTGGCCCAAGAGGATTTGGTTTGTAGACCTTCTGGATCTTCTGGTAGACTTTCCTCGTCTTCTGCCAGTATCCCAGGACCTTCTATCTCAAGTAAGGGGTCGTTGTGTACATCCAAGTCCAGGAATCTTCAATCTGTGCGTGTGGCGAATCTCGAGTCTGAAAGCTTCCAGGATAAGGTTTCTTCAAGGTCTCAGGAAATTATTGACTCGGCCAGAAGGGAATCGACCCGTCGAGTTTACAAGGGTCGTCTTAAAATCTTTGGTAGATGGTGTTCAGACCAAGGTTTCGTGCCCGATTCTGTTTCTATACCACAAGTTTTAGATTTTTTATCTTATCTGTTTGACTCTTTACATTTGTCATCTAATACTGTCAGGGGGTATAGATTTTCGCTTGCATCTTCCCTTTCTTGTCTTCTGAATGCCGATGTCAAGGATACTAAGACTCTTAATAGTTTTATTAGAGGTCTAGGTAATATTCGTCCTCCGATTGCTAAGCCTTTACCTGCCTGGAATCTGGCTTTGGTTCTTCAAGTATTGGCAGGTCGCCATTTTGAACCTATATCGTCTATCAGTCTTAAACTTTTAACTCTTAAAGCGGTTTTTCTTGTGGCTGCTGCATCTGCTAGAAGGCGTTCAGAGATTCATGCTCTTTCTGCAGAAAGGGATAGATTTATAGTGTCAGGTGACGGTTTGGTTTTATATCCGAGAAGGGATTTTCTATCTAAAACCCAGTCTAACCGATTTCCTGCTAGTCCTATTATTTTAAAATCTTTGTCGTCTTTTTCGCCTTCAGACAAATTTTGGTGTCCGGTTAGAGCGTTAAGAACTTATAAACAGCGAACTGATTTTAAAAGAACAGATCCTGCCCATTTATGGGTTTCCTACGTGGAAGACTTATCTAAGCCGGTATCAAAGGCTATGATTGCCAGATGGCTTTGTGAGACGGTTAAGCTTTGCTATGAAATAGCGTCTCCGGATCAAATTAATCTCGCGCATATTAAAGCCCATGATGTTAGGGGCATGTCTACTTCTTTTGCTCTTTTTGCCGGTTCATCGTTAGATGAGGTCATGCAGGTGGCAGGATGGAAATCTGAATCTACTTTTACCTCATTTTATCTAAAAGACCAGAGTGCAGCAGCTTCATTCTTTCGTAATATTACGATTTTAACTAAAAAAGCCGAAGACCATATACCCAGCACCTCCCACCATTTTCGTTAGGACTGTGAGTCTGTAAAAATGGTGAGAGTCTTCTTTGGTTTTTATTTGGTTCTTTGAGTTCTACTTATCCTTATTTGTTAAATCACGGTGTGATTGAGTTATATGCACTATTATGTTATGTTATTAACAATGGGATAAGATTGATTGGATTTTTATCCTGTGTTAATGATTCTCTAAATCTCCTCCCACCGTATGTGGACATGGGGCACTGACCAAATCTATGGGTTTAGCAAGTAGTGATTGAACGGTAATGAATGTTTTTGTGGTGTAATAACAACCCCCCACAGACCCCCCTTGTGGGTTGGTCTGTTGTTTTATTAACCACTATAAAAACATACTTACCGTTCAATCACTACGACCCGGCCTCAGCCACCCCGCGTGCTAAGATTTGAGAATCACATTGGAACTATTTTGCACTTAAATTTAGAAAAGTGAATCTGTTTCCTATTCGGGCTCTAATGCGCATGCGCAAGCGCGCCTAGCGACAAGCGTCACTATGAGGTGAGTATAGACTGGTGCCAGTCTATACTTGATGGTAGGCTGGAGAGGGGACTCAACCAGAGGCCTGGTTGAGGGTACATAGGAATAGGAAAAGGCATGGGGAGGTGGGTATGCAGGCATAAATATCTTATTCTGGTAGCAAAATGCAGATAATTGATTTAGCAAGTAGTGATTGAACGGTAAGTATGTTTTTATAGTGGTTAATAAAACAACAGACCAACCCACAAGGGGGTTCTGTGGGGGGATTTCAAGTATTACAGTGTTAACCCGTACTACTCTGATGTCAAAAGTTTTAATTTTCAAATTAAATTACAAGATGAACTGATATTTATTTTTCAGCAAATTTGGTGAAAGATGGTTCTGTCATAGACAGCAACATTTTTCACCAGAATTGTTGAAAAATATACACTAATTTCTTTGCTATTGATGATGTAAAAGACAGAATATTGACATCAGTGTGCTAATGGTTAAACACTGAATTACAAAATCCTGAATTTCAAGGAAATGAATTACCCGAGTTACATCAGAGACAAATTTTCAATGATGAATATTGAGCATCGATTCCTGGAACAACAAACAGTCCTTTCCATATGTCCTTTGACCAATGCATGCTTCTGTCCATTCCATATGTCCTTGACCAATGCTTCTGTCCATTCCATATGTCCTTGACCAATGCTTCTGTCCATTCCATATGTCCTTGACCACCATGTCTGTTCATGATACCCTTGGCTCAATGGACCTTTCCAGTTTCTCAGTCAATCATATGATGTCATAATCAACTACGTGCTGTGTAGGCATCGTAATCAATGACAACATGAATGATGAGATAAGTTAATCGTGAACGCATAATTGATGACGGACTAAGCATTGTTGTACAAATTGTATGTCTTTACTATATAATAAACATGCTGTTGAATGTTTTGAAACCAATTTGACTGGGCGCTGTTGCTACCTGTAGCATGCAGGCAAATTAATTTCAAAATATTCAACAGCTTACCTGTAGATCTATACTGATTAACCGTTAGTTACAAGTTCTGTCCTTGACCACCATGTCTGTTCATGATACCCTTGACTCAATGGACCTTTCCAGTTTCTCAGTCAATCATATGATGTCATAATCAACTACGTGCTGTGTAGGCATCGTAATCAATGACAACATGAATGACGTGGATAAGTTAATCACGAACGCATAATTGATGACAGACTAAGCATTGTTGTACGAATTGTATGTCTTTACTATATAATAAACATGCTGTTGAATGTTTTGAAACCAATTTGACTGGGCGCTGTTGCTACCTGTAGCATGCAGGCAGATTAATTTCAAAATATTCAACAGCTTACCTGTAGATCTGTACTGATTAACCGTTAGTTACAAGTTCTGGAAATTGAAAGTCCGGGAGCTCAGGGTTTTATCGAACCCAACACGGATGAAGCGTGGGTGGAACTAAACTATGGATGGGCAGGGCATAGCTAAAACCGAATTTCTCGAGTAAACCTTGAAATTTGCCCATGTGAAAAATGTGGAAGTGTTCTAGTGGTTTATGCTAACACTTTTTTGCTGCGGCATTAGCCAGAAATATATCAAGTTATGTTTTAATAAAAAAGACATAGGAAATTTTATTTCCAATACTTCAAAAACCCATTACAAATCTTATTTGTATTTATATTTTTTTATATTTTGAAAAATGTGTATGTAACATATGAACAACTTAGGCCATGTTCTTACTAGAGACTTAACCCTTTAAACCTCGAATTTGTTTGAACAGATTTCAATATTCTCATATAAAATGTCCATTTGCAGACCAAAAGAAAACTTTTTTTTTAAATTTACCACTGGAATGACTGGCTCGGTTATCGAACCAATCATTCCAGTGCTAAATTTTCAAAAATCGTCTTCTCTTGGTCTGCAAATGGACATTTCTAAAGACCACTGCAGAAGCCGTTTTTAGCTGATATGAGTGTTAAAGGGATAATCAGGAATAATGCAATGCTGAGGTATGGCGTTATATCTGATTACCGTAACTCTTGTGAGAACATGTCCTTAGTTATAAGGGTTCAATCCAGGAATAATAAGCACAAAGTTCTATAGTTCCTACTTAAGCATCTTTGCCAGCAATGTCATGAATTTGACAGATCGACAGATTTACAAACTAACTTATTATACTAGTGCGAGTTGCGAGTAAAAATTAATTATGAGCATATACATCACATTAGTGTTGTTCCGATTAATCGATTTGATCGATGATTGATTGGTTTTCATGTTCAACCAACCGATCGATCATGATTTCAGAAATCAATTTTGGTTGTTTATAAATTGTCTTTAATATATTTTAACTGGTCGAGCTAGAAAATTAATATATTTTGAAAAAAAAATTTTAATTTAATTGTTGCAACTATATAGTATTACTCCTTAGTCTAAGACATTAATTCTTTCAGCACTGAAATAGTATGTTAATTTCAAAGCAACCATACCAATAATATGTTGAATATTTTGAAACTTATTTGACTGGAAGATGTTGCTGCCTATGGCAGCAACAGCTTCCAGTCAAATTAGTTTCAAAATATTCAACAGATTATTTCTTAAATTATTAAGAATCTGTCATACCCGCGACTTGGTTTGAAAGGGGTTATTATCCTTGAACATGCTATAATTACTGCGTTCAAAATGGGTAAAAAATGAGAACCTGTTATGATCAATCATTAATTGATCATCGGTTAGTATATAAAACCAATCATCGATCACAAAAATAGTACCAATTCCCAACACTACATCACATGCATTACACTCCATTATCAGGTTCACCGAAATGCAAAATCCAATATGTCTGTAAAGATGGAATCATGTTACCGAGGCCTAGCTATTTAAATGCTTTAACACTCATGTCAGCCAAAAATGGCTTCTGCAGAAATGCCCAATTTACAGATTTAAAAAATACCATTTTTGGAATTTTTATCACTTGAAGTCAGTCATTCAAGTAATAAATTTCCAAAAATAGTCTTCTTGCCTTGCAAATATACATTTTCTATGTGAAAACTGAAATTTTCTTGAACAAATTTGAGTGTTAAAGACTGGGCATGAAAATCGCAATTTTTGTTTAGTGAATGTCCATTTACAGACCTGTCAATAAAGACTATTTTTGAAAATTTACTGCGCCAATGACTGTCTCAGTTATCGCGCCAGGCATTCCAGTGGTAAATTTTCAAAGATAGTGTTCATCTGCCCTGCAAGCGGACATTTTTCAAGACCTGGTACTGAAGCCATTATTGGCCACATTCATCTTTAATAGGCTAAAATTATAGGGCACTGT
This sequence comes from Chaetoderma sp. LZ-2023a, assembly GCA_034401795.1. Taxonomy (NCBI): domain Eukaryota; kingdom Metazoa; phylum Mollusca; class Caudofoveata; order Chaetodermatida; family Chaetodermatidae; genus Chaetoderma; species Chaetoderma sp. LZ-2023a. The sequence goes on from CM067366.1 coordinate 36,705,664, forward strand.
GATAACACAGATTACAAGATCAGTTGTGTTGATCCAGCATGGGCTCAGTAACACCTCAGTCACTGTAACCTTTATCAGGGTAATATTTGAAGGGCCAAGTCAGCTTATGCGATGGCGGCCGTGGCTGTCATTCGTCCGTAGTCCGTCCGTCAAAATGCATCTCCTTTTAAACAGTTTGACCGATTTCAAGCAAATTTGTCTGGACGGATCCTATTGTGGTAGGCTCCAGAGTTTCTATTCAAAATTTTGATTGGTAAATTTTTCCGGCGTCCATCTTTGATTTTCCAGAAATTATCCCAAAATCCTTTAAAACACTACTCCGATATCAATGGCCTTGTTTCAACAGAATTTGGGTGGAATGGTTCTCTGACGGTAAGCTTTGACATATCAAACGAGAATCTTGATTGGTCAATGTCTCTGGTGGTCATCTTATATGAACATAAACATTAATCCCAGTGAGCATTATGGCTCATACTCTTCCCATGACGTTATGCTATCTAAGGTATCAGGTGTGTTATGGAGAGTTACTTACTCCTGTTCAAATTTTCAGGTGGGCCGAGTGTTGAGAAGTTGATGCCAGGTGACCAGATTATCCGCATAAATGGAGAAGAGGTCAAACAGTCGCCACGGGAACATGTCATTGAGTTAGTCAGGTGAGATAATTCAGCGATGTAGAGGTTTCTGATGTCAAAATACATTGTGGTCATGCAGTTATCGAATTTGCATTCTGGGAAATATGAAAATAGTGCCGATCTGTCACTTAAACCCTTTGACCGTTATATCAGTCAAAAATGGCTTCTGCAGTGGTCTTGAGAAATCTCCATTTGCAGACCAAGAAAAGAATATTCTTGAAAACTTACCACTGGAATGACTAGCTCGATAACCGAGCCAGTCATTCCAGTGGAAAATTTTCAAAAATAGTCTTCTCTTGGTCTGCAAATGAACATTTTCTATGAGTAAATTGAAATTTTCTTGAACAAATTCGAAGGTTAAAGGGTTAAGTAGCTGACATCATAATCAATTAACAATTATGTGACATGTTGGTTGATGTGACAATTAAAATGACGTTAGCCCCATCAAAAATATTTAGTATGTCACGAAAGATTCTGAGTTGTATGTCTTTGGCGAATTAACAATTTAATAAAATATTCTGTTGAATATTTTGAAACTAATTTGGCTGGGAGATGTTGCTGTCTATGACAAATCCCAGTCAAATTAGTTTCAAAATATTCAACAGCTTTCCTGCATAATTGCCTTGAAATTTAGATTCGGTGAAGCTCTAAAATAGTTGCGACATACATACAAAGTAGGCGGTGCTTAGCTGGAAATGGGTATGGCATAGGTAGAAATGGATTCACATTTCCTTCTCGAATACCTAATATTCATTGGAGACCTGTGCACAGTTTTCTAGCAAAAGTCGACGCTGTACAAGCATTATGTGCCAGAGCAGTTGTCTCCCTTGTGTACAAGATGTGATTTTAGCATGCCGCTCATGGAACAAAATCAAAATGTTATGATTAACCCTTTAATGGTCAAATTTTGTAACGAAAATTTCAATATCTGCCCATTGAGTGTCCATTTACACGCCAAGAGAATACAATTTTTTGACAATTTAACACTGGAATAACTGGCTCGGTTATCGAGCCAGTCATTCCAGTGGTCAATTTTCAAAAATTGTATTCTCTTGGCCTGTAAATGGACATTCCATGAGACCATAACAGGCCGGTTGTGGGCGGCTTGACCATTAAAGGGTTAATCGTCATCTTTAGCCATCCTGAATTAGTGTCATCAATTTATGGTACTCATGCTTGCAGGAAAGTGTCGGTCGGTCGGTCGGTCGGTCGATCGGTCGGTCGGTCGGTCGGTCGGTCGGTTGGTTAGATGTTTGGCATGCCGGTTTTAAGAAAGCTCTTAAAACCCATCTTTTTATCGAACACTATGAACCTATGTAAATTTTACTGCCGCCTTAAGTTTTATCATCTGTTGCAATCCACATCTAATTTTTAATAATTCTAATTATGGTTTTCTATTTTATGAAATGTGATGTCAGTTTCTATTTTAACCTCAGTAGTTAATCATTGTACAGCGTTTTTTAACCATCTTTTTTGGAAAAGAACGCTATATAAATATGGCAAAATAATAATAATATTAATAATAATTGGTGGGTTGTTTGGTTGGTTGGTCAGTTGTGTGGTTGGTTCTTTAGTTGGTTATTTAGCTGGTTGGTTGTTTGGTTGGTTGGTTGGCTGGCTGGCTGGCTGGCTGGCTGGCTGGCTGCTTGATTGATTGATTGATTGATTGATTGATTGATTGATAGATGGATGGATCGATGGATCAATCGATTGATTGACTAATATAATCATAGTACGTCCAGTTTGCAGCATCACACTTGTCACAATTTTGTTGCTACCAAAATGTGTTTGAATACATCTCACACATCCACTGTACAAGGATGTCTCTATGATAGTAATGATGATGAATCGTGCCAAAAATCTATTTATAGATCAAAGCAAATGATTCTTTAAACCATATTGATGTATGTGTCAAATGAATAGTTGGTAGAAGAAAGGATGGTGTACATTTTGGAAACAATTTTACCGAAAGCTGTTGAGGTTAAGACAGCAACACCGTACAGCAACATTGTTTCTCAAATGAACACCAGTTAGTTATATCACATGAAATTAATAGAAATTTATGAATATGAAATTCCAGTTGTCTAACGGTTGATGTCTTTTTATGTTTCAGATCCTGCAAGCATTCTATCATCCTGACCGTGTGCCAACCTTACATCGATAACGTAAGTCTGTGCCAATAAGATAAATAACGCTTGTTAGTCTTGCATGATTGGACAGGTTAAATTCTTTTTACCATCTGCTCGATTATACATATGGCTCTCTTGGGTTGAACAGTATTTTAACTCTCTAACTGTTGCAAGACACCAGACAATAATTTTAATGGACAATAACTATGGACATGGTGAATATTTTGAAAACAATTTGACTGAAAGTTGATGGTGGCGTAGTTAAATTAACCCCATGGAAAATATATTCTGCATAAATTCAGCGTAGAGCATTTTAATCATGGACTTCCATCTATTTTCTTTGTGTCTAGACACACGATATAGCTGCCCTTGAATAAAAAAAAAAGTTAATTAAACTTGATGATCCTACGTCGATCCAGTGATGGGGATTTGTCCAAGTGGGGCCCTGGCCATAATGGATGTCTGTATCGAGAGAGATTTCTTTGTGGCTGTTCCAAAAATTGGGAATTAAACTTACCATCGCCCCCATAGGGAAAAGTTGGTCTTGTGTTTTGATATGTGTGTCTGTTTGTTTGTCTGACTGTGTCTTGGAAACTTAGCTGATCCAATTTGAGTAAGATTCTAATGAAAAATTGGATGAGCAAAGAACCACTCACTGTGACTTTGATCTTGAAAAATGTAATCTTAAAAGACATAAGAAAAATATGGAAAAAAATAGACCTGAGTGGGAATTTAAATATTTGGCTGGTATTGACTTAATCCTTTTATGGACAAGCTGATTATAGATAGATTCTTCAGTGGTTTGATAAATGTCCATTTGCAGGCCAAGAAAAAACCCAGTTTTTGAAAATTTACCACTAGAATGGCTGGCTCATTAAATGAGTCATTTATTGCAGTGATAAATTGTGAAAAATAGTGTTCTCTTAACATGAAAATATTAATTTAATATTAAAAAAGGTTCATGGAGGATTCCAGTTTATTTGTCAGTCATATGATGTCATACTCAAATATGTGAAGTGTAGGATGACATCATAATCATTACATCATGAATAACATAGATAAATTCATCATGAATGCTTAATTGATGATGGCCTAAGCTTTGTTGTATGAACTGTACGTCTTTACTATTTAATAAACATGCTGTTGAATATTTTGAAACTAATATGACTGACCGTTGTTGCTGCCTATCACCCAGTCAAATTAGTTTCAAAATATTCAACAACTTACTGTATGGTTTCTGGAAATTGAGATTCAGAGAGTGCAGGGATCGATTGATCCCAACATGAGCAAAGTGTGGGTGGAGCTTAACTAGTGGTGGGCGGGGCATAGCTATTTGATTCCTCCATTAGGCAGAGCTTAATTAGAAATTGGCTATAAAGGATAACTCGCGAAATATTATTCATCAACATAACATGTCCGCCACTTCAAGCAATTCTAGTAACGCAACAGAATCAAATGAGGTAAATAAGAAATGTGCTTAATATTTTGAGAACAATTTGACTGAAAAGTGTTGCTGCGTTAGGAAGCTATAACTTTTAGTCAAATCATTCTCATAATAACTTGCAGGGTAAAAACTATTTTTAGTAAAATCATAATGAAATTTGTTTGCGGAATAAAGCAAAATGAGAACAAATAACACCATATTTGGGTAAAATGCCAGAAGCTAGTGGAAGCAAACACTGTCTGAAACGAGCATTGTCTCTGATCTCTGACATATATGACTTCTCATTTTATCACCACACAAAACTACGAAGTAGGAGATATGATCGAATGTGACAGATTATTGCTATAAAATTTATTAGATTACTTTATAACAATATTTTGTGATATTATTCATGATGTCTGGGAGGGGGAGGGAAATTTAGGTAATTAGTTCTGTCCAAGTGTGGATTTTGGATCATCAGGACGGGATGACGGTCAGTCCTGACCAATATGACAAGAAGAAATCAATACGTTACACAGTGCATAACCAGTCTGAGAATGTGTGAATCAAACTATTTTCATTCTGAATTGAAACAAAGCTTATATGCTCCCGGAGGCTAAAATATAAAATCAATTTGATCAGAATTTGATTGAATGTTGTGGCAGTCTTAGGAAATTTGTGTTAAACAGCTATATAATGCACCTCTGCAGTTTTAGCTATGCCCCGCCCATCTCTAGCTAAGCTCCACCCACACCTCGCCTGTATTGGGACAATCGATGCCTGAGCTCCCTGACAACCAATTTGCAGAAAACTATTCAGGTAAGCTGTTGAATATTTTGAAACTAATTTAACTGGGTGCTGTTGCTGCCTATGGCAACAACAGCGCCCATTCAAATTAGTTTCGAAATCTGCAACAGCATATTTATTAAATAGTTAAACATACAATTTGTACAGCAACTCTTAGCCTGTCACTAATTATGTGTTTGTGGCATACTTATCTACGTCGTTCATGACATCATTGATTATGACATAGTCCTACATGTCACATAGTTGATTGTTATTATTACATTACAACCTACCTTGCATTACTATTGCTCTTTCCTTCTCTGAAGGGAAACGTAGTAGGATGAGTTTTTTACAGCCAATGTTTGCTGGGTATTGTGGTTACAGAGTGACTGAAGGCTTCTTCAGGAATCTCCATACTCTCTAATGATGAGATCCATTGTAATTCGCTTGAATGCTATATCTCAGTATGAAGCAAGAAGAGGGTTAATCCAATACCTATAGCCACTGAGTAGGTCATTAAGCACAATGTCAACCTCATTGGCTGATAGCTATCACATGACCTTGTTGTAGCAACCGAGACTTCATTCCTTTTCCTACTCTATGAAGGAAGAGGCGTTAAAATTTACAAGCCAATTTAAAAGTTATTTATAACTTGTTAAAATTGCTGTTGATTATTGTAAAGTGAAGCAAAGATCATCGAGATGTCGGATAAAAGAAAGAAACCTCCCAAGATAAGTGCCCAGTCAAATTAGTTTCGAAATATGAATCAGCATGTTTATTAAATAGTTAAAGACATACAATTCATACAGCAACTCTTAGCCTGTCACTAATTATGTGTTTGTGACATACCGGTACTTATCTACGTCGTTCATGACATCATTGATTATGATATAATCCTACATGTCACATAGTTGATTGTTACGTCATATGATGGATGGATAAACTGGAAAGGTCCATTATGGAATTCCAGGAATGGTAATAATTGTTGAGATCATTCTGCTCAAATCTAAAATTCTGTTTTTAACATTGATGACGTTAGTCTAGATATTTTGCTTCTAAAAAAAATAATATTCTTCCTGTTGCCAATGGAACTAATTAACTATATACCAAACTTATCCCAAATGGTAATGATCGAACTTGACTTAACCCTTAGCACTCTGATGTCAAAATTTAAAATTTTCAAATTAAATTAAAAGATGAATTGATGCTCATTTTTCAACAGATTTTGGTTGAAGATAGACAGCAACATCGTCCACCAAAATTGTTGAAAAATGTAGACAATAGTTTCTTTGCTATTGAAACAGTAAAAAATAGAATATTGACAACAGAGTGGTAAGTGCTAATGGAGAAACAGGGGTTTTTTTTCAATAGCAACCATGAAATATCGACCACAAAAGCAACATATCTGAGGCTAGAAGCAGCAACGGTACCCAGTCAAACTTTTTCCAAAATAGTCAACAGCTTACTCATGATGTTGCCTTGAAATAGAGGATTCCAGTTTCTCAGTCAATCATATGATGTTATAATCTACTATGTGATATGTAGGCTGACATCATAAACAATTACTTTGATAACAACATAATCAGAATTTGACAGCAAACCAAGAATGGTTGAAGTAAAAAGCCTGACGCTTGGAATCGGTTGTGAACCCAGAAGTCTGAATCTGAATTCCACAATGAGCCAGCCTCGCGACCAGTTGCCAAAGGAGAAGGAGACAGTGATCCTTCCATCTATCTTGGCACTGAGTCTAAACTCAGTGGATGCGGATGCGCTCCTGGCACCATCCACAATGGATGTCACCACCAAGAAACAAGCGCCCACCATACTACCAGCCATAACCCCATCAGGGGAGGGAGGGTCATCAACCATTGACCCACCATTGCCAGCCAGAGAGAGGGCCCAGAAGAGAAGAAGAATAGAGGATGAGAGCACTCCTACACCAGTCCATATGGACACAGAGTCCAGTAGTGGGCCCAAGTATCAGAAACCGTCGATCCCAGACCAACATCTGGGATCATACAGGCTGTGGAGAAACGCAGCCTTTAAGCTAACAAAGCTTGAGTTTCAGTTAGAAAAACGGGAACAATCAATTTCTGATGGTTCGTGCCCCACCATGCTACGCACCAGGATAGTGTGGAGTCGAGACACAGAGGATGCCGATTTAAAAAAAGAATGGACATCCCGTGTCAAAGTGTTCGAACAAAATCTGACACAGTCTGTCTTGGCCCACACCGCCAAGAAGCTAGAAAAACAATACCAAGTGATGAATGGCTTCAAGACAGCTTTCGAGCGCAGCAACGATAGCACCGCCACCACCAAGGAAGCAGAGCTAGCAATAGCCGCTACCACCATTAGACACAGCCACCTTCACAGGTCACCAAGCCCTAGAAGGCCACCAGGAAATAGATCCACCCACCGCGAGGAGAGAAGGGGTTACAATAACAACTGCCAAGCTGACCAGAGACAGGGATGTCCCTTCCAGGGACAGGCCAACAGACCAGGCAGAGATGGCAGAGGAGTTTTGTAGACGAACACATCAAATTGCACGTCGCAAAAATCAAATCATATGTGAAAGACACCACAGACTTCATAAACAAGGTGGAGAGCTATGGAGCAACATCACCCGCCACACTTCTTGTCACAATGAACGTCACTTCTCTATATACCAACATTCCAAACAATGAAGGTCTGAGAGCGGTTGCCAGATTCTGCCAGACCAATCTCCTTAAACTAGTACTGGAATGCAACAATTTTGAGTTCAACGGTGACCATTATCTACAAATAGGGGGAACCACCATGGGCAGCAAAGCAGCTTGCACCTTTGCATGCATGTTTATGGCTGACTTAGAAACCAAACTTCTAAGCACAGCACCCCACCAACCGTCACTCTATGTCCGATACATAGATGACATATTTATGGCCTGGGAACACGGCCCAGAGGCTCTAGATGACTTTGTCGCCCACATGAATTCATCACACCACAGTATCAAATTCACTATGGAGTCCTCTAGAACAAGAGTGGCGTTTCTCGACACTATGGCCATAAACAAAGATGGCCACCAAATTACATTCGATCTTTATATAAAACCTACAAACACACATGGATACCTACACTACACATCAGAACACCCATCCAATTGCAAGGAATCCGCTCCATAAGGACAGTCCCACATAGAGGACTATGACACAAACAGTCTAGCTCTTCTGGGTCACTTTGAAGAAAGAGGATATCCCACCAAAATTCTAAATGACGCCAGGGCCAAAGCCCGCTCACAAAACATCCTACATCCAACACCAAAGACACCTATTGACATTTCACAACAGAAACCTGTCTTTGTATGTAACTTCAACAGAACTGGTATATTCCTAAAAAGGACAATCAAAAAATATTGGCCTAATCTAGAAGCCAGCCACAAGGGCAGAATAGCATTCTCGGAACTGCCGCTTTTCGGTTACAGGAGAAACAAAACCATCAAAGACTCCATAGTAAGAGCAAAGCTGCCTTCAATGACCAAGACCCTCCCACATAGAAACCCGCTACTCCCTTGCAAAACAAAAAACTGCAACATATGCCTCGAAATGCAGGACAAATTCTTCTCTAGCTCCCACACAAAGCTATCCTACAGGTCCAAGATAATAGGCAACTGTCAAACTAGAAACATAGTATACCTTCTAACCTCTGACCGATGCAACAAACAATATGTGGGAGAGGCACTACGCTCTTTCAAAGTCCGCATCCAAGAACACTTACGTTCTATCACGGATCTCTACAAAAACGAGAGATACGATACCCCAGTATCCAGACATTTCAACAGACCTGGGCATTCCAGGAATGACATGAACTTCAGAATTATCCAGGTCTTGTCATCAGACCCTGAAGATGAAACTTCCACAAAATGGAGGAGACGAAAAGAATGCCACTGGATACACCAGCTCCACACCATGGAGCCAATAGGCATTAACCTAGCAGGGTAAGGGCCACCCATTTCCCTGGGCCAAGTCGCGAACAATAGGTGGACACACCCAGTACGTTGTTATTACCCTGTCATAAACGATTGCTTAATTGATGATGGACTAAGTGTTATTGTACAAATATTATGTCTTTACTATTTAATAAACGTTAAATAGGCAGCAACCGCATCAAGTGAAATTTGTTAAAAAATATTCAACAGCTTACCTGTATAGTTTTCTGGAAATTGTGATTCAGAGATTGGAGGGATCGATTGATTCCAACACGGGTAACACGTGGGTGGCGCTTAGCTGGAGATGGGCGGGGCATAGCCAAAACTGAATTCCTCCAATGAGATACAGGTGTGTCAGTATTTTGATCTATAGTTCAGGAGTATTATATAAACTTAATTCATGCGTGGCATGGTCTCCTTAAACCCGTATTCATGAAGACCTGGAAGCCAGCGTTTTAGCCCTTAACCCTTTAACCCTTGAATTTGTTTGAGAAAATTTGAATTTTCTCATAGAAAATGCCCATTTGCAGACCAAGAGAAGACTATTTTTGAAAATTTACCACTGGAATGACTGACTCGATTATCGAGCCAGACATTCCAGTGGTAAATTTTCAAAAATAGTCTTCTCTTGGTCTGCAAATGGACATTTTCTATGACACTCATATCAGCCAAAAACGGCTTCTGCAGTGGTCTTGAGAAATGTCCATTTGCAGACCAAGAGAAGAGTATTTTTGAAAATTTACCACTAGAATGACTGACTCGATTATCGAGCCAGACATTCCAGTGGTAAATTTTCAAATATAGTGATGGATCTGAAACATTTAGCTCTCAGGTTTGCTGAAGAAAATAAAAATTTTCTCATAAAAAAATGTCCATTTGCAGACCGAAAGAAGACTATTTTTGAAAACTTATCAATGGAATGACTAAGTGACGGATCTGAAACATTTAACTCTCAGGTTTGCTGAAGAAAATTAAAATTTTCTCATCAAAAAATGTCCATTTGCAGACCGAAAGAAGACTATTTTTGAAAACTTATCAATGGAATGACTCCATTGATAAATTTTCAAAAAAAGCTTTCTCTTGGTCTGCAATTGAACATTCCCCAAGAGCCCTGAAGAAGCACTTTTTGGCCAGTTTGAGTGTTAAATGGTTAAAATTAGATACACAGGATTACGGACTCCATCATAATTTGAGCGAAGTAGGAAATAATAATATTAATATCGTTGAAAACATCGAAATAATAAAGTTAACCAAACATGCTAGGTGACATGGTCTGATTGATGTAAATATTCTGACGTATAATTTTGACGGAGATGAAGTTATGTTCGATGTGAATGCAGTCTGCGAGATCGCATGAAATGAAATTTCCTCTAGAATCAATTTTCTGTAGAAGGTGCAGGGATTGGAGAATGACCAAGATAGATGGCGCTATCAAGAATGGATTTGTCTATATTACCCAAAATGCAATTTGTTTTTGTCCTGAGGTTTGGTTCTTAGCGCCTTTTAACCGGATCATCGCGAACATGTTAAATGTCAATGCAAAGTCTGTTTTGTAAGGCCACTTTTGTTTTGTTCAGTTTGCTAAAATAGAGTGTCAAAATAACACAATTGTCTTAAAAATGTAACGGCCAACCTGGCCGAAAACTAGCTAATCTTCAGTGGTCTTGAAGATTGTCCATTTGCAGGTCAATGGAAAACTGTTTTTAACAATTTCTAAATGGAATGGTCATAATTAATCTTTTCATCCCTGAAATCTTAGTACATGTATATTATTTCCAAAGCAACCATACACGAGGGCTGCTGAATATTTGGAAACTAATTTGACACTGAAGCTTTCAGTCAACTTAATTGCAAAGTATTCACCCACCAACAGCTTCCAGTCAAATTACTTTTAACCCTTTGAACCCTGAATTCTAAAAATCTCAGTTTCAAGTTAACTACTGGTATACAGGTAACCTGTTGAATATTTTGAAGCTAATTTTACAGAAACCTTTTGCTTTGCAGCCATAGTCGGCATCAGCTCCAAGTCAAATTAGCTTCAAAATATTCACTAGAATAGTTCTTGTGCTGTTGATGATTTTTCATATTTGAAATTTCACTTTCAAAGGATTCACCCTTTCACCGACAAATCCCTGAAAAAGTAAATTCTTTACAATACAAGACTTAGTCTGTTGAATACTTTGAAATTAATTTTACTAGACGACGTTGTTGCCATTTCTCCGTTGCTGGCAGCAATGTCTTTTAGTCAAATTAATTTCAAAACATTCAACAATTTTCTGTATGATAGCATTGAAAATGAGATATTGGGAATTGATCGGTGAAAGGGTTAAGAATTCTTGTATTATTTAAGCGATTTTGGATTCAGATTTTAGGTAGATTTTGTTGTATGTTTTCTTGAATATATTGAGCCCGCCATTCCAGTGATAAATTAAAAAAAATTGTCTCTTGGTCTGCGAATGGATGTGACCCGAATCCATTGCCGATAACATTTTTTACCATCTTGAGCGTTAAAGGGTTAACATCGTCACTTGCGTAAAATTAATGTAAATTTGCTGCATACATCGACCTTAGCCGGACATCTCTGACAGTGCACCAGGCGTGTTATCGAGATTTACCGTAACGTTTTGATGAGAACTTGCAAATGAGATTGTCGGTATGAAAATGTATCACCCTTATGTCACAGCTCTCGTCTCCGTAGATGATATATTGCATCTAAATGTAAATTTTCGGGATAAATATCTCGCAAAGTTTCGCTTTTTCGATCCCTTTTAAAGAGATTGCATGTGTATTGGAAATTGAAATTTTAACCTTACTTAAAGTCTTCAATGTAGGGATCTGATCTGTCGCTCAATGGAGGAATCCAGTTTTAGCTATGTTCTTAGCCCGTCTTTGGCTAAGCTCTTCTCACACTTTGCCCGTGGTGCGATTGATCGATCCCTGATTTCCCTGACTATCAATTTCCAGAAAACTACAGGTTGCCTGTTGAATATTTTGAAACTAATTTGACTGGCTGCTGTTACTGCTTAAGGCAGCAACAGCACCCAGTAAAATTAATTTTAAAATATTGAACATTTAATGTTTATTAAATAGTAAAAACATACAATTTGTACAACGCATGCTTAATAGTCCATCATTGATTAAGTGTTCATGATTCACTTAGATACGTCATTCATGATGTAATTGATTATGACCTCATCCTACATGTTATGTAGTTGATTATGATGTCATATGATTGATGGATAAATTGGAGTTCTCCATTATGCGATGTCATACCAAAGTGTGTCACTTGTTAGCTGACGTTACAGTCATAATGACATATATTAGCTCCGTTACCGTTATCGAACAGAAGCGCTACACACATTTTATGTTTGTTGAAATCGATTTTAAATTTTGAAATCTGAATTCCTAGAATTTAAATTCCATGATAACTACAAGTAAGCTGGTGAATATTTTGAAACTAATCTTGAGGGGGTGCTGTTGTTTCCTATGGCTATGGTTGCGACTGAGCTCCCAATTAAATTACTTTCAAAATATTCAACAAAATATTTATTAAATTGTAAATTCATCAAAGACATACAATTTGTACACTTTAGCTACAGACTTTGATTTGCGTGATAAAATCTAGAAATATCATCTAGGGCCAGAGCTGAACCAAGTTTGTTGAAGGGAATTTGCTTGGCTAAGTAGTTTGGTGGCTATCTTGGATGATCTAGTTTTCATGAAAACATCTCCAGAACTTCTGAACAGATCAGTCCAAAGTTTTGCATTTGATTGTGATGTCAGCTAAAATATGACATATTTGTTTTTTACATCAGATACTTGAGTGACAGAGTGGATCCTTCCATTACGATAGACATGTATTGTACATTTTAGCTCACCTGGCCTGAAAGACCAGCTGAGCTTATGCCATGTCATCCGTCTGTCATCTGTCGTCCAGATCGGTAAACTTCTTTAACCGACTTCTCAAGAAACACTAGCTGTGCCGATTTCAATTATATTTGACAGGAAGTATCCTTAGAGCATACATAGCAATTCAACCTTGTTCAAACGATGCTGATTGGCCATTTGGCCAGCAGTCATCTAGGATTCTGTCAGATTTTTAGATTTGTCTTTAAAAATCTTCTCCGAAAGCACTTGGGAATCAATTCAAAACTCAAGAAATATCATCTAGGGCCAGAGATGAACCAAGTTTGTTGAAGGGAATTTGCTTGGCCAAATATTATGGTGGCCATCCTCAATGACCTAGTTTTCATGAAAACAACTTTTCCAGAACTGCTGAACAGATCGGTCCGAAGTTTTGCATATATGATTAGGGACTAAAGGCCATTAATGTTTGTTCAAAGCAAGTTGATATGTAAAAAACCCATGATTGCCGTCGGCCAATCAAAATGTAATGTGTATTGTGGCCATATTGTATTTTTTTACTTATGCATTTTGAAGCCAAATTTGGTTTTGTTTAGGATTTTGGGTATTTTGATTTTAAATGTGCCATTTCTGAAACTGTCGGATAAGCGGTTTGGCATCCATAATGGATCTTTTTCCCACCCAAAACTGTCATCCTAAAGCTATGGGAAATTAAAAATGTCTTATCGAGAACCTCTGTACCGATTTCAAGTATATTTGGCAGTAATCATCCTTAGGGCATAGAGATACAGGTTTGTATAATTGAAGCCGGTCGGCCAATTTCCATCCTAGATTTTGACCGATTTTTAGAGAATCTCCGAAACCGCTTGGGGGATCGATTCAGAACTAAGTTTGTTTGAGGGAACTTGATTGGCCAAATACTTTGGTGGCCATCTTGGATGACCTAGTTTTCATGAAAATGACCTGAACCACTTAACTGAATGGGATGAAATTTGAAAGATATGATTAGGGACTAAGGGCCATTAAATTTTATTCAAGAGAAGTTGATACGCCAAGAAACATGGCCACTGCATTCTTGTTACAATTCGGGTCTACTATTACGGGTCTTAAAATTCTTACAGCCGATGGCCTTTCTATTTGAAATGCCTATGTTCCAGGTGAGCGATACAGCCTCATTGGGCCTCTTGTTTAATACTTGCATCTATTTAAAATGCTGTTTTACTTAATGCACACTTACTCACACATGATCCAGGGGTATGCGCCTCGGATAATTTGTTCCACATGACTGAGAGTCTTATTATAAAATGCATGCTAGGATAGCCTTAATTCCGATTGTGCGTAGTAAGCGGATAACCTATACATAATAGCAGTCACAGGGTTGTTATTGCTAGCAGATTTGCGAAAGCCCAAGACGGAGTACGAGTTTTGCCTTTTTCTCACGGTTGTTACCCGAGTTTGGTTATTATAAACAAGGGAACTATGAATATCTTTATTCAGAATTAATGTTGTGGATTAATGTTCACGAGATACTGCAGAAACTCCCATCAGGAATGATGATTTCTAACTCAGGTAATAGACATTCCAAAAAGTCCCCAACCGGACCAAGTTATCATCCTTGATGATTAAATACTGGTCATTAAAAGCGTTTGTGATTGAAAACGTGCATTTTATTTGAGATTGATTCGTTTCTTGGTTATCAGTGCGCTATGTCTGATCAGTTACTGTCCTGATTCAGCGAAAGACTTGATATTAGTGATCCATTTCTAGCTATATTGCCCCGCCCATTTCTAGCTATATTGCCCCACCTATTTCTAGCTATATTGCCCCGCCCATTTCTAGCTATATTGCCCCACCCATTTCTAGCTATATTGCCCCGCCCATTTCTAGCTATATTGCCCCGCCCATTTCTAGCTATATTGCCCCGCCCATTTCTAGCTATATTGCCCCCCCATTTCTAGCTATATTGCCCCGCCCATTTCTAGCTATATTGCCCCGCCCATATTTAGCTATATTGCCCCGCCCATTTCTAGCTATATTGCCCCGCCCATTTCTAGCTATATTGCCCCGCCCATTTCTAGCTAAGCCCCCCCCCCCCCCCCCCCCACCCACTTTTTATTTATGTTGGACTCGGTTTGAAAGTTTTAAATCTGAATTCCCATAATATAAATCTCAAGGTAACTACACTGGTAAGCTGTTAAATATTTTGGAATTAATCTGACTGGGGCGACAGCTCCCAGTTAAATTAGTTTCAAAATATTCAAGAATGTTTCTAAAATTGTAAATTCATCAAAGACAATACAATTCGTTCGGTTTAGTGACAGACCTTTCGATGATCATGACGGAGCTTAATGTCATATTTATTGTAACATCAGCTAACATGTGACGTATTTGATTATGACAACAGATACTTTCGATAATATCCGTTTATTGATTATGATTAAAAGAAAAATGGCAGCAACAAGCTCTAGTCAAATTAGTTTCAAAATATTCTACGGATTTCCTGTGTAACTGTCTGGAAATTCAGACACTGGAATTCCATGGTGTAAATGGTTACAGGACAACTGTTGAAGATTTTAAAGGTAATTGGGTGGGATGTCGTTCAGGTACCTTTCAGCACCAACAACATCTTGTCAAATTAGTCTTGGTATTTTTAGCCTAATATTTCTTACAGCATACAGAAAGATCTGTAATATTTGTTCATACGCGTTAATCAGAGATAACGTTCGAGTAACAATACACAAATAAGACTTCTCCATGTTTATATTATCGCTATAGACATTATTCTGTTTTAATACTTTCATTCACGTTTATATTATCATAATTCTGCTTTATCTCTTGCAGTCAAATCGTAGATCTGCCTTGTTAACAGCTGCTAAAAAGGCACGTTTAAAATCAAACCCATCTCGCGTCCGCTTCGCGGATAATCTTAATGCGAATGGCACACCCACTACATCTGTAAGTATCTAATCAGAAAACGGATATATTAAGCTTCAGGATGATATAGTTTAGTAATGGTATTTAACCCTTTAACCCTTGAATTTGTTCTAGAAAATTTAAATTTTCTCATACATAACTGTCCATTTGCAAAACAAGATAACACTATTTTTGAAAACTTACCCCTGAAATGACTGGCTCGGTTATCGAGCCAGTCATTTCAGTGGTAAGTTTTCAAAAATAGTTTTCTCTTGGTCTGCAAATGGAGATTTCTCAAGACCACTGCAGATTCCATTTTTTGCGTGATATGTGGGTTAGAGGGATAAACCGTTAATGATTAAGATTTGTCAGGAAAATTCACATTTTTGCTGGGTGTATGTCAGTTTACACGGCAAGCGAAGACTATTTTTTTTAAATTCACCAGTAGAATGACTGGCTTGATAATTGAACCTGTCATTACAGTGGTAAAATTATTTTAAATAGTCTTTTCTTGGCCTTCAAATCGACATTTCTCAAGACCACTACAAAAGACTGGTCTTGGTCAGCATGACTGAAAGAGGGTTAACCCTTTAATGCTTACATCGGCCAAAAATGGCTTCAGCACTGGTCTTGAGAATTGCCCATTTGCAGACCGAGAGAAGACTATTTTAGAAAATTTACCACTGGAATGACTGGCTCGGTTATCGAGCCAGTCATTCCAGTGGTAAATTCTCAATAATAGTCTTCTCTTGGTCTGCAAATGGACATTCTCTATGAGAAAATTTAAATTTTCTTCAATAAATTTGATAGTTAAAGGGTTAAATTCAAAATCCAGGCCATGGATAGAGAATTTGGCTAAGCTTGTGTCCATTATGTTTTGTGATTACCATGCATAAAGCTAGAGCACTTATTTCTATTACTGCAGTAAATCAGAGTAAAAAAACAAAGTTAATAACCATCTCCTTGTCCATCACTGCATTAGAGAATTACAACGTCTATTTCATTTCTGAAGATAATTTTTCCATAGATAAGAAAATGAGGGCCCCCCATTTGTGTTCTAAATCATTTATCCCTCTAGGT
This sequence comes from Chaetoderma sp. LZ-2023a, assembly GCA_034401795.1. Lineage (NCBI taxonomy): Eukaryota > Metazoa > Mollusca > Caudofoveata > Chaetodermatida > Chaetodermatidae > Chaetoderma > Chaetoderma sp. LZ-2023a. The sequence continues at coordinate 36,722,453 of CM067366.1, forward strand.
TCCATGGTAATGAACATTTCAAAATACTTTCAAATGGTTTTACATAATGATGCTTACTGGCCATGCCATTAATTAGATGACCTCTTACAGCACTAGCAGTTGCTTGGAGAGGGGAATTGGTCATTATGTAAACAGCATTGTTACATCAATTTGAAGGTCATAATTACGGATACCAATAATAGGTCTATAATACTTATTTGTGACATTCCCTACTCGGATAAATTCCATGACAAATTATCATTGCTTGCAGTGTTTATTCAAGCGGTGGTACATTTGTATCTGACTCTCATTCCATAATTCAATGTAACCAATTGCTTTATCTGTCCAAAATGGCTTCTCCAATTGTCTTAAGAAATGGCCATTTGCGGATTAACAGAAGACTATTTTTGAAAATTTACCAACGGAATGACTGGCTCGGTTATCGAGCCAGTCATTCCTGTGGTAAATTTTCAAGAATAATCTAAACTCTTGGTCTGCAAATAGATATTTTTGATGAGAAAATTGAGATTTTCTTGATGAAATTTAAGGGATAATAAAGTTTTTAGCACAGCACTCTAATGCCATAAATGTGCCAGCAACGTTAATGCTTCACAGGCCTTAATGGCGGAAAGTGTGCGGGGATAATATTATGTCCAGACTTTGGGAATTCATGACATTTAAAGCAAAGCAAACCAAATTGTTCTGTTGATAGGGGCTGGGGAAGATATGAAGCAAAATATATCAAAGTCCCAGCATATTAGAGAGATGTCTAGTTACGATTGTCATGGATACGATGACATGGAATGTGGATGCATTTTTTGCAAGCATCACAATAACTTGAACCGTTGTCTGTACTATTGTTTTGCTGAAGTGATTGAGGTGGTGGTGGTGCTGACAAACGATGGCGCTGATGATGGCGGTGGTGGTGGTTGTGGGATTGGTGGTGGTGGTTGGGGTGGGTTTGGGGGTGGTGCTGGGGCTGACGGTGATGACGACAATGATGATGGTGGTGGTTGTGGAGGTGGAAATGGTGGTTGTGATGATGGGTGCTGATGATCATGATTATCATGATGATCATAATCAGGATGATGATGACAATGACGTACAAGAGCAGCGAAGATGATGACGATTACCATGATTGTGATGATAACAATGACATGATGATGATCATCATAATATTCTTCATCATCATGTAACAATGACAACCAATTATTCTGGCTATGTCTGTTGTGTAAGATTATAATTCTGCTTTCCCCACCCTCCTCCATCAATCTTTCTGTAGCCGTCCAGTGCTGATAGCTATGTGCCTTTGATGCCCAATGTATTGAAAGTCTTCCTGGAGAATGGGCAGACCAAGTCTTTCAAGTATGACAGCACGACAACAGTCAAGGTAAGACCAGAACTGGAAAGTCTGAAAATTACACATATTACCATTTAATTGTCAGCCTATCCAAAAATTACTTTACGTTAGTCTAAATAAATAAATGTCTATTTGTAGAAAAAGGAGAAGACTATTCTAGAAATATCATGACTGGGATGATTGACCCGATAGCCGACCCAGTTATTCCTAAGTAAATTTATAAAAAATTCCCTTCTTGGTCTGCAAATGGATATATTATATTTTCTTGACCAATTTTTAACCCTCGAATTTCTAAAAGAAAATTTAAATTATCTCCATGTCCATGGATGTCCATTTGCAGACCAAGAGAAGACTATTTTTTTTTAATTTATCACTAGAATGACTGACTCGGTTAGTCTTATCTTGGTCTGCAAGTGGACATTTATCAAGCCCACTACAGAAGCCAGTTTTGGCTGATATGAGTATTAAAGGAGTAATAAACTGAAAGTTAGTTGTCTTGAGGAATGTCCATTTGCAGGCCAAGAGAAGATTACTTTTGGAAATTTACCACTGAAATGACTGGCTCGATAACCGAGCCAGTCATTTCAGTGTTAAATTTCCAAAAGTAATCTTTTCTTGGCCTGCAAATGGACATTTAATAAGCAAATATTTTAATATTTCCAAAAAGATTTTGTCATTAAAGGGTTAATGGTCAAGTTTAATATTTGCTTATTGAATGTCCATTTGCACGTCAAGAGAGAACTATTTTTGAAAATTGACCACTGGAATGACTGACTCGGTTATCGAGCCAGGCATTCCATTTGTGAATTTTCAAAAATAGTGTTCTCTTGGCCTGCAAATGGACATTCCCCAACACCAATGCAGAAGCCGGTTTTGGGCGGCCTGACCATTAAATGGTTAAGCTTATACATCTCGGACATGGCCCCAAATTTCCTCCCAAATCCATTTTAATAAATTGCCATAAGGAATACTTTAATATGGTTACTATTTAATTGATTGAGTAAAGGAGGTCACCTGCCATTTGAAAGATCTGTTCATGTCATAAGATAGTGATCCTTTATTATATGTGGTCTGTTGACTACCTACATGTCTTAAGGAGCCACTCACTTTCCGACAAAAGGCAGGTTGTCCCACAAAGAGATTTGACTTTATACAAGTTCAGGCAAACTGGATTATAATACACGGGTGTGTAAAGTAAATCACAACATTGAAGTTTATAATCACCATAAAAACAATTTGGCTGGTGGGTGAAGTGATTATATCGTTTTTGTGTTAATGATTTCACACCAGAAATCTGTTTAAATCACAATTTTAATGCAACTCTTCAAGGAATCCATTTTGAAGTTAATTTGTCTGGAGGTCGTTGTTAGGTTGATGGGTTTTTTGTTTTTCAGGATGTGATTGACTCACTTCAAGAAAAATTAAACATAAGCCGCATCGAACATTTTGCGTTGGTTCTTCAGAACACTCGTAGTTCTTCTCACGGCAAAATGCTGATCATACAGGAACAGGAGACGCTACAAGAGGTAAGTAATTCACACATGTGCACGTTCACACACACATGCATATAAGCACACACATGCATGCACACACATGCATGTAGACATGCAATCACACACACACACGCGCGCGCACACGCATGCGCGCGCACGCGCACGCACGCACGCACACACACACACACACACACAGGAGACATGCGCATGCACACAATCACTATCTTGATCTATTTGATGGCTTCCTGCTTGACAAATGTTAAATATTAACTGCACACATTGTATTGGTGTAACCAATCTGTTTCAAATTTACTTGGCACCATTTTGTCATGTGTGTCAATCAATAATCTGGCTCGGAGACACATG